>JARHVA010001397.1:245000-807500 GCA_037957365.1 Torreya grandis
TTTTTAGCTTACATTAGCCATTTTTTCATTAGACAAGGGCACTATGAGGCATCAAAAGCAAGATAAATACAATACCATCAAGAGTTTAAAATTATAAGGGTTGAAATTTGGATTTTGAGGCCAAAATTTTAATATTTATGGAAACTATGATGGCTTGACCAGCCTATTGGTCATGAAACATAAACACTTTCATGACAAGGTGACTCGACAAAGAAGCATAAGATGATGATTCTCTAGGCTGAATTACATTCTTGACACATTATATACTTGAAATATAAATAAGACACATAAAAAAAGGAAATAAAAATAACTGAACACTAAAATATACACCTAACAACAAAAAATAACAACAAATAGGGCAATGTGCAAGAGCACTTGGAGGTAAAGACAAACCTATCTACTTAGGTACAAAGATCATGAAGTTAAATTAGTAACAAAATTTAAGATACCTCCCATTTATAGGGATGGTAAGGCTCTCTCCTTCAAAATATAATTATCAAAGTGATTATTTTATTTGTAACCTATGATGACATAGGACCCACTCCAAAGACTGTCAAACTTGGAGTGATTTCTTAGTTTTACATGGTCCTCATCCCATTTGAGGACTATATCACCTTATTAAAATGTCTTCAAGGAAGAATTTTTTTAATATTAAATATTAACTTGGTTCTAATTGGACCACATGATGTGCATATCAATGTCGCTTATCTCCTCCAGTTGTCTCAGTTCATTCAACCTTATCTACATAGAATCATCCTTAAAAAGCTCAAGTTGATGTGTAAGCTCTAATATAGGTAATTCAAGAGAAATAATAAGTTTTAATTATTTCCCATAGACAAGAAGGTATGGGTAGTTTCTATTATATTTCTTTTATGGCACTCTATCTTTCCATATGGTATTCCTCAATCTAGTATGCCACTCCCTCTGACTATCCTCCATAGTTCTCTTGATAATACTTAACAATTTCTTATTTGTGGAATCTACTAGTCCATTTCCATATGGGTAATATTTATAGGATGAATTGAGATAAATTACATTTAAAATATCCCAATAACATACCTTGTTGCTTTTTAATTCCAATAAATTATCATAAATGATTGTAGAAGGCACAATAAATCTAGTCACAAGGCTAACATAAAAGTCCAGAATAGAATCTTCATTATCTACCTTGAGGGAAATTGATTCAACCCATATTGTAAATTAGTATATATTTTTTAATGATCCATTTATGTCCTTTACTTGAAGTGGGTGTATTATCCCTATGAAATCTAATCCCAATTACATGAAAGGTTATTCTACTTGTATTAGCTGCAAGGAAGGGCAGCTAATTTTTGCTTGCCAATAAACATTTCACTTTTTTGGAATTTATTTACCCAAGAGTGTGCATCTATAAAAATTGTGGGCCAAAATTACCCAAATATAATTATCTTATAGTTTTTTATCTTGGCAAAAAAATTCTACCAGATGGACCATCATGGAACTATTCAAGCAGATTATCTACTTGGCATAATTCCACACACCTCAAAAACATGCCTCCTATATCTCTCTTGAAAATTAATCCATATATCAAGACATAAGGTATAATTTTCAACTTGAAGGGCCTTATCTTGGCTCTATCTATATCCATAAGACATTGGCTTGACTCAATAAATCTGATTATATCATGTGTCCAGTTAAAAGGTGTGCTATTGATAATTACATGTTGGCTATCATGGATTACCAACACTTGGTCTTTACCTTGTTTTACCTATGATACAAGGTGATCACATAACCTTATACCCATTATGATATTTTTTAATCTAACCTCAAGGTCATACTTCATGCATTTTGTCACCCATCTAGCTCTTTTCTCATTAAGGTCTGTATTGAGTATAAATTCTTTAATGCTTGGGTGTACCACCATAAGTATGATCTTAATATTGGAGACCATGTCCCTAAACTTATTCAAACCTCTCACTACTATAATCACATGTTTATCTAAAAATATATACCTTTCCTCATACCCCTATAAGGCGTGACTAAATAAATCAATAGGCTATTCCAAACCTTACTCATTCTAATACATCAACATGGTAGAGATTGCATCCAATGTAGACAAGGCATACAAATAGAATTCATTATTAAAATTATGATTAATAAGTATAGGGTCATGAGAGATGGCTTATTTTATGGCCTCAAAACTAATCTTACCTTCTTTGGTCCATGTAAACTCCCTACATTTTCTTAACATGTGAGTAAGAGGCTTTACTAACTCTGCAAAGGCTAGGATAAACCATATTATAAAATTAATCTTTCTCAAGAAACTTTATAGACCCTTCTTATGATTGGACAAGGGTAAGGATAAGATGGACTCAACTCTTTCTAGGTCTATAGAAAGACCATCCTTGAACACTACATGACCCAATAATTTTCCTTCATAAACACCAAATATATATTGCTTAGGATTCAATGATATGACAAACTCTTTGCATCTTTGATATACTAACCTCAAGTGAGTAATTTGATCAGATAGGTCCTTTGAGAAAATAGTGACATCATCTAAGTAGATGAGCACCATGGTGTTAATCAAACCTTCAAAGGCAACATTTATTTCCCTCTAGAAAGTTTCCCTAACATTAGATAGTCTAAAGGACATTTTCATGTATGCATAAGTGCCCCACATTGTGGTGAATGCAGTCTTATGCCTATCTTCTTCTTTTACCATAATATAATTATAAATAGAGAATCATTCAAGCAATGTGAACCTCTGATAACCTACCACCTTTTAAATAATCTAACCTATTGAGGGCACTGGGTAATGTTCTTTTAGGGACACCTTATTGAGGTCCCTAAAATCAACACACAAACCTATTTCCCCATTCTTCATCCTCATTGGCACAAGCTTTGCCACCCATGTGGAATGTTTAATGGGGAATATTATCCTTTATTCAATCAAATTAAATATCTCCCTTCTCATCGACTCTTCCAATTTTGAATTGATAGGCCTTTGTTTATATCTGATTGGTTTTGCATTGCTCTGTAGTTTAATGGTATATTATGCAAGTTTGGGATCAAATACCTTAAAATACTTGTATTCCCATGAAAATACATCAGATAATTCTTGACATAATGCAACAAATGTATCTCTCACTTTTATTGTGTTGATCTTTCCTAACTTCAATAATTTACCTTTCAATATCTCTATCCTCTCTTAGCGTTCCTCCTTGGCGTAGATACATGCCTTGTCTCTTATCACTTGGTAATATTCATTAAAGATGATTTATAATGTAAATATCCACATAGATGGATTTTTAGATCTTAGCTACACTATCTGATCATCATACTAATGCTAGATTTTTTTTTGTGGTAGAAGTCTACCTCTTTCATTAGAAAACATATAATTTGATCATCATTGTCAAAAACCTACCAACTCACCTAATTTTTATGTACAAATTGACTAAATATGGCATTGGTCTTGTCCTAAATTTGGTTTCCTTTGACTCCTTCCACAATCTCATATTCAACTCTAATGATTGCAAGCCTATCTGTATATTGATTTACTTCTTTTGGTATGGATTATATATTGAATGACAAGAAGTCTTGTATGAGATACCATACATGATGCTCGTAAGCTTTCAAATGATGGTTCTTGATTGAACTTATGCCTCTCACTTGTACAGTGAGCTCAATATCAACCTTAACTTGAATAAGTTTTAAACCTCTTCTTTTTGCCTCTTACAAACCATGTAGAAGGGCTTCATATTTAGTTGTGTTTGAAGTGCAAATGAATTAAAATCTTACAACTAAATAATACTTCCAATCTAAGGGTAAAACCAACATGACTCTATCTCCACTACCACTCTTTGGCCTTGAGCCATCAAATACTAAATTCCATAGACCATCTTCCTCTTGAGTCATGTTAGTTAATCAAGATATTGCAATTCCCTCATCATGCATATAATACACCCTTAAATATACTTATCCACTATTGATATAGGGATCAAATTCATGATTGTCAGCTGCCCATTCATCTAAGTACATATATAAAATTACTTAAAGATGGTCATGAGGCTCTTTTTAACTATAATTTTCATCTTCTTCTAATATGGTAAAATTAACATTTGTAAGGTTGGGCATATAAGGCTCTACGTGGAACCTAGAGATATGTTTTGACCTAATATTGACCCTAGTCCCATATCTAATCCTATATTTTATTACCAGTTAGAGGACAAATAACCCCCAATTTTTGTAGTAAATTCCTTAGATATGTATAAGGCAAAATATGGGGGGTAGGTGTACAACCATTACATCTTGAGTAATGACACAATTTGGGCAAGTTTCCAATGTGATCTTAAGATCTTTCAATATACCTAGTATTTTAGTGGGGTAACCATCCAAATAGAGAACACCTTTTTCATCAGGCACATACTTAAGCTAAAACTTATATGCTATGGCTTTAGGCATAATTATGGTTAAAACACCCCAATCTATCATATAATTATGCACTAAATAGTCCCCTATGATGTTTGACAAATAGAATGAAGGAGGCTTGAAAATTATAGGGTGATGAACAACATAATGAACTTGACCTTGACTAGGAGCTTGACTAGGACCTTAAATTTGACTAGGTTGACTACTATTTGTAAACATAGTGTTTACCTTATTAGCTATCCTATTCACATGAGAAATCTTAGAGAGCTCTTATTGAAGGATCTCTTTCTATCCCAAAATAGATAGAGTGTCATACATAGACATAGTGACATTAGTCATTTTCATATGATACCCAATATTGAAATGAAGACTAGTACTTTTAAACTACACCTTGGAAGTAGAAGTATCACTTGGCACTTGAGTGACATAAGGAACAAAAGGAGACTTCTACTATTATCCATGATGTTGAGGTATTTGTTAAACTATAAGAGATTTAATAGCTATATTTGAAGTGGTAGGATATTGAATGACTTGTGGAGATGTTGAAGAAACCTTAGGCTTGCTTAGATTATCATTCAACATCCTCTTATTATCCCTTGTTTGGGTTGTAACTGGTTCATCTTCCCTTTATGTAGTCTACCCCATATTTACAATTATATGCTCCCCTTCTTGAAACTTCATGTACATGGTGTCTACTAGTGCCTTACCCATGTTCCCTTGATGTTGGATTTATTAGAGAGTTGTTATGATGATATCATGGTGTTATCATGGAGGTGTCAAGTTGAGTGGATGAAGAACCTTGATAGTCTATGTGACAATGATAAAGTGTGCAATATGTTTGTCCTAGTATGCTTGATGTTGGCTTAGTTGATCTTCAGAGTTTGGCTAATCAAAGGTGTTTAGGTTTGAGTATGATGATTGGATCATGTTAAATAGGTCCCGAAGATGTTATATATGATATGATAGCTTGTGTTCATGAGTGAAATTCATCTAGTAGTCCATAGTTCTCATCTAGACACTTTGGGTCTAGAAACAAAAAATTTGAGTAGATGGTTTGATGACATCACCATTAACACATGGGAATGAGTCAAGGGGAGTTGGTCATATGTTTGTGATCACATTAGTCCCTAGTTATTATGCACCAGATCTCAATTCAAGCATAAAAGTGTGGTGAAAGATATGAGGTTGAAAATTTGGCTTCTTGGTTAGAATGCATTATTTTTTGATACTTAGCCAAATTTGTAATGTGGCTAGAAAGAACCAAGTGAGTAGTTTGATGATGTAATATCTCATACATGTAGATATTTAAAGATAAGGTGATTATATGGGTTTTTTTAATTTTAGACCTAGTTTATTTGCATTAATTTTTAGATCATGCAATCAAGTGAATCAAAAGATACACATACGTAAAGTTGGGTTTTAAGGTAGTTTGAATGTGTTTTTCCATAGCCAAATTTGCATAAGGCAAGAAAGATATGAGTGGTCATTTTTATGGTTTTGTATCTTTCATGTGTGAATGTGTCAATAGAAATTGATCATATGGGTTTGTTCAATTTTGAGCATAGATAATATGTGATAAATTTGAGTTCATGTGCTAAAGCACAAAAACATTTGTGTAGGATCAAAGTTGGTTTCCCAAACAAATTTTTACATGGTTATCTCTGTGACAAAATATTTTGAGAAGGATTTTTAATGGTGATATATCTCATATGGTGAGGGTTCTATGAGATATTTTTTATATGGTTGGATAATCCTATGTAAGGAGATCATCAAGTCCAAATTTGAGATGCTATAATAAAGCATAGAAGAAGTTATTAAGGATAAAAAATGGTTACTCAAGCATATTGAAAGGGTCCCCATACTTAGTCATCTTTGAAAGTGTTAAATCATAAGTAAGATTGATGGTGTGCATTTCTCTAAGAAGTCAGGAAGTAGTGAGATGAAGATAGGTGCATAATGTTTAATGACTAAGCAAAGGTATATGATAAGGATATAATGGTGAGTGGGTGTTCATATAGTTTGATTGAATAGTGAGAATTGATGATTAAATACCTGATTGATCCACAAATATTGGCAAAGTGTGTGAAGTCAACATTTCAAGATTATATGAGATGAGGTTAAAGTGATAGAGGTTTAACACTTGAGCTTTGGTGACTGTGTTAAAGATAAATCAATATTGATGGAGTGTATTTGATCTAAATCTGAGAGGACACAAGATGCAATCATAGTGTTTGATGTTTAACTATGATTGTTTGAATTTGAATATTTGAATTTGTGAAGGAAAGACTAGTATCTAGTTTTTGGACCATATCTTTCTGTAGAAGATGAATTTACTATTGTAGTAAAAATAAAAGTGGTATAAGACTCCAAGATGCATTTGGATATATGGATCTAAAGATCTGTAAGTGTGTGAAGATAGAGATGTTGAACTGTAAATTTGACTATGGTTTTGTGCTTTTTCTGCAAGCTCCCCAAGAAGATTAATTGAGCTTAAATTGATGTTGTTTCGATGTTTCATGATGACCTTACTATTGGGGAGTGTTTTAGAATCCATGAGGATGCTCTATGTATATTTTGAAGTTTTGACCAATTGTATGAAGTATGAATAAAGTTTTTTAAGTTGAATGTGTTTTCATTGATAATAGTTATGTGTATAGAGAAGTGTTTGAGCTAATTGGTTTTTAGTATAAGAGTGTTTTGGTGACTGTGATGGATATGGACACTTAATAAGGACCTATAGATCATGTAAGATGGGTCCATAATTTTGGAAAGTTTTCATGTGTTATTAATATGCTCAAAGATGTGTCAAAGAGATAAATGGGTTTCCATAAGACCTAAAAGTGACTTAGGCCTATTTTGAAAGGGATCATGCTCAAGTGTGACCCATATGAGATGCCTTAAGGGTGAAGACATGTTTTTTGGCTAACTAAGAAATATTTTGATCTTATTAATTCATGATTGCTCTATATATAGTGAAACCAAATGTATTGTTTTCTAGACTTATAATACTTGAATGAGTGAGTGTGAGTGTTGAGCCAAGCGAAGGAGATAACCTTTGAAAGAGAAGGTACATGTTAATGAGGACCTATAGTAAGTAAAGAGGATCAGACATTATAGTCTAAGAAAGGTGCTAAAGGTGATCACATAGGTCATTCAACATAATAAGACTAGAAGAGGCAGAATGGGTGAGTATTCTAAAGAGGTTATTTGAGAGAGACTTGGGAGAGTTTTGAGTGAAGCTTATATGTGTAAATTAGGGAGTAAAGGAGGGGTTGATTACCCTATGGATGAGTTGATGAGTAAATTAGTTTGAGGACTATTTATATGACTTGTTGGTCATAATTTTGTTGGTAGAATAGTGATCCTATTGTTTAAGTGTGAGTGAAGGCAAGTTGAAGACTGTGTGAGCTTGGTGGTTGAGTTGAAAGGTAGATCAGTGTGTGGACTATGTGTATGAATATTTGGTCATGTTGTTGAAGCTTTGATAGAGTTATTGATATGAAAGATGCATTTAGTGTGCAGAGTTAAAGATTGGGGTTAATTGGGATATGCAATATGTCCTAATTTATCTTTGTATGTTGGTTTAAGCATGTAATGTGCTTTGGCCAATAGGGTGTGCTGGATGACATAGTTGTTTCTAAAAGGTGAGAAGAGTGATATCTAGAGATCCATCATTAGGTGTTGAAGACATCAATTCTAAGATGAAAGTGTTCTTATCAAAGAAGGGTATAAATGAGTTGGTCCTTCTTAGGGATAGTTTCTCTTTGTAAAATAAGTGTCTTACTAAAGGTAGGTGGTCTAAAGTAGTTGATCATCTTAGGGGATGGTGATCCTTATGAAATAGGTGTTTCAATAAATACCTTTGGTCAAGAGGACATGATCAAGGTTTGTTGGTCTAAAGGATATTATCAATCTCTTTTTTATAATTTCTTATAGGATAGTAGTCCATTTGTGTTGTAAGCTTGAGAATGGGTTTTATTTCACATGAGGGTTTCCCATAAGATAATTATGTTATGTGTTTGATATTATGTATGTATTGAATGAATGATCTCTCATTTTAATGTTGCTTGATCAATTTGATATATGATGATTGTTTAATAGTTTGAAATAGACTACAACTAAAATTTAACTATCTAGGCTCACTAATTCACCACCCCTATTTCAGTGATTTTACCTCTAATAATTGGTATTAGATCAAGTCCTTTGGATGAAGCTTAATATCTTGAAGGAGATCCTAAGTGGTACAAATATGGATAAATAGTTGAGGAAAGAAAATATTTAGTTGAGATCAAAGGTCAAAAGTCTTGAAGAACAAATTAGTCATATTAAAGAGCAAGCATGTATAATGATGGATGATGTGGTTAAATAACATAAGAGGGATAAGGAGACCAACCAAGTTCTTAGTATTCATATGGAGGCTACATATTCAAACATGAAATCTAAATAAGTTGAAATTGATCAGTAAAAGGCTTATCATGTTTCTCTAAAAGATAAGTATGAAAATTTCATAATCAAGATTAGCAAGCTTGAAGAAGAATAAAGGAAATTAGAACAAGTCAAAGAAGATGGAAAATAGATCAAAAATATCAAGGATCAGTTAGGGGAAACTAATGTAAATCTAAAGACAAGAGAAGAAGAATCTAGACATCTTAAAACTCTATTAGATGAAGCAAATGTCAAAATGAGTTCAAGGCAAGATGAGTATGATGAGATGAAAAATGAAATAAAATTATTGAATAATGAACATGAAAAACTCATAGATAAGTTGAAAAAGATAAGAAAGGAGCATGAGAAGTCTAATAAAGTCAAGGAGATTGAAAACTTGAAAAGAAATGAAAGAAGGTTTTTTAGATAACCAAATGTTTAAGGTATGATAACTTATTTCATGGTCATTGTTATACATGTAATAAGTATGGTCATAGAGCTAAGGACTGTAGAATTAAGTCAGTCAATAATGAAAATTCATGGACATATGATAGAAGGAGTTTTTGGCAAAATATTGATCACAATTTAAATCTATCAAAAGGTACAAATGATGTTATTTGTTTCAATTGTCATAAGAGTGGACATTTTGCTAGATTATGTCTAAATGGTGTTAAGAGGTCTTCAAGGTATGTCATAGGATATAGAGTTCCTAGAATGTTTGAGAAATGACAAAATTAGGAATGAAAACCAAAGTTAATCATTGCCAATTATTCTAGTCATAAGGGTGATAAGAAAGTTGCTCTAGAAAGCTATGTTGTAAATAAGGATAAGCTCAGGAATCATGTAGGTAAGATGGTTACAAAAGACAAGAAGAGTCAAAATATGGTATGGGGACCTAAAGGAAATAAAAACTAAGAAGACTAACCCCATTGAGTCCAAGAGTCTTGATGGAATATTTTCCAAGGTTGAAAAAGGATAAAAAATGAAGGAACAAACCTATCTAGGCTCCAAGGAGACACTTGTCAGTTAGAGGATTGGAGAAAATAATTTTTTGAATAATATTTGTGGTCCTATCTAGAGAAGAAAGTGTTATTATGGTTTTTTTTAGTCAGAACACTCTATAGGGTCAAATTGAAGGTTCTTAGATAGTAAAGGAGGATTTGTGATTTATCAAGGTCATAAAATGGGTTATAGGTAGTATGGGTTCCCAAAGGTGTGGAAGTTCAAATATTGTTCTAGAAGTGTGTGATGGGTGTCTCTAGGTGTGCAAGAATTTTCAAAGATGTGCATTGTCTAAAAGCAAGTTTGTTGACTTTGCTTGTTTTGATATTTTAGGGTTTTGGGCTTTACTATAAAAATGGTATTCCTTATGATTTGAGGTATAAGTATTCTTAATTTTTTTAATAGGTAAAATGGGTGGTCAAATAAATTTTCACATATATTTTTAAGGTTTATGGTTCTCAAGTTATTTAAGATTTTGTCAAGTTTGAGGCTTAATCAAATAGTTGGTTTGTGAAGGAAGTATGTTTCAAAGGATGAAATTATTGATGAAAATTGGTGTGATTGAGGGGGGTTTTGAGAATGATTTGGATATAGATTTTCAAGTATTGAATATTTATTTACTAAAATATGTGGGCTCTTCAAGTTTTAGGTAGGGCTACAAGGAGGCT
Source organism: Torreya grandis (assembly GCA_037957365.1). Lineage (NCBI taxonomy): Eukaryota > Viridiplantae > Streptophyta > Pinopsida > Cupressales > Taxaceae > Torreya > Torreya grandis. The sequence goes on from JARHVA010001397.1 coordinate 255,506, forward strand.
AGACAGGCCTAGTTTGAAGAAGAATGTTTTTTGCTCAGTTTCTCCAAAAGAGAAAGGTATGAGTATTTGAAGGTATGTTATTAGGTTGGTTCAATGTATTTTTCCTATTTTTTATAGTGCATATGTAGAGTTGGTGGTCAGGGAAGTGTCTTGGGAAAGAAGGGTAGTAAGCCTACATGGTGGTTCTTCATGGTATATGGAGATCTGAAGATGCTCAGAAGGTAAAATTGCTTAGATATCTTAGGGGGAGTCCCTCTCATATGTTTCTTAGTGAGTTATATCAGATTTATGTGGTTTATTATGTTCTTTGTTCATTGGTTTTAGTGCTTAATAGAAGAGAGTGTTGGCATGGAGCAAGAGGAGGTTGTTAAGACAAGCAAAAGTAGGCTCAAAGTAAGGGTGAGTTTGTATCATCTTTATAAGATGGTCCTTTCCTATTTGATAGTATTATTAAGTCATAATGATCAATTTTTACTAATTTTTTCATTTTTTCAAAGGGGGAGAAAGTTTCTAGGGAGAAAATTTTTATTGGGGAGAAATTTCCTATTATAAGAGTTTTTTGAAGAGAGAGAAGGTGAGTTGTATATTGTTATATATGATGGTTGATGACATCAATGACAAAGGAGGAGATTATTGAATATTTTTAATGATTATTTCATGGTGTTTTCATGGATGTGTCCTATTTATTGGATGAAAATTCTTGATATTTTATGTGATAATGACAAAATGTGAAATATGCTTGTCCTAGTATGCTTGATGTTGGCTGAGTTGATCTTCAGAGTTTGGCTAATTAGAGGCATTCAAGGTTGAGTATGATGATTTAAGAATATGAAATATGTGCCTAAGATGTTATATATTATTTTATATCTTGTTTACATGAGTTTAATTCATATTGTAGTCCATAATTCTCATTTAGACACTTTAGGTCTAGTAACAAAAAATATGAGTAGGCAATTTGATGATGTCAATATTACCATGTGGGAATTAGTCAAGGTAAGTTGGTCATATGGTTGTGATTAAATTAGTACCTAATTTTAATGTGATAGATATCAATTTATTCATATAATTGTGGTCAAATATATGAGGGTTTAAATTTGTCTTCTTAGTTAGAATTCATTATTTTCTCATAATTTACCCAATTTGCAATGTGGCTAGAAAGAGCCAAGTAAGCAATTTGATAATGTAATATATTAAAAATGTGGATATTTAAGATGAATCTGATCATATGGGTTTATTTACTTTTTTACCTAGTTTATTTTTGATAATTTTTATATCATGCAATAAAGAGCATAAAAATATATGCATATGCAATGTTTTGCTCTCAAGCAATTTAACTATGTTTTTCCATACTTAGCCAAATTTACATAAGGAAAGAAAGAGATGAGTGATAATTTTACTGGTGTTGTATCTTACATATGTGAAGGTGTCAATAAAAATTTATCATATGGGTTTGTTCAATTTTTATTATAAATTAAATGTGTTAAATTTGAGTTCATGAACTGAAGCATGGCAAAAGTTATGTAGGAGCAAAGTTGGTCTCCCAAACAAATTTTGACATGGTTGGCTCTATGAAAAAGGATTTTGAGAAAGATTTTTAATGGTGATATATATAAAATATGTGAGGGTTCTAAGATATATTTTTTATATGGTTTAATTCTTGTATGTGAGGAGATCATCTAGTCTAAATTTGAGATCCTACATTGAAGCACAAAAGAAATTATTAAGGATAAAAAATGGATACTCAGGTATATTCAAAGGGTCCCCATAATTAGTCATTTTTGAAAGTTTTAAAGCTTTAGCAAGATTTATGGTGCACATTACTCCAATAAGTTAATAAGTAGCAAGATGAGGATAGGTGTGTGATGTTTAATGACTGAGAAAAGGTACACGATAAGGATCTAACAATGAATAGGTGTTTGTATAGTTTGATCAAATGGTGAGCATTGATGATTAAAGACCTAATTAATCCATAGAGATTAATGAAGCACATTAAGTCAATATTTATAGATTACATGACATGAGGTCAAAATGATAAAGTTTTAATGTTTGAGCTTTGGTGTCTATGTGTTAAAGATAGATCAAGATCGACAAAATGTATTTGATCTAAAGCTAAGAGGACATGAGATGCGAGCATAGTGTTTGAATTTTAACTATGACCATTTGAATTTGAATATGTGAATTTGTGAAGGAAAGACTAGTGTCTAGTTTTTGGACCATATCTTTTGATATAATAGGAATTTTTATTGTAAAAAAAATAAAAGTGGTAGAGGATTGAAGATTTAGAAGTGCGTGCAAATAGAGACATTAAGCTTCAAATTTGACTATGGTTTTATGCTTGTTCAAAAGTGACCCAAGAAGAGTAATTGATCTTATGTTGATGATATTTTGATTTTTCATGATGACCTTGCTATTGGGGAGTGTTTTAGACTCCATGAGGATGCTTTGTGTGCATCTTAAAGGTTTAACCAATTGTATGAAGTATGAACAAAGGTTTTAGAGTCAATTGTGTTTTCATTCATAATGACTATGTGTACAAAGAAGTGTTTGAGCTAATTGGTTTTTAGAAAAAAAGTGTTTTAGCAACTATGATGGATATGAAAACTTAAGGGGGACCTGTAGATCCTGTAAGATGGGTCCATACTTTTGAAAAGTGTTCCTTTGTTCTTATTATGCTCAAAGATGTGTCAAAGAGTTGAATGGGTCTCCATATGACATAAAAGTGACTTGATCCTATTTTAAAAGGGATCATGCTTAAGTGTGACCCATATGAGATGCCTTAAGGGTGAAGGAATGTTTTGTGTCTGACTTATAAGGTAAAATCTAGTGAGGACTTATAATAATAAAAGAGGACTAGACATGCTATTCTAAATGAGGTGTTGAAGGTGATCACATAGGTCATTAGACGTAATAAGCCTAGAAGAGGAAGAATGGGTGAGTGTATTCGAGAGGCTTTTTGAGAGAGACTAGGGAGGATTTTGAGAGAATATTTTATATTTGAATTGGGGATAAAATGATGGGTAGAGTGCCCTAAAAATGATTTAATGAGTAGATCAGTTTGAAGAATGTTTGTATGACCTATTAGTCATAATTCTATTGACATAATAGTGCTCTTGTTGTTTGAGTGTGAGCAAAGGAAAGGTGAATAATATGTGAACTTGGTTGATTTGAGAGGTAGATCAGTGTGTGGACTATGTGTGTGACCATCTAGTCATGCTATTAAATCTATGATAGAGTTGTTGTTGTGAAGGATGCATTGAGTGTGTAGAGTTGAAGAGTGGGGTTAGTTGGAATATGTAATGTGTCCTAATTGATTTTTTTATGTTGGTTCAAGTATGTAATGTTATTTGGAAACTAGGGTGTGTTAGGTGACATATTTATCATTAAAAGGATAAAAGAGTGATATCCAAATGTCCATCATCAGGTGTTGAAGTCATCAGTTCTAAGATGGAAGTGTTCTTATGAAAGGAGGGTCTAAATGATTTGGTTTTTGTTAGGGGTAGTTGTTCCTTGTAAAATAGGTGTTTTACTAAATGTAGGTGGTAGAAAGGAGTTGATAATTTTAGAATATGGTAATCCTTGTGAAATAGGTGTTTCACTAAATACATTTGGTCAATAAGACATGATCAAAATTTGCTGGTCTAAAAGAGTTAATCAATCTCTTGTTTGTAATTTCTTATAGGATAGTATTCCATTTATGTTACAATATTGAGATTGGGTTTTATTACCCATGAGGTTTTCCCATAAGAACTATGTGCTATGTTTTTGATTTTATGTATGCAATGAATGAATGAGCTCTCATGTTAATGTTATTTGATCAAGCTGATATACGTTGATTGTTTAATAGTTTAAAAGGAACTATAATTGAAATTAAAATATTTGGGCTCATTGATTCATCCCCCATCTTAGTGGTTATACCTATAATATAATTCAAGATTCTAATGATTTCATGGTAGGCATATTATCTTTATTCATTAGAAGGTCTTGTGGTGAAGGAGGCATTATGTTATGGCCTTGGAATAAAGGAACATGCTACCAAATAGGATCCTAATACATTTATCCACTTATAGCCATTACCATCTCATTAGAATGCCCTTGTAATTTTTATTAAACCTCTTGTGTAAGGTTATTTTATGTGGGGATGAACGCTCTTGAGGTACTTAAAATTATAGGATTGTAGCTATTATGATATCTACCTTGAGTAATTTGGCCCTAGGCTTGTTGATTTGATGGATAAGGGGGTTTATTATATGATTGAGTAGGGTATTGGGATTCTAAGGGACCTTGATATGGACTATATGAAGTTTGTTTTTATCTCTCTATATCCAGTAGCTTATTTTTTGTGTAGTCAACAAGCTCTCAATATTTGCAAATTTGTCCACTTGACTATCATCAAGTTGAGCTTGATTGTTTGGAGTGGGAAATGAAGCGATGGTAGTTGGGGTTGGATGAAGCTCAAGAAAAAGTGGAATGAGTTTCCCCACTTATATCAAACAATTTTATACCCTTAGAGATATCTCATAAGCCTCAGGCAAATTTGTCTCACTCATAGATTAGATCATGACTATAATGTTTGAATTCAATGCTCTTAAATAATAAAGAAAAACATAATTGGGTGTGGGCTTAATGATTATAGGGATCTTATCCTAATTTTTTTGGACTCTATAGTTGAAATAAACCATATATTCTTGGGATGCCCTCCTAATTGAGGTGAGTTATTCAACGAGTGACATGTGGTCACTTATATCCTCAAAATACTTATATAAGCACTCACCAAACTCATTAGAGGTGTTGATTGAGGTAGGGGATAAACACATATACCATTTCATGGCTTTGCCTTTCAAGGATGTGGCTAATAGTCTCATGGCTATATTCTCTTATGTAATTTTATGCACTAAGCAAATGTTTGTAATGTCGGATATATGCTCTATAGGAGTGGTAGAGTTTTATCCTATAAATTATGGTAGACTCTTCAAAGGGGTAGTAGGGATATCATCATTTTATTGAAGGTTAAGAGGGATGCCATCATTGAAGGGTAGAAAAGCATAAAATCTAGGCCTTTCTATTTGCATTTGCTTTGATGTACTTTTAGTGGATTGAGTATGAGTAGAATTTACAAATTTTGGATATGTGGGAGAATTAGGGGGTGATAGGTTGGGGTTTTAAATTGGTACCCTTTTCCTCCTTGAAATATCTAAAGGTAATTTAATAAATTGAATATCTTTTGAAATAGACCTAGTGTAGATTTGGTGTATGAATTTATCCTCCAAACTGATGATGACTACTCCAAGACTTCCAAATGTCCTTCCAAATTTCCATTTTATCCCAAGATGATGTCTAGATTCCTTGATTGAAGTCCCACTATTCATGCTATAACTATTAGAGACTTAGGTTACACCCTATTTGAAAGTATAAGTGTTCAAGTCCTATTCTCAAACCTATTCCAACATGGGAATGGCCCTAGGCTTTGGGTTACCTAATTTTGGGTCAAACATATAGGGTTTTTAATGAGGCTAGAACCTTATATATGATAATTTTCATCTCTTCTTAAATATTTATCTATTTATATGAAAAGGGGAGAAAATAAATGAATGGAAACCTACCTTAAGTGTGGTGATGCACCAAATTTTCAATGAACCACTCTTAACTTGGACACTTTCATGACTAATAATGAATCCAATGGGGACAAAGATTGATTATATTCTATGATAAAGTTCCAAATATGAGTATTTTTTATGAAGGTTGAAAATATACCTAAAACTTGAAAGACAAAAAGAGATAGGTCTATGCAAGACACTATGGATTTATGACACTTTAAGAGAAACTTCACTAGCTAACACTTCACATAACCTACAAGAAACTAACAGTCTTAAACCAAGATACATGAAGGACCTATAGATGATGAATAGAAAACATACATTCTATAAATCAAACTTAAATAAATTACACTTAGCATTAAATTATAATATTAAATTATCTTATATTTATTCAAAGAATTTACGAAGTGATTTTGGTAGAGGTTTGTTATAGCCAGTTGAGGGATGAAAATCAAGATCTCAATTCCTACATTTATAGGAAGAAATAAAAGCTCAAGAAATAAATTTTAGTGCTAAAGGGGTCATTAATGAGCTCAATTCCACTCAGAACAATAGTTACAATTGCTTTATATTTATTCTCCTTAAACACTCTTAATTGATTAGGGTCACCTCAAAAAATAGTTTTAACAGTTACACCATTCCTTTTCCCACTTCTCCCTATATTAATTCCCTCCATTTAAGGACAAATTCCTCATATTCATGGACCTAAAAAAGTCATGACTATAATTGCCTTGAGAAAATTTTAATATCTATTTACTGAAGTGATGACCATGTTAAAGGACAAAACACTCATCCATAGTCACACATCTACCTGAACCTTAATGTTTGAGCATAGGTCTTCCTATAGATGAAAACTAATCAACTTGTCAAGATTGAGCTTTAATGACAACTTTAGCCCTTTAAAACATGGTTTGAGTTTGACCTTGATTGTATTTGGTTTCCATTTGAGTCCCTAGCTTTTAAATTTTAATGTCAACCATTGATCCTAATCTATGTCATCCATATTATTGCCATTTATCATGTCTTTATTCATTTTCAAGATCATATTTTCAACGTCTAGTTCATGTGCTTATGTCATGTGGTGGCTTTACATCCAATATGAGTTCCTTGATGTAGACACTATTGGATCTTCATTGCATAATCAATTATATTCCATTGATCCTAGGTCCAAATGTTAAATGTATATCATTGATATTTATTTCATGACTCAATGCATGCCATAGATTTTGATCTGGGTACATTTTTGACCTTTTGACCCTATTGATAGCCCACATGATGTAGATATACTACCCAAGCTCCCAAGATCACACCACTTATTAGAAACACATTTAGACTCAGGAATATTTGAATCAAAATTATTACTTCATGATGCTTTAACTTGACATCCCCATCTACATCATCATTCCATTAAATTGTCCCTGTAAGACATCTAAATGATGGTCTGGATTTTTATCTTACATTAGTCATTTTTTCCTTAAACAAGGGCACTATGAGGCATCAAAATCAAGATAAAACAAATACCATCAAGAGTTTTAAATGATAAGAGTTGATATTTGGATTGCGAATCTAAAATGTTAACAAGAATGTTACAACCTCTTTATAACTAATCAACATAACACCCTATTTTTTACATCTTCAAACAAAAATTCATTCACTTAAAAAATAAAACTATAATAATTCTATTTATTATCATATAATGAGAAATTGATTTATATCATGTATTTATACTAAATAAAAACATAAAATAAAACCAAATACAAGAATATTCTAAAAACATGAAATCATATTCTAAAGAGCAACATGCAAACACCCACCTATCTTTCCGTAATGAGCCCCCCCCCCCCCCCCCCCCCCCCCCCCCCATCGGTCTCCCTAGACCACCCCATCCATCAATCATATGTAGAGTTAAAAAATAGGTTTTTATAGAATAGTGAATCAATATTAGAGATTCTAAGATTTAAAATCAAGAGCATAAAATAATTATAAGTAATTGACTTAAAGATAATGAATGAAATAAAAGTACTTATGTTTATCATTATTACTAACCTTTAACATGTAAACAAATCCATTTGATTTCTTCAAATCAAACAATGTTTTTTTTATCCATTGATTTCAAATGTTATATTAATGTATATACCTTGAAGGTATGTAATAATGAAATAGTAATAAATATATTCACAATTAATTCTACTCTAAATAATTATCCTTAAGAAGTAGACATCAAACAATCCAAAATCATATTGACACCAAGAGTCAGAAAAAGTATACACAGAATGAGAAGAATCCAACTCAAAATTTTCCATGATAATACATCATAAAAATGCAATAAATTTCCAAAAAAATATGAACTCATTTTAAACTTCAATGATCCCCTATGTTCATACATAGTCATTTAAATCAAACACAAGGTTACCAAAACCCTAACAAAAATAAAAATTAAGAACATACAACCAATTTAATAATTCTACAACTTTAAACCATAATAAAGTCAAAAAAAAGTTCACCACAACCATATTAAACATCCATTCATAAAAAATATGGATAATAGTAGAGGTAAAACAAATAACTAGACCCATTCTTTTTAAAACAATGGTAATAATATATTTAATTCTAAAAAGCCTACGGCTTAACCATACTAAGTCCATAACCCCATTCAAACACAATTCACAATAATTAATCAATAAAAAACAAACTACATGGTTGAGTACCCACACCATTCATGAAATCAAATAGAAACAAACCCAATGTATATTTGACTACACATCAACCATATAATAATGGGTACATTGTGAAGTCTAAAGACTTCACCATAAACCTATAATGGTTAATTATTCTTCTAGTTATATTCCATTTTAAAATAACATAAAATAATTATTGTATTTTACTCCATATCAAATAAAAACAAGCCACTTACTTATTAAATGCACTAATAATTAAGAAATAATACCACGGCCTTTGATAAAAACAAAAAAAATTTTCTTCTTTACAACTAGTCAAGCCCTCATGAATTCTGTTAATTTCCATTACAGTCCATATCGGTCTTGCATTCTTACCTTGAATAACTAATAACATGGTACAATAAACATCCCACACTCTCTCCCAAATACAACCAGAAATATGAATTCTAATAGTTCAAATGAGTCCCACTAGGACTTCAATGGCCTTGACCAAAAATTTAGGTAGATTTTAGCTAGTGTTTGGATGATCAAGCTCACCACATTACCAAATAACCAAAAAACAAGACTTCAAAGTTAATTAATAAGTTGACCTTGGTATTTAGGTCATCATGACCTAATTCCCAATGAAGTAAAAAAAAGTTTCAAATACTATGATTAAAACAAATCCAAACTAATGGAGACCCCATGGCCTAGTCATGGTACCTTCCTCAATCATAACAACTTCAAGTCACCAAGTTAAAGCCATATGAAAAATTCATAATAAACAAAACTAGATAAAAGCATCCAACAAATTTTAATGCACTTATTCTCAGAATAGATCATAGTTCAAGATTTATCTAGTCTCTTGACTTTACAAAAAATCCACATAAAGATTAGTTTCTTAGGATACTAAGAAAGAATCAACACACAATTACTTATTGTAGTAGTCAATAAGAAAGATCAAGCACCAAAAAAATAGTCAAAGACTTAAATATAAAACAACTTAGTTCATCAAGTAAAAGGATAAACAAACAAAATAGTCAAAAATTACCTAATTAAAATAAATATCATAATCTCACACATCAAAATATCACTAGAACATTATTACCATTTTTAACCCTCTACTATTGAATACTAGATCCAACCTAGCTCATTTTTTTCTTGTATCTGCAATCATCAAACTGATACATCAATAGTATCTAATTGGAAAACAAATATCAAATATGATAAGGATTTTCAATTTGAATTTAAATTAATCAATTCTATAATGAACTAAATTTAATTATCTATGTGACAACACAAATATGTCTAGTACACAACAGATCATCTTTATATATCAAAATAGAGTCTGAATAAAATCTAAGAAATAGTTCAATAACAAATTAAAAAAGTATGTATCATAATAAAATAAATCAAATGTGTAATCACTAATGGCATAAAATAAATTAGAGCGCACAAAAACTAAGGTCATGACATACTCCCCCACTTAAAAAAAAGTCATCCTATTGGCTAAAGCAACCAAGGATAATGCTCCCTAAAAAGATGACCATCTTCTCAAGTAGCATTTCATTCAAATAATGGATCCCATTAGACCAAGACTAGAACAATTTATCTATTTCTTAGTCTAATGCTATGATGGTCCAAGATCTTCACTTATTCAAACTACATTTTTTCCTTTTTTAAAACCTAAATATTTTTCCAATCCAAAATATGGGAAGAATCAAGTATATATTTTATTAATAAAATAAGATGTAAAACATCATAAAGTCTATATAAATATGGAGGAAGGGATAATCGATAGGAAAAATAGCTGATTCTTTCTAGAATGTCATAGGGTCTAATAAATATGTGATCTAATTTAGAATATTTTCTAAATTTAATATAAATTTTCTATGGTCTAACATGTAGAAATACTTTTTCACCAACACTAAATTCATGAGTAATTTTTAAATCTGCGTAGATCTTTTGTCTATCTGAAGTAACCTTTATATTTTGCATATCAAATCCATTTGCACATCATATTCTTTTACAATATCAGAGCTAATAATAATTACATTTTCAGGTTTTTCCATCCAAGAGGAGTTCTACATTTATGTCCATATAGAGTTTCAAATGGAGCCATTTTGATCCTAGAGTGATAATAATTATTATAATCAAATTCAGCTAAATGTAGGAAATATTCTTGTTTACTTTTCTAATCCATAACATACATTATTATCATGTCATAAACCACTTATTTAAGCCTCTCCATTTGACCATCTATTTTTGGATGATATGAGGAGCTAAAGTTTAAATGTGTTCTAAATATTATAGTCAATGTTTTCCAAAATCCTTAAGCAACAACTTATCTCTATCATAGATAATCACTTTTGACATACCGTGCAACCAAACTAATTATTTCATAAAACATTCCACAAACATGAAAGTGTCATCAATAAATTTTTTAATAGTAAAATGACTAAATTTTGTAAATTTATCAATCAAAACCAAAATAATTACATGCTTACTATGTGACATTAGTAAACTAGTAATGAAATCAATTGAAATTATAGTCCACTTACCTTGTGTAATTTAATGAGGATAAAGCAAACATCCTAGATAGAAACATTTAACTTTTACCTGCTGACATTCCAAATTTTTTTCCATAAAATAAAAAACATCATGCTTTAATATAGTCCAGTAATAGTGCCTTTTGAGCTCATGTGTCATTTTCATGACACCAGAATGATTAAAATAAGGTGCTACATGCACTTATTTTAGAAAAATATTTCGTAAGTCCCCTAGCTTGAACACCAAAATTATATTTTTATTCCTTAATAGGCTATCACTTTTAATAAAAAATCATTAAATTTATTTACTATGGGATCGTTAACTAAAACTACACTTCATGATAGAATTCATCAACAAGTTATTATTGTAAAATAACAATTCTGAAATTTCCTTACAAAATAGATAAAGCATCAAGATACATGCATCGGTTAAGATCATCAAAAACATGATTATCCTTACATTTAACATATTCATTGTTCATATCAAAATTTATCATAAATTCCAACCATATACTAGTGAGCATTAAGATCTTCTAGGGTAAATAAATATTCTAGACTATGATGATCAGAGTTAAATATGAAATACTTACCTAGTAGAAAATGTCTCAACTACTTTAAAGCATGCATAATAGAATAAATATATAAATCATGTGTGAGATAATTATTTTATGGTCCTTGAGCTTACATGACTCATATGCCACCACTTTGCCATCATGCATAAGAATACCACCAAAACCCTCCTTAGAAACATCATACTAGATTTAAAAATTACCATTAGGACATGGAATAAAAAGAACATGTGGCATAGTTAACATCTATTTAATACTCTTTAAATATTGTTCACATGTCAAAGTACAAATTAACTTTTAACCTTTATAGTTTAAAAAAGTAATTGGATTAGCCAATCTGAGAAAAATTCCACAAACTTTCTATAATAACCATCCAAGCCCATAAAGTTATTCACTTCATGCACATTTGTAGCAGAAGACCACTCTTGAGTAAATTTAATCTTTGTTAGATCTATATCAATTCCATCCTTGGAGATAATATGTCTCAAGTAATGTATTTCAGTTCCAAAAAATACATATTTAGAAAGTTTCTCATAAAGCTTATGTTGCCTTAGTCTTTGCAAAACTAAACGCAAATGTTGCTCATGCACAACTACATTATTAGAATAGATAAATATATCATCAAGAAAAAAAAAATCCATATAGTCCCTAAATATACTATTCATAAGATTAATAAAGGTAGTAGGTGAATTTGTAAATCTAAAGGGCATTACCATGAACTAGTAATGTTCATACTGAGTATAAAAATCTATATTATGGATGTCCTCTTCCTTGATTATTAGTTCATGGTAACTTAATCTCAAATTAATATTATAAAAGACCACTACAACCTTCATCTAGTAAAATAAATCATCTATCTTTGGCAAAGGATAAAAAAAATTATTATGACCTTGTTAAGCATGAAATAATCAACACATAGCCCAAGTGTACCATATTTTTTCTTTACAAACACAACAAGAGCTTTCCACAGAGACACACTTGGTCTAATTATTCTATTTTCAAATAGTTCTTGTAGCTAAGCCTTAAGTTCCTACAAATCAACTACATTCATATGATATGGAGCTTTAGATGTAGGGTAAGCTCTTGACATAACATAAATTAAAAAAGGAAATTCATGCCTAGGAGGAAGTCCTAGAAAAGTTTCAAGAAAAACATCATAAAATTCATTCAAAAAAGAAAAATTTTAATAAAAAATTTCCTTATCCAAATTTTTTTATTGCATTTGAACATCATAAATCTTATAGTTTTTATGGAATATGTTTTTTAGATACAAGTCTAATAGTATCATTAAATATTTAATCCTATTAACACCTTGGATTCTAACAATTTTTTCCAAGTATTCATAACATTGCACAACTTTATTACTATAACATAATGTTTCTTTATGTTTTTACAACCAATCCATTCCAAAATTAAGATCATAATATCCCAAAGGTGCTAAAAACATGTTTACTCTAGTTGAGAAAACTCCTAAATTAAGCTCTATTTACTCTAAGAATATTTTCTTTACTAAATTTGATAGACCATCCTTTTGTTAGATTAACATGATTAACTTTACATTTATTAGTAATATCAAGAAACACAAAACTATCAGTTACACCATAATTATTTAGAACTAAAACTAAAAAACTATCTAGTTTACCTCTAATTTCAATAGGGGTGGCCTAAAATTCAACATTCCTATTATCCACAATTTCATACACCCTATGATTAATTGATTTTTCTAGTTCTAATTTAGGGTAGTCCTTCCAATAATGATTATCACTACAATCCCAACATATTATAATCCTTTTAGGTGCTAAAGGTAAAATGTTTATCCCTATGGTAGGAAAATTATGATTTATTTATAGGTGAATTTTATTAAAAGTCCCAATTTTAGAGGAATTATGAAATTTAATTTTTTGATTTTGACCCTAAAACTTATTAAAAACACTATTGCTCCTATTAATTTTATGGTTCTAATAAAATTTCATGAAATTATTGGGTGAAGTAGAAATACTTTTTTCTTTAGATTGTTATCTATTAAGCTTGAAATCTTATCTTTCTTTCTACCGAGACCTTTCTTTATGTTCTACCCTATTAATAGATTTAATAATAGTATTTTAAGTTTTGGGTTGGTAATATTGACATCATGCATCAATATTTTTCTCAATCAAAGTTTAAAATTTATTACATTTATTTCCTCATCATGCATATAATTTACATGAAATAAAAAATTTAGGAATTCATTCTCATATTATATTACATACATATTTTATTAATATAATAATTGAAAATATATTATCTTTTGCTCTTTAAAATTGGTACTAACATATCTATTTTGAAATTAATTTTCAAAAATAGGCCTGGAAAGTGTTAAAGGTTGATAACCCTTTAAATCACATAGATGGTTCCACCAAAGAGTTGCAACTCCAACCAACTAATAAACAACTATCCTTGTCTTGACATTTGAGGGAAAGTTATGTAGATTGAAGTATTTATACAAGTTAACTAGACATGCATTAGATACATCACCTAATTATTCACCTAAAAATGTATGAGGTGGGATATTTTTAAGTTCTTTAATGATAGGGTCAACCACTAATAAAATCATCTCTTAACTTAATTACTCTCCAACCTACCCTTCATCTATTCAAGTCAATTATTATTTTGGAACACCTTCAAGATTGTTTAGTTTACATTCCTAGGATTACAACTTAAGTTGCAAGCCATTCAGAGCAGATAATATCCTATTGAGGACCTCTTCTTGATTATAAGTTGGGTTTACTTTAGGAACATTAACAAAAGGTTCATCTACATTACTAATAGCATTATTAAAAGGAGGTTCTTATCTACGTGGGTTAAGGTTTTGGGCTTAATGAACTCTACCTCTTCCTTTAGATTTTTATATAACTCTACTTGGATTAACAATTTTGGGTTGTTTTCATCATTTAAACCACTATATCTTATTCTCATTATCTTGAGGTGAAACAAAACAACTTAGGTAGGTAAAAATACTAAAATTCTTTGTCAAAGTTCTCTAGATCACATAAACTTGGGATTTGATATAAAAATGTAACAACCCAAATATTTTTAATCAAATTTGATTTACTCAACACTATTTACAAACCTAATGGAAGGAAACTAATTCACATAAATAATTATAATTTAAATACTTACCTTATATAAAACACAAGTATTTAACTAAGGTTAAAAATTCTTAGAGATACTATTAGGATGCTAATTTAACCAATCTGTAAACATATTATGGTGTACTAGTATACTTAATATACATTCATACACTCAAATATATTTACATAATTTATGGCCTTCCTAAAAATACCAATACCAAATTGTATCCTTAAGTAAATGTATGTACTTAGCATAAAATAGTTTGCATTATGACCATGTAAAGAAGATAAAGTCTAACTAACTGTACATGTCAAACCTTAAGAGGATTTACATCAAGTTAAGAAGAAATAATTCAATTCAGAATAGAAGAATCATCATACTAAGATTACACATTCAATGTTTCACATAATGATATGAACAAAAGAACTTAAACATTAGATTTATTTCCAAAATTAATATAATAAAATCTGTTTAACATCAAACCATAGATACATGTTACATGAATTCTATTTCCATCAATTAGAGCTACCTGATTATGTCATGATGACTTGAGCAAGGATCACTACTCTCAAGTATTTTATAAATATAATATTCAATAATTTTTTCAAGATAATATGAATTAAGCAAAAGTATATTATTGGTTCTTATTATTGACAAACATTACCACATACATGGATATTACATCAAATAAAATCACTTATAAGTTATAAATAATAATAATAATAATAATAATAATAATAATAATAATAATAATAATAATAATAATAATAATAATAATAATAATAATAATAATAATAATAATAATAATTTGAGAAACATTTTAGGTGATAATTCGGGCAATGGTTCTACCCCAATTAGTGGTAGAACTTTTGGGAGCCATAACTTTTGCACATAGCTTTGTTTGACTCCCCGTTTGAACCATTGGAAAGTTAAGGAGGGGAACATCATGAGATGGAACTAATCTCTACTTGGTGAGTTTTTACCCTTGAAAATTAAATAGAAGTGCCCCAAATTTTAATTTTAGTAGTGTAGTCTAAAAATAGTAAGTTTTTAAAAATAGTAATTCCTCAAATTTTGTATTGTTGTAAATCATGGAAGTCAAACCACTTAATCTCCCTCAATATTGGTGACCTTCCACATCCTCCTAATACATTAAAAATATGTATAAATTAAGATGTAACCCAAAATGGAAATTAGACATCTCTTCTCAGATATATGTATAGGTTTGGGTATGTAAATTTGATCAATAAAACATCTCTTCTCAGAGATAGCATTATTATAGTTTGGTTCTTATTTCTTGAATTATATTTCAACCAAAGATTTTGATTTTTGGATTAGTGGTATCAGAGTGTTTTGTCTTTAGAGTGTATGATCCCAAGGATGAGGTCAGATTATAAGAAGCTTGGGTGGAAAATAGAACCAATAGACTATCCACCTATTCACTCTAAACAACCTCAAATGGTGGACAACACCGAGACATCTGATAATTTCAAGGAAATGGTGAATGAAGCCTTCTAGTAGTAGTAAGAGTAAATGCTATAATAATTCACCCAAATTCTCTAACAAATCTTGATAGGAAATTTTAGCTCCTCATCTGCACCCCCATATCCTTTCAATGCCCCAACACCCTTCAAGATTTAGGTGAATTTTTATATCCCTACATTTGAAGGCAAAATCAATTTTGATGTAGTATAAAATTGGTTGGATCAATTATCTTCCTATTTTTATATAAATAAATTCACTGATAAAGAGAATACCACTTTTTCTCTTTTGAAAGCATCATTGCCTGCTAAAAATTGGTGGGAAGTGTATAACAAGAGATTCAGTATAAATGATATTGGCCTCGAGTTAGAACCTACTTGGGATGATTTCATAGAATTTGTAAAGGAAGAATACTACCTAATTAGAGCATATGATGATCTGTATATAGAGTGGCAACAACTTTTTTAAGGCAAGGAACAATTTGTTCAAGATTACACTGACATTTTCATTCTCTATCTACAAGATTAGGCATCCAGGAAAGTGAGAAACATAATATTATCAAATATCATGGTGGAATACAACGGTATATATGGGGGTAGATGGAACTCTTCAATTTGGAAAACCTTGATGAGGCATACAAGTTAATAGTGAAGATTTATCAGAAGCATGGAAGAATGAATATTAAGAGTCAACCTTCAAAATGGAAAAGTGACAAAGAAGGTCAAACACAAGGCCAAAATTGGAAGAAAAAGGAAGGGAAGACTAGGAAATGGTGTGATTACCACAAATATAGAACACTCTCCAAAGAAGAATGTCGAGCTATCAAGTCCCTACTTTTTGAGTCACAGTCCTCAACATCTACTACTTTACCTCACACATACCTTATAGTTGAATAGGATGAAGAAGAGATTGTAGATGTTGAGCTTGATGCCATTTTTGCTTCATCACAAACCCATAAGGAGAGGTCAAATGATAAGGAAATGTTGTTTCATTCTAAGTAATGGGTGAAAGGTAAGCCTCTACATTTCATTCTTGATAATGGGAGTCAAAAGAATTTAATCTCAACTAATGTTGTGAAAATCCTACATTTGTCCATGAAACCTCACCCAAAGCCATACAATATTTGATGGTTGAGTCTAGGGATAAACCTCTGTGTCACCCACAAATGTCTTCTCTCATATGCAATAAAACCTTTCCAAGATGAGGTCTTATGTAATATGGTCAATCTAGATGTTTATGAAGTACTCTTTGGTTAGCCATGCATGTATGATCGACATGGCATTTATGAATCAAGAAATATAAGGATCACTCTCACTCTTGGAACATGATGCTATAGGGTACCAGAGGTACCACCTTCTACATCTATCTCCCTGATTCGTGCCAAGAAATTTATTCTCATGGTGGTCAAGCCACAGAAATCCAAAAGGGTTGATATTACAACCCTAACTACACAAACAACATAACAACATAAGACAATATATAACAAGATAAATAAGTTCATGGCCTTCCATCCAAAGACTAATGGCTAGATAGAAATGGTGAGTAATCAGGGCCTACATAGCTCCATAAAGCACAATCCATTCCAAGTATGTGTCAAGAATCAAATCAAAACATAACTGCCACACTTGATGACAAATATTGATGCAATGGAGACCATTTCTTCTCAAGGAGGGAGGAATGATCTAAGCAACGTTTCAGATGACAATTTGGGTGATGGTTCTACCCCAATTGGTGGCATAACTTTTGGGAGTCATAACATTTGCACCATAGCTTTATTTAACTCCCCGTTTGAACCATTGGAAAGATAAGAATGAGGGGAACATCATGAGATGGTATAAGATATGATTGGTGGATTTTGACCTAAAAAAAATAGAAGTGCCACAAATTTCAATTTTAGTGGTGTAGTCTAAAAATAGTAATTCCTCAAATTTTGTATTGTTGTAAATCTTGGAAGTCAAACCACTTAGTCTCTCTCAATATTAGTGACCTTCCACATCCTCCTCCTACCTTAAAAACATGTATAAATGAAGATGCAACTTGAAATAGAAATTAGATATCTCTTCTCAGAGATAGGCATCTGTTTGGGTCTATAAATTTGATCAATAAAACATCTCTTATCAGAGATAACATTATCACAATTGTGTTGTTCTTGTTTCTTGAATTATCTTTCAACCAAATATTTTGAGTTTTGGATCAAATAATAATAATAATAATAATAATAATAATAATAATAATAATAATATCCAAACAAATATACTTTAGTGTATACATTCAACCATCTCATAATATCATATAGTAATAACTTACTATATGTAAATTATGCTAGTCATAAGGTATATTTGTATCAAGATAAATAATGAATGATAATCAAATAATCATTTAGGACTTTAACATGTTATTGATGTTTTAACAAACATGCTTAAGATTTGTATAATGTTATTTCAAATAATTTTATGAAGACCTTCATTACTTTAGCTTTGTTACATCAAACATTAATCATCTTGATAAAACATATTCAATGAACTTGTCCTTTTATTTAATGAATGACTAAGTTACAAAAATAAATCTTACTATTTACTAATCCTTATCAGTAATTTATGACTTATTAAAATAATTGAACATAAAAATCTAAAAAAAGTGGAAGTCACCTAACTCAACATCAATAATTAGTAAGTATTTATTTACAATGATATTGATTAATAAGAAAAACTATAATTAGTAAGAGTATTAATGAACTCATTATATTAATATATATAGTATATTTAATCCTTAATATGATTTATAAATATCAATCTATATATCAAAAAAAGCTCTGAATTAAGTCTACAACTCTTGAATTTGCATGCTCAGTCATGAAAATAATTATAACTTCATTTCATTTAACCTAAATAGAATGAAAAAAATATAATATTCAAACTATTATTGTATCTATCTATAGATTATAATAATATTAAAAAACTAAGAATCTATAATATATATAAAACATAAGTTCACCCTATTTTGTTATGGATAATATTAAATAAATGATAATAATGTGTTAAAGTTTTTATGACTTACTTTCTAAAAATCCAAATTTCTAAATTAATCCAAATAAAACAACTAACCAAAATTATCTTATCAATAAATTAGTTTATCTTTTTATCTATTGGTGAATATAACAATTGAATCATATTTCTTAGAAAATAACTTAAGAATTCAATTTAACTAATACTATTAATAACACTAAAATACTCAATATATTATCCTTTAAGACAACAAAAAATAATTTAATATCTCCAATTGAAATAACATATTTGACTTTTTAAATACTACATACAAATATATATTTGAACAATAAATTCAATGATATAACCAAAAGATCACATTACTTATTGAATAATCATTCATATATATTTTTACTTATAGGAGAAGAGAAGACAACATATATATCCATATTTTATAATATCAACATAAAATAATGTTACAAATAATTTATAAAAAATAAACATAACAACTTATTGTTTCCATCTTAAAATATCAATTCATTCACTTAAATAATAAGACTACACAAGAATCATATTTACTATCATATAATGAGACATTTATTTATGTCATGTATTTTCACTAAATAACAACATAATATAAAACCAAATATAAGAACGGTCTAAGCACTTAAAATCATATTCTAAATAGCAACATGCAAATGCTCACCCATCTTGCCCCAATGAGCCCACCAATCGGTGACCCTAAACCACCCCATCCATCAATTGGATTTAGAGTTCAATAGTAGGCTTTTATAGAAGGGTAAATCAATATCAGAGATTCTAAACTTTGAAATCAAGAACATAAAATAATGACAAGTAATTGACTTAAAGATAATGCATGAAATAAAAGTACTTATGTTTATCATTAGTAGTATTTTTTAATAGGTGAGCATATCCATTTGACTTCCTCGAATCAAACAATGATTATTTTATCTATTGAATTCAAATGTGATATTTATGTATATACCTTGCATGTATGTAATAATCAAATAGTAACAAAGATATTCATAATTAATTATTCTCTCAATAATTATCCTTAAAATGGAGACATCAAATAGTCCAAAATATTATTGAAACCAAAAGAGTCATGACACTAAAAAGAGTCACCAAGTATACACAAAATGAGAACAATCCAAATCATAAATTTTCATGATAATCCATCATCAAAATGTAATAAATTTCAAACAACATACGAACTCATTTAAAACTTCAATGAACCCCTATACTCATACATAGTCATTCAAATCAAAAATGTGGTTACCAAAAACCTAATTAAAATAAAAATGAAACACCTAAAACTAGATTAATAATGTATACAATAACTACCAACCATAATAAAACCACAAAAATTTCACCATAACCACACTAAACATCCATTCACCAAAAATAAGAAAAATATTATAGATAAAAAAACCCATTCTTTCAAAATAATGGTAATAACATATTCAATGATAAAAATCCTATGGATTAACCATGCTAAGTTCATAATCCGATTCAAACATGGTTCACAATAATTAATCAATAGAAAATAAACTACACAGTCGAGTAACCAAACCATGCATCTAATCAAAGTAAAAACAAACCCAAAGTATATCCACAAGAGTATATTCTACTACACATCGACCATATCATTATGGGTTCATTGTGAAGTCTATATACTTCACCATGAACCTATAATGGTTTATTATTCTTCTAATTATACTTCATTTCAAAAGAACATAAAATGACTATTATATTTTACTCTATCTTAAAGAAAAAACTAATTACTTTTTGAACACACTAACAATGCAAAAAGAATATTGTGGCCTCTAAGAAAAACAACTTATTTCTTTTTTGCACCTATCCAAGTTATCACAAACTATATTGACTACCATTAAATCCCATATTGATCCTTTATTATTTCCTCAAACAGTTGAGAACATGGTACAATAAACATCCCACATTATTGCCTAGATTGACTAAAAAATCAAACTCCAATAGTTCAAACTAGTCCTACTAGGCCTTCACCAATTTTTTTGATAGAGTTCAGATAGGGTTTGGATGAATCTCACCACATTACCAAATTACCAAACAAAATTATTTTAAATCTAGTTGATAAGATGACCTTGGGATTTGGGTCATCATGAAGTAATTCCCAAAGAAGTCAAAAAGAAAAGTTTGAAATGCTATGATTAAAATAAATCCAAACTATTGAATACCCCATGACCTAGTCATGGTCCCCTTCTCAAGCATAAAAACTTCAAGTCACCAAGACAATAAAACCACCAAGTCAAATCCATTAAACATTCATAATAAATAAATAAAAATCAAAGCATCCAACACAATCTAATGCACTTATTCCCAACATAGATCATATTTAAAGATTTATGTAGTCTCTTGGCTTTCGAAAAAATCCATATACAGATTGGTTTATTCAAATACTAAATAAAAATCAACATACAATTGATTACCTAAAAAATCAAGAATAAAGGATATGCAACAAAAACATAATCAAGAAATTAAATATAAAATAACTTAGACCATATAATAACATCATGTGATTAATTATTTGATATTTTTGGTCATTTGATGGCTTTGGACTTTAATCCATTGTGATGCATGGAATGATGTGGTTGACTTAGGGTTTTTTATTGGATCGATGTTTTTTAGATGGTGTATCTTCTAATATGTTTTTTAGTTATTTGGAAGTTGGTTATGTGAGCTTGATGAGTTAGGTATAAATCCTAACTATCACCATGAATATTGAGGAAGCTTGTCTTCCATTTCTTAGTCCTTGAATATTTGATAGCTAGACTAGGAAAGTTATTGTGGAGAAGGTTATTGAAACTCTACCATTTTTTACTAAAATAAATGAGGATGTGGGTGAACAAGGAGTTAATACCTCCATTGTGTTGCACCATAACCTAAGCTATTCTAGTGGGAATTTACAGACTATATTACAGTCTTTAATACTTGTTTTTGCACAATATAGGGTTATGGTTAGAAGGTATGGATGGTGGTTGTGCTTTATAAAAAGAAAGGACTCTCTGTTATGGAAAAGCAAGGTGAAAGCAAAAAATTATCACTAAAATAAGTAAGTTATGCTTTAATTTTGTTAATTTGGTGCTATGAACAATGTGGGTATTCTATTTGAGACGGGTTGTTTTTGTTTTACTATTTTATGTTAGTATGAATTCTAGCATTACTGATTGAGCTATGACACTTGGTTGTATCGATAACATTATTTACATTTTTAATTTTTAGGGGATATAATTTTTATTTGAACTTTTATTTATAGAGTGGATACTAAGTGTTCATAGATGGAATGTTTTTGAACATTCTAATATTAACACTTGGATTGGGTTTTTTGTTGAGTTTTTCATGTTGGTTTTCTTATTTGGATGTTGTGTGTTTCAGGAATAGCCATGACCCTATGATTTAGACTTATCCATCAAGATGATGTTTGGGTGTGGTTATGGAAACCTATGGTGGGACCATTGGATTATTTAATGTGTTTTGGCACTTTTATGTGAGTGAATGTTCGATTGAGTCTATGTTTACAAAGTTCATTGAGCTCAAGAATAGTTTTGGAATAAATTCTATAGTCAAGCATGTGATTCTTGTTCAAATGATCATGAATATACTATTGTTATCGATAGTCATTTAGAAAATATCTATATAATGGTTGAAATGTTGATTTTAAACTTGTTATGCATTTCATATATTATAGAGTTATTACTTATATAGAATTTATAGAATGTGATGACAATTTTTCATGACTATTACTTGGTTCCTTTCAATTTAATGTAATTATTAATTTTTTTATCAATTTTAAACCTAACTATGGTGTTAAGGGATTTGTAGTTATTATTTTGAATAAACATCTGATTGTGCATTAAGTATTGATTTTTCCTATTGTTTATGATTATTTCTTGGTAATCGATCTAAAAGGAAATTACAAGGGATATTGGTTTGGATCTCATTTAGAATTGAGATAATTAGTGTATGAAACTGGTTCTTAATTTTTGATGGTTAAAATTATAATTTGGGTTTATACAAGTTTAGGTTGCATTTAAGAATATTTTTTTAGTTGTGGTGATTGATTATTATTTTCAATCAAAAATTATTTTTCAATCACAAATTAATTTTTTTAGACTGTAACTAAAAAAAGCATTTTTAGTCACTATTATTTTAATAGGATGATCTTGTGTGAGTTTAAATGGAATAATTGGTTCCAATACTTCTTGAATATGTTTTATAATTATTGTCACTACTATTGATTTATTAATTCAAATATTGCTTAGTAATCTTTTTTAGAAGATAATTAAAATGGCAAGTGATTTGAAACTTATTATTTTATGAATTGTATATCTTATCAATAAATATTACAATGTTGGTTGTTGAAATATATTATTTAATTTATTATAGTCTGTAGGAGGTATTGTGATTCAAATTTTATTTACAATGTTTTCTATTGGTTGATTTTGTTAATTTAATCCTTAGGTTGGACTATAAATTATTGGATTTTATAATCATTATCTTATTAAGTTGGATTAAATTTGTTTGATTTAAAATTGTGATGGATAGTGATAATATGTATAGATTTATCATTTTAATTATTGAGTTTCCATTGGAGAGTAAATTAAAGTTTTTGAGTTAAGCTGAGGATAGAAAATTCTTATAGTAATATGATTCTCATTAACTATTTCTTCATGACTAGATCATTCATCTATACTATGATTGAATAGTATTTTATTTTATTGGTGAGTCAATTTGAATGAAATATGGTAGAAATTATTTGTTCAAAACAATGTTATTTGATTTTTTTGACAAGGGTTACTACTTTATCACTGAATGATAGGTATTTAGAATTCTAAAGTATTTTTGTGTATCTATTTAACTGGTATATAAAAATTACACTATTGGAGTTCTATTTTTTCAATATATTTTTTAATTATTGATACATAATAGTGAATAAAATTAGGTCTTTTTATTTTAATTTTTAATGAAGTTAAGATATTATACAAATTATTTATAAGAGTCGTACTATGCAGGGTGTGATTGAATTCCAATAGAATTTCATAACAAATTTAAACCATGGTTAACTATTCTAGGTTCATTTGGGTTGATTAGAGGTCTTATGATTCTTTTATGTTACTTAGAAAGGTTTTATAATTGATAAATCATGTTTGTTTTAGTTAATACTTAACTTTAACCTTATTTCTCTTCAGATGGAATGTTAGATATTCAATTATCAATTAGGTTATTTTTGCTTTTAATTATAATGTATGGTGGTTAATGTTTATTTATATTCTAAATATGAACATTAATTATGATTAAGAGGTATTCATTATCTTAATTTCATGAAAACAATAAATCATTAACCAACAACTACTTTTGCCTATTTGCCATCTAGATTTGATCTCTTGGTTGTCTTGTTTATTCTTAACCTTGGATTTCAAAACTTTGTATCTCCCTTACAAATATCTATCTTCTCCTTGTGAACTTATGCATATATAATATATAACTAACTTAGTCTCTTATATACCATTATTCCATGCTTTATAACCCTCCTTTGCCTATTGTAACACAGTAATATTTATATTCATAACTTACCTCTCTTTGACTTAATACATAGTAACATGGTTCAACATGTCCTTAGTTTCCTCAGTCTCTATGAAGTAAATTTTCATATATATAATTTTAAATAGGTACTAATTTTCATCACTTTAAATATACACACCTCTCATACAACCACCAATTTCATACGTTTCTCCTAGCTCTGTCATAGATTTTCTTTTATAGCCTTTTTTAAGGAATTTCCTCTTGGTTTGGTCATGTAAAAACCTATAAAGACCATTTATAGATAAAATAAATGGCCCTATTTATTTATAAAAAGTTTAACTCCATGATTAATTCACTAAATCACTCATTTTATCTATTTAAGGCCTCAAATTAGGCATATTAGGTCTTTTCCAACCCTATTTACACACAACACCCTTAAATAGTACAAAGACATATAAAATCACCTTATAAACCCAAACTAATTTTAATAAAAATTAACATATAACTAACGACCAAGTTTGGCAAGATTTTCTTAATGGATTTTCTCATAAATTGATTTTTTGTTATAAAACCCTAATATAGGGTTTAGTTCTACCTGTACAGGCTCGAGAGGCTTGAATTTGATCTTC
Source organism: Torreya grandis (assembly GCA_037957365.1). NCBI lineage: Eukaryota > Viridiplantae > Streptophyta > Pinopsida > Cupressales > Taxaceae > Torreya > Torreya grandis. The sequence continues at coordinate 280,664 of JARHVA010001397.1, forward strand.
CAAGCTCATAAAAAGGTTTCAACCCACTATGAAAGTTTTTTGAGGATTATATGACCTAATCAAAACTTCTAAAAATCCTAATTACTTTAAAATTTCCCTTTAAAATACTATAAACAAGCACATTCTTATTATTTTGTATATGTTTACAAGGAATGTAGTTGAGCATATTGTCTACGTATATAGTATGATTGTAAAAATTGTGAAGTATGAGTTAAAAACCATGTAAATGACATTAATATACTTAATACATTACAAATTATTCTATCCAAAATTTATAAATATTCATTCAATCTCTGTAGACTACCCCTCGGCACCATAATAATATCAGTCTTCTTTCTTTCAAGAAACATAGGGTATTATGAAGACTTGTAAATGAAACATTTAATTAGGATTTGTATATAATAAATAAAAAAAATTCTCAACCTTTATAATCATATAATAAACCTTATTAACTCACAATATACTATAAATACTTATCAAGTTTATGACCTTCTTTGTGATGTTATTTACACAATCATCACAATACATTTGCACATGGCATAAATTGTGTTCTTTAACCACCTTAAAAGAATTTGAAACAAAGAAAATTAAAAATTATATCATAATAATAAAAACTTATATATACTTACCAACAATCATAGAAACCATAAAAAAAATTATCATTCATCTTCCTTCACTATTCATTCTTTCATAGTCAACTTTTCTTGTATTAACATAGAGACGAAGGGTTTGTAGTTTGTTTTAATTTTCAAAACACAAAAGCTTTAGATTAATTTATTTGGGTTATTAAATTTCATCACTTTTAATAAAACCCCCCATACAATTCCTACATTTAATGACTCACTTCAAAAACATTTGCAAACTCTCTTTATTGCAAAATTGTCCTAACTACCTTTCTCCCTTGTGTACATTAGGAGTGCATAAATACCTAATCTACTCATCAAAGTAACTCATCATGTGATTCATTTTTATGTGTAGACACCTTGACCACTTGATACAACCTAACCAATAAAATAAAACATTGATACCTCATGAATCAATATTGAAATCTCTTAAACTATACAACAATATTTGAAAATTCAAATCAAGGTTTTGGCAAGAAAATTCCAATACCACCCAAATTCAAATTTTACAACTTATTAATGCTTTTGAATGACTCTTAACAACCTAAAATGAAAAAAAAACCTTGAAAAATACTCTAGACATGAAAAATAGATCAATATTTATAAATGATGTGGTGATGCTCCTACATCATACTACCGAGGAAGAAGAAAAAACTTTCCATGAAAGTTACAAATGATATGGAATTCATGTTATTTTTAGCATTATTATTCCACTTGGATCCAAAGGTCTATTTGACACACTCATTACTTCTTGATGCTTGATTGAACTCACTATGGATCATCCTTTTTTATTATTCCTCTTGATTTGCATCTTCCAACCAATCATGGGTAACTACTATTCATTTCTTTCCATCTAAATACCTGCACATGAATCAAAAAAGTCAATCAAATCAAATTATTTATTTCTCTCTTGGTTTTCACTTGTTCTTGGGCTACCAAGATGGATCTAAATACAAATTTAGCTACCATGATGCTATTCTTATTTCCTATGAGACTCAAATCTTTTGATCCTTCCATTATTTTCTACCATAACTAATTCTCTTTTGTTGTACACTCATCTACATCACCTTGTTCTTCCATTGGTGCCAAACAAGACACCTATACCTACTTTCATGAAAAAATATCAATCACTTCAACATGTTCTTCTTCATTATCTATTGCTTCCACCTCATGTGTGTTAAGCACTTCATTATGTGTTATTGTACCTTCTTGTCCTTCCATCAACATGTTCATTATTTTCAAATTATTCTCATACAATGCATTTTAAATAATGTTCAAATCATAATAATCATCAAACACAACATCAAAAATATTACCATTTGCTTCTTGGTTCTCCTCCATGCTTACTTGACTAAATTCTACCTCTTCATTGCTTATCATGAGGTATGGTACTATTTCAACCTCTTTCTCCTCTTCTTCATCCTTTAATGGATCACCTTCTTTAGAGTAGCATAATATTGACTCACCATACTTAACTTTCTAATCAATTTGGATTTCATCATCATTAACATGTTTCTCGTGCTTTTAATGCTTTTCAACATCATGAAAATATTCACCTATACATACACATGTCAAAAATTCATTAGTCATAATCATTATAGGCTTGCTTTCCCCTTAAATTCTCTTTTTAGTTTGACTTGATATCATCTTCATCTTTTTTCTTTTAATATTTTCCATCAACTACTTGAGAGGCAATTTCACCTTCATATATATGCACACATTGAATCTTGGTCTCAAATCTTCCAAGAGCTTATCTAGCCTTGAAAAAAACTCTTTCAGCTTAGTAATTTCATTATCTCTCTCTAACTCTATTTCATTTCCATATTCTTATTATGGCATTCTTCACTCTTCAATCCCTTCTTAATTTTCTTGCTTTTTCTATTCACTATCTCACTCTCTCTAGGCCTCTCTCTTGGACCTATCTCTCTTCTTGACAAGGCTTATTACTTTCCCTCTTGACCATTCACTTAGTTTCTCAACACTTGACTCTCTCACAAGTCAATATCTTTCTTATCCTCACCTATGAATTTTCTCTCTCTTATCCTTTCTCTAGGAGTTTCTTCTCTCTCTCTCTCTCTCTCTCTCTCTCTCTCTCTCTCTCTCTCTCTCTCTCTCTCTCTCTCTCTCTCTCTCTCTCTCTCTCTTCAAGATCACTTTTGAGATTATTTCCTTGATTTTCCACTATCTCTCCTCACTAATCCTTCTTGGCTTAAGGAATTTTCCACACTTCTCGCTTTATCACATCTATCTCTACCTCTCTATCGTTCCTACAACCTCTTCACTCTTACCTGCACTCTTCATTAGCATTTACATAAAAATATTTATGAAAAATTTCAAACAAATATCTCAAAAAATCTTAATGAAATGTACACACAAACTAAATCAATGCTTTCGAATAAAACTCAATCATACCTTGCTAAGAATATTGCAGCTCTAATACCAAATGATGTAGAGGGCTTTCTCAATTTGTCTTAATTGCATGAAAATAATAAATCCATAAGACCATTTATATATACCCTATATGTCCTTATTAATTTTTAAAAAGTTTCACTCCATAAATCATTCCCTAAGTCACTCTTTTTTTATCTTTCTAAGGCCTCAGATTAGGCCTATTATGTCTTTTCCAACCCTATTTACACATAATACCCTTGAATAATATGAAGATGTATATAAACACATTATAAAATAAAAAATGTAATAATAAATAGTAAAATATAACTAATTAATATTTTTTAAAATATTTCATTGGTGTATTCTCTCACAAATTGAATTTTTGTTATGAAACCCTAATGCAGGGTTTAATTCTACCTATACAGGCTTGTGAGGCTTTATTTTGAGATTCCAAGATCATAAAGAGGTTTTAACCCATTTTGAAAGTTTTTTGAGGATTATATGACCTAATTATAACTTCTCCAAGACCTAATTTGTTTCAAATATCCCTTAAAAATACTGTAAACAAGCACATTCTTACTATTTTATATATGTTTGTAGGGACTGTAGTTGAGCATATTGTCTACGTACATAGTTTGAGTGTAATATTTATGAAGTATGAATTCAAAACCATGTAAATAACATTAATATACTTGATAAATTACAAAGGATTCTATCCACAATTTATACATATTCATTCAATCTCTATAGACTACCTCTTGGCACCATAGTAATCTCAGTCTTCTTTCTTTCAAAAAACACAGGGTATTATGCAGACTTGTAAATCAAACATTTACTCAAAATTTGTAGAGAATCAACTAAAAAAATTCTAAACCTTAATAATCATATAATAAACCATATAAAATCATAAGATACTATAAATACTTATCAAGGTTAAGACCTTCTCTATTATGTTATTTACATAATCATCACAATACATTTGCACAAGGCAGGGACTGTGTTCTTTAACCACCTCCAAATAATTTGAAAAAAATAAACTAAAAACTAGTATCAAAATAATAAAAACCAATTTTCACTTACCAAAAAGCATATAAACTATCAAAACTTTTTGTCATTCATCTTCCTTCACTATTCATTCTTGCACAATCAACTTTTCTTGTATTAACACAGAGATGTAGGGTTTGTAATTTGTTTTAATTTTCAAAGCATAGAATATTTACATTATTATATTGGGTTTATTAAATTTTATAACTTATAATACAATACCCCATATAAATCCTACCTTTAATGACTCACTTTAAAAACATTTACAAACTCTCTTTATTGTAAAGATGTCCTAACTACCTTTCTCCCTTGTGTACGTTGGGAGTGTGTAACTGACTAACCTACTCATCAAAGTGACTCATATTATGATTCATGTGTGTTTTGATACACCTTTAAAAAATATTAAAACATAAAAACCAAACTAAAACATTGATACCTCATGAAATATGATTTAAATCTCTTAAAGTATATAAGAATATCTGAAAATTCAAATCAAGGTTTTGGAGAGAAAATGACAATACCACCCAAATTCAAATTTTATAAATTAATAATGATTTTTAATGACTATTAAAAACCTAGAATTACCAAAAGAAACTTTCAAAATAATAGATACATGCAAAATATATCAATATTTAGAAATGAGGTAGTGATGCTCCAACATCAACTTATAATAGAGAAATAATACTTGTTCTTTATATAATTGATTGGGTAATTATCAATATTTGGTGTTGAAGAGTTAAATTTATTTAGTTTCCACTCATATCTCACTCAATATTCAATATTTTTCATAATGATGGTGATATTATCTTAAAATTACACTTGTGCAAATGAAAAAATTTAGTAATGTATTCTGATTATTTGGATTAATAAACATGGTTATTGTTTGAGTTATTGTTTGTTGAATTATCTTCATTTGAGAATGCTACCATTTAGGGGTAGATGAGAGTATTTATGTTCTGATTTTTAATTACATCTCTCTATTTAAAGTTAACACTAATGACTCAAGGAACATCAGACAAGGGATGTATCACTTCATACAAAGAAAGTTACTAAATCTAATATTTATGGTACTTGTAGTGTCAAATTCTTAACTTCTTTTATTTTAAAAATTTAATCACTTAGCACTAAAACAAGGGTCATTCATAGAGGGAAAAAATAATTTTACTCTAAATATAATCTATCTAATCAATATATATATAAGAGATGTATGAATAAACTTATATTAGTCTTAAGTTACTTTAAAAAGGTTTTGAATGTTGTAAGAAAATAATTAATACACATTAAGCAAAGTGAGGACCCTTGTATAAAAGTTTAAATGACTCAATGGGGTAGAAACATATGCATATAATTTAATTGTTATGATAAAATAGGTTTCTGGGCTAACACTCTAATTGGATAACACGTATAATTATCTTAAGGTATATAGAGGTAATTATTAAGCAACTTCATATTAGGTAAATATGGGAGTATTTGATGAATATATTACATGTTTCTTATCTAAATAAATATTTCAATTTTTGGCTATATATTTTGACTTAGAATAAAGTGTAGACATAAATTATCATGAACAAAATGAAATAATACTTGTGATGGTTTGAGATACTATTATTTTTAAGTTGAGTGATACTGCTTGCAAGTAGATGTTATAGTTTCACTTAACTTACTCAGAGATATATTTATGAATAAAAGCATATTCCTTTGTGTATAGATTAATTGGTTAGAATGATTTAACTTAAGAAGTAAATACTTATGATTTGTAGTTTCTTTTACCTTAATTAATGTGAAAACTATTTTCTGTAAATTGAGAACTCACTTATGATTTAAACTTGATAAGTTTATCTTATGAGAAACTATGGCTTTTGAGAATATTCAAGATAGAATTTATAAGTGTTTGGAGGTACACCTATATATTCTAATATTAATATAATTTGATGTGTGATATATTTTCTTATCAGATGTACTCATGAAGACCTAACCTTAAGGAATTTGACTTTCACAAACTTTCTTATGGTTTTTAGTTGAGGTCAAGTCTAAATTATGTAAATGGTTTGATTATTTGAGTTAATTTAAAGTGTAAAAACATTTTGTTTGTCTTATTTTATAAAAAAACTAAATTTGGGGTCATTATATTGCTATCAGAGCATAATTTCTACTCTAGGTAAATTTGGGTAATTTATTTTGAGTCTATAACGTACATCAATCTATAAATTTAGACTTTTTAGGATGGTTAGAACCGAATCAAGAGAAATAGCTAATGCCAATACCAACTAGGGTAATAGTAATTCTATAAGGGGAATAAATAATAACTAAGGGAGGGGCCATAATGAGCCCAATATAAAAAAAAAATGGTTGACCCTCATCTCATTAATAATGCATATTGTAATAATGAAGTCCTTGATGATAATGAAATTGGAGAAAATGTAATTAACAAGCATGAATACTTATTAATGGAATCTTAATAGCCTTAAATATCATTCAAGGTAAAATGTAAAATCAAGAACACAAGAACATAGGCTCAATAACCTTGAGGGTGTTCCTTGAGAAGGATTTCATCAGTTGAAAAATGAGCAAATGGAGGAAAAATTACTTCAAGAGCTTCTCTTGGTAGTGGTAGACCCAATGATTAAGGAGGTTAAGAAGCTTCCTCTTAAATTTTTAGGGGAAGAATTTGGTGATGTATATGATGTTTGGCTAATATACATGTAAAATTATTTTAATCTAAATAATATGCCCTCTAATCTGAAAGCTTGGGTGGTAGCCTATCATCTATTTGGTGTTTTTTCGTTATGGTGGAATCATCTTTGTGATCTAGAATAATACCAACCTATGACCCTTACTTGGGAAATTTTTGAAAGCCATTTCTAGAAAATATACTTAAGTGCCAACTTTAAATAATAGAAAATCATTATTTTTTAGTTGTTAAAATTAAAAAAACTTGTGAGTCACTCAATATGAAAATAAATTTCTAAATCTATTAAATCATGTATTATATGCATGATAGAGACAAAATTCATCAATTTCAAACGTAGGTTGAGTCTTCCCATTGGGTAGAAGAGAAGGGAATATGTTAACAAAAAATAAGGAAAGATTTTAAAAAGATTAGATAGTAAAGAAAAATCAAAAACATATCTCCCACTCCTAAAAATTTCAAGTAATCAGATCAAAATCAAAGATTTACAAGGAGTAATAGTGGATTTGGTAAGTTCCTAAGGAAGAATAAAAAATTGAAGGCCTATAAATCATAAAAATTAAGGTTAAATAATTGAAAATAGACCCAAAAAAATCAACATGTATCTGCCATAGGAGCTAGCACTTTTCCTATTCCACCCCATAGAGATATATAGTGTTGGGAATGTGGTGATAACCTCTACCTAAAGGACTATCCAAAGTTTAAACTTTATCAATCAACCAACCACAAAGTGTATGTAACTATTGACAATTAGAATGCTGATTTTTAAAATACTCTAATAGAAACCAAATGTACTTTATTTGGTTTTAACATGTCCAATCTAATTTATTCTAGTGTTATAGATAACTTTATTTCACATTATGTATTAGATAAGTGTAATGTTAAACTTATTAAAATTAGATAAGGTTGGGAGGTAGAGTTTGTTATATGAAAAAGGGTGTTGATATACGAATGGTTAAAGCAAGCTAAGATAGATTTAGGAGTTTTCAAGAGTCAACTAGATCTACTTTTAGATCCTTTAGGATCATATGATTCAATCCTATGTATGGATAGGTTACAACCACATAAAGAAAACTTGATTTTTTTAGTAAAAGGGTGCGATGCAAAATTGATTTTGTAAAAAGCACAAAGTGTAAGGTGTTAAAAACCCTAAATCACACAAAATACTTTAAGCCTTACAACTATAAAAGGTAACACATAAGGGTTACCAAATGTATGTTGTGAAAATGCAATAATTACTAAGGATAAGGAACTAATTTGAATATATTTCCCTTTTCTTATGGAATTTATGGATGTATTTCCAAAACCATTCCCTAGACTTCCTCCTAAACATGAATTTTATTTTTATACAGATATTATTCCAAGAATTTCACCTACTTCAAAATATCCTTATAGAATTAATGTAGCATATTTATAGGTACTAAAAGTTTATCTACAAGAAATTTTGGAAAATAGAAGCATTAAACCAAGTGTATCTCCTTGGGGCACTTGGATTGTCTTCATAAAGAAGAAGGATTAAACATTGAGGTTGTGTGTTGACTATTGGATGCTCAAAGAAGTGATGATAAAAAACCATTATCCCTTATCAAGAATAGATGATTTTTTAATCAAATAAAATGAGAAATATCTTATCCATGATTTATTTGAGATTAAGATATCATCAGCTGAAAATCAAGGAGGAAGATGTGTATACAACTACTTTCTAAACTACATACGATAATTATGAGTTCACAATTATGCCATTTGTATTAACAAACACACTAACTACATTTATGAACTTAATGAATAATGTTTGTAGGTACATATTACTAGTGTAGGATTTTTTCAATTTTGGTTTTACCTACATGATTGTTAGCCATCTTGCTTAGGGTTGTTAGGGAAACACACTTAATGTTCTTTCTAATTGTGATTTGAATTTTTACCTCTATGGTGACTTAATATCTCACTATATAATATACCCTATTTTTACTTTTTGGATAATGAACTATTATGAAGCCCACTTTTAATTTACATTTCACTCACCTAATATTAGGGTTTTCATGAAATCTATGACATTTGGAAATCTTGGAGTGATCTAAAATAGTATAATATCTTTGATCTGATGGTTATTTTTCCATTTCTAAAATTCCCAATGATATCTTTCCTACTAGCAATCTTGTTAATTTTCCTAATTTTTTGTGGTTTCATAGGTTTGATGGGATTTCATTAAATTCCATGAAAAAATATATATTTAAAGTATCCAATCAAGAATTATCAAATTAGGAAACAATTTTATGGGTTTTTATAGGTTTTTTGAGTTCTCAAATGGGTATCTCTTAGTTTTTGGATAAGTTGTACCAAATATGTATATTTTCAAGTTTTCTAGTTTTTTTAGAGTTTCCAACCTTTTTAGACAATTTTGGAAATTTTCTAGACTTTGTCAAATTTTTAGCATCAAAAAAATAAGATTTGGTAGAAATTTTAAAGGCATCAAACATTTAAAGGTAAAGATATAGAGTGGGGCAAATAATTTACATTTGGTGTACTTTTGAATGTTGTTAGATATTCTAGTCTCTACATGCAAGTTCGATAGAACCTGACACCTACTTAAATAGGATCCAAATCTTGACACCTACTCAAGTAGGATCTAGAACCTGACACATTACCTAACACACCATCATATCTTATAAAGTGCATAAACACTAATTTTACCCTAAAATAATTTCATGCATAACTTATAGAACATGACACCCATCCAATCACGATAGAAAGATTCTTCTTCATGTTCTAACAAGGTATGAACTATGACCATTGATTGAGTACCCCTAATAATTTGATTCCCCTACACATAGACCACATAGTTTATAATATTTATAAAAAAAATTTAATGTTTTAACACATGTTCTTACATGTTGTGATGTCTAAGAGGCCATCAAATTTGACCAAGATAAAAGTGCAACTATTCATTTGAAATTTGGATCATCAAGGGAGTGACATCACAAACACATGAATCACATAAATCAAAAGTGACGGAAGGGGTGTTAGTATAAGATTTTTATCACTTTTGGTTTTACCTACTATTGAGTTTAGCATACCCACATTTATGATAAATGGGGACCCTTGTTTTAAATTTGGGAAATTTGTGTTAAGAATTGGAAAATCACATGATCAGAGTACCACTAGCATGATTACACATACTCTTTATTTGGAGATCACACACCTAATTTAGTTGGTAAATTTTTTCATAATTTTGATTTAATCTTTACTAAAGTTTCTAACATTGGATCTTCATGTTTTAGGTTATAGATCCAATGGACTCCATTTGGAATGGGCAATGCCTAGGTTTCATGATGTTTATATCAATTTAGCCTTTTAGTAGCCTTTGGTCTATCAATTATCAAATTAAATTCATGATTAAGCATATTGAAACCCTTGTTTAGATCATCCTAGTTTAGATCCTCTTTAATCAAATTCAAATTTCATGAGAACAATTTATGCAGGAATGATTTATCATGCCATGGACTTAGTTTAATTTTTATCTTAAGGTTTAATCATGTTTATTAACATGACCAAAACTTAATCTAATTTTTTTTATGTTTGGTCTCTTTATTTTCTTGAGCCCCCTTGGTCCCTTTTATTTTTGCATGGTATAACTAAATGAAGGGCCCATTTTACTATAGACATAGCCTAAAAGCCTTACCCTAAAGTTTGTTGCATTTATTAGTACAATAAACCTTAGGCTAAAACTATATGTTGTGTCTTTTATTATTCTTAAGATTCCCTTTATTATGTCTCAAAAATTAGCTTAAGAATTTTATCCTAAGGTCTTACCCATGTTTATTACCAAGAAATAAAACCATAGTCCAAAAACTTTATGGTAAGTTCTTTTAATTTATCAAGCCTAAATTAAACATCATTTTCATCCACAAAATCAACAATCCTCATTTGCTTGGGTGATCTAGATCTAATGGTGTGAGATTAAAGACAAAAATATATCCCTAAGATAAAGTTCAGGCATCTTCCAAAGATCAACAATATGTGTTTGCTCAGGGAATATTGATCTATTGGTACATATCAAGTCAAAACTTCAACATAGCCACATGACAAGCAAAAAAGTGACAAGCATCATAATCTTAACCAAATAAAATTTATCAACCAATGGAATTCCAACTTGTGGATCAAGATATAATAGAGTGTTTTTGCATGGGTAAAGATGATCAGACTGTGCATAAAAAATGTTGAAAAGTCAAGAGTCCTAAGGATAAATGTGGAGATGACATGTAGTATAGTCATGACCCATACAATAAATCTTAAGTGTCTTTCAAATATTGATGGTCCACAAATGAGTGTACACATTTTGATTAACAGTCTACAAGGAAGGAGGCATAATTAAGTAAATCAAGATCGACAGAGTGCAATTGATCCATGTAAATGAGATTAATCGTATGAGATCAATGTTGACATTTGAATTAAGCTTAGAGTGAATAAATAAGTGATAAGTGTCATAACTATGGGGAATGTATATAGTATCTAATATCATTCAAGTTCTTAGATCAAGATCAATGGTCTGTATTGATCTATGCAAGGATGATCCAATGGTGCGAGATCAAGGTAGAATTTTCAAAAAGCAATGGTCACTTTTTAAATATTAATGAGAAAAATGCCATGAAAATTCCATAGAGATTCCATGGTGATACAACATCAGAGCCATGTAAGTATAATATGCCAAGTTGTAGATCTTATAGACCTAGGAAATACAAATATATAAGTACACAAACTAATTGGGATCTAAGTCATGAAGCTCACACAAGTCCAAATAGATACCGCCATTGAAGCAATATAAAAAAAAACTTCAAGAAATCATTGAAAAGTACATAAACTCTGATTTGACCCTGTGTTCATTGTAATCAAGCCAAAGAATTTGAAGTATCACTTGTGCAGGGATAATTTGATCCAAAATTGAAGTGCAGACCACTAGTGATCAATTTACATAAATTCATGACCACTATGGAAAATTATATAAAATTCCCTACTCTACACCATATTTGGGTAATAACAAAGTATATCATTAAGGGCATGATTTAATTATAGAATAATTTAGAAGAGACTTCCATCTTGTCAATCCAAAAAAATAGTTTCAAGCTATTTGAGGATGCCGTGATTGACTTATTCAATTCCTTAAAGTCAGTTAGAACGAAGCAAGAGGTAGTGATTAAACAAAGTAAAATATTTATAGGCCAAGTTGGCAAATGGAAATCATTAAGCTACCAAGTCAAGGATTTGATCAAAGCCTTAACCAAGAGACAAATTCCTAAATTTAGAACAATCAACATATTTCATCTAAATATGGATATGTCTATATTAGTAAATAAGATCATATCCTTGAGTAGTTATTCCAAGTAGATGGAAGACATTATCAAGGACCTCATATAATAAGAAGTTAAAATTATACATATGTTGGATAGCTTAATAAAATATCCCACCTCACATAGTCTTTCTTGCCTTATCACTGAAGAGGAGTCCAATCACATAACTACTCAATTCATGTTATAAGTGAAGAACCAAGGTCAAGGAAAGACAAGGGATGATAATAATAAGATAATAGGCATACTATTTTCATTTTAGGAGAATATAAATGATGTTAAGGGCATAAAACAATCTTTTTAAAGGGTTGTGAGGGCTCCAAAATTCCTAGAGGATAAAAAAAAGGAATTGTTCATGAAACGTATAATTGATATCTAGTTGATTAATGAATACCATTTTTGAATTAAGATATTTCAATGAAGGTAGAAGAATACATCAAAAAAGGGTCTCCAAGTTAGTTAAGATAAGAATATTCTTTTTTACTTAAGATTTTATACTTTTAAAAAGACTATATTCTTTTGTAAAGGCATGTGCAACTTGTAAATCATAGTGCTTGTAGGTTAGTCATTTAGAATGTATAGAGGGTTCTCAAAAGATTGTAAAAGGACAACTATCCTTATATTTTGACATGAATAACTGGAATACCTCATGAAAGGTATATATAAAGAGTTATTACCAATAGTAAAAAGGGAGAGTTTTTGGAGCCAAAAAACTATTTGTGACTTTTTGAGAAAATTAATATAAGCAAGGAATTTTGAAAAGTTTGTCCACATTTGCTTGTGTGGATTCCTATCATGGTTTCTCTCTTATTTATTTACTCTTATATTCAAATTTGAATGGTTCTTAGGAATTCTAAATGTGCATCTTTTAATGCAAATTTGCTAATTTGGGCTAATGCTAGATTAGTTAAAAGTTCTTAGGTTTACTTCACTTTCTTTTCTTTTCTTACATTTAGGCTAATGTTATTTTCTTGTAGGGGTAAAATTATTAAATTAAATATTGTTATTATTTGTATCCTTTCATACTTTATTTAGATGTTTGCCTAATGTGTGGTGGGATTTGATCTTATGCTACTTCATGTTGCACATTGGTTAAATGTATATTCAAATGAAATTAGAACTTAGTCATAATGTTTGAAACAAATATCAAGAACATTTCTCTTTTATACCCTACCCTTCCTTTTGATTAATTTTTATCAATTCACCTTAGATTAGTTTCATTGTGAATATTCATCTTTATACTTATGTTTTGAGCATAATTCACTTAAAATAGCATAGATCGTCTTAACAATCAAGGATCACCTATTAAACCATGGTGGTTCCCAACCACCAACTAATATAAATTTGTGAAACAATCAACCTATTCTACCCCTATTCCACCAAGGATAAAAGGATTATCACAACAAAAAACTCATGAAATGGATTATGTGAAGCTAGAAATGAGAAGTGTTTCTTAAATAATATATGTTGACCTAATGACACACATTTAGGCATAAAATTTTTGGTGATATAAGGAGGATGAATTAAATCTTTGAAAATTTGCAACATATTTTCTAATTTTGGTGAATTTTGTTCAAATATTGGTGCATTATTTGTATATTTGTATTTATTTTAGCATATTTGTGTAAAGACCATTGATATTAGTGGTTTTAGACTAGTTTTTGTGCTTATATAAACAAAGATAGTTGTTATTTTATGTTTAATTATGGTAAATATATCTTAATATCTAAAAATCTAAGGTGTTGAGGTTAGTAATAGATGTTTTTTTCCAAAGATTTATTGAATCTTTGAAAATTTAAGTTTATTTAAACTTTAACATGTAATGATCATTCGTATTTACATATCTAGACACATATTTGAGCTAATTTAGTTAAATATTGATGTCATTTTCCATTTTCTATACATATTTGTACAAAAATTGCTTAATGTGCAAGCCTAATCATCATTCTTTGTAAATATAAGACTTACACATTGTATTTCAAATAGGGTTTAAAACTCTCAAACTAGAATTACCAAGGATAAATACCAGGTCATGTTTAGAGACAAGAGTTCCCCTTCTTTCATTATAAATCCATATGAGAGATACGTGAGACAAAGTTAAGCATATAATTTCAAAGTCTCAACCAACTTCACCAATTAAGGTTGCTCATGTGTTCAATCCCTACCAAGTTATGGCTTGGCTAGGTGGTTCTTCAATCAAAATGCTAGGTGTGGTACATGACCTTTCCTCATAATCTTGAAAATTATTTACATAATTTTAGTCCTAATGGTGTTATAACTACTAAATAACACATTAAAATCTTAAAAACTTCTTTAAGACTTTTGAATGTAGATCATGAAGATTTAGCATGCAGATTATTTATATTTAATTTTAAAGATGTTGCATAAGAATGGTTCCTTAGCCTTCCTAAAAACTACATATCTAGCTATAATTATTATAATAATTACTTCATTGATAATTTTAGCAAAATCATTAGTCTATGTTTCCTATACCAGTAGTTTACCATAGTCAAAAGAGACTCAAATGAGCCCATAAGAGAATTTAATGCTAGATTCTAGAAAATGTCTAACATAACCATAACTCCTTATAGAATTGATGAGGCCTTAGCCTTAGATATCTAAAAATATGCCTTAGATCCCATGACTTATTTTATATCAAAATATATGCTTAGGTCATTAATATATTAGCCTTAACTTATGCCAAAGTTATGATCATTAATGATCATATGCAACCCCAGGGCCAATGGCATAAAATATTCCAAACATTAATCCAAATATACCTATTCTAAATGTCATTCCAAATGACAATAAAAATATTCATGCATTAAATCAACTTCTAGTTTTGAACAAATTACCTTTGATCCAAGCATATCCTGGCTAATAACTAAGATTCCTGAACAACTCTTCTAATGGATCTCATCTACAAGACCAAAGAGATTTGATGCTTGTAGCTAGTAGAAATACTTGAGTTCATAATTCTGAGGCACCCAAGATTGAGAATGATTTTATCCTAAATATGGTTCAAAATTTAATCACTAATTTCATTCAACTATAAAAACAAGTTGGTAACACTAGAGAAAGCTCTAAAAGGAACTTCTATTTCCAAAGGTTTAGTAGGACTTCAAATAGATTTCAAAACAAAAATAATTAGTCATCCTCTAATAAGAATGTGCCTAATATAATTCTTGGTGATGTAGCTTTTCTTGATTATTATAGAGTTCATTATACTTTAAAACATGGTGAATTAGATTGTCTAGAATTTTATAATGCTTTTGAATCATTTCAAGAAGAGTTAGATAATTTTAAAGTTGTACCTAATAAAGATAATGGTGAAGGTACCTTAGGTTCTTCAAGGTCATATAAATATGTTGATTCAACTATCATGATGGACACATTTGAGTTCCCATTCTAAGAAGAGAATGAGCCTGAGGATATCCCTAAAGAGATTCTTGCTTTTCAGCAATATCTAAAGAAGACCTATCCTTTGAGGAACAAGAAGTAGAAATAACCTTTGAATACCTCAGCTCCACCAAATTATTTTAATACTCCTCTTGATACTAGATCAAGAAATAATCCAAATCCCCCTAAGGGAAGTACTTCTAAACCCAATGTTGATACATCTAATTCTTTCAATAAGACTAGATATAATATAATGGAGGACATGTAAAGGATCAAAGCTAACATTACCTTACATGTGTTGACTTAGATTATAGAACAAATGGATATGTTGGAATCTTTGTCCAAGAAGCTTAGTAAGTCTCAAAAGTTTGCACATGCTAATGTTGTAATACACAAAAATAAGGTAAACATTCCACCTTTCCTACTCACAGTCAGCATCTTTGGTAAGAATTTACATAATTGTTTGGTAGATTCAGGTGCATCTATAAACATCATTCCTAAGGATATTTGTGAATAATTAAGTTTGACTATAATTAAATATGATAGGGTTTTAACTCAGTTAGACAAATCAAGAATCAAAGTGATTGGTGAATTGTTAAATGTTTACATGTAGATTGCTTCTGAACTAATGATTCAACAATTCATTGATATCCAAGTGGTAGACATCCCTATGCTTATGGAATTTTGTTAAGTAGAGATTGGACCAGATATCTAAATGGTTATATGTCAACTAACTATTCTCACATGTGATTACCTTGGAAAGGAGTTCCAAATTAGATCAAGATAGAAAGGAAACCTCAAATGAAGGATATGATCACTGAGTATGATTCAATAAATGAGAGGATTAACATGGTTAACTTAGATCTAGGTGTTTACACTCTTGATACCACAAAGGTATACAACTCCAAAACTTATCATGATATGCCTAGATTATGGAAACTTAATTTTAATGGTGATAGATGAAAATTAGGTTATGGAGTAGGAGTGGTATTAATTAATCCCATTGGGAAAGAATAAAATTCCATCTTACAAACTCCAATTTATATGCACTAACAATCTCACAGAGTATGAAACACTTATTCTTGGATTATAATTTGCAATCAAACACAAGGTCAAGGAACTATTAGTTTTTGATTATTCTAAACTAGTAGTTAATCAAGTCAAGAGCAAATTTCAATGCAATTTTTACTATTTTAAGAAGAATAAATTTAGAGTGTGGGACTTAATTTAATTTTTTAATGATTTCAACATTATGGCAATCCTTAGGGAACAAAAAAAGGCTAAAGGTGAACTTGTTTTAGCTATAACCAACCTTATGCCCAATTAAGGCTCCAAGTTACAAAAGCTTACCATTGAATTAGTCCCATGTCCCTCAGTGTCAAATAATGTCAACCACTTATAATTATTTAATTATGATTAGTAGATCATAGACTTCATGACCAACTTAGAAGTATTTGAGGTTCACATCATTAATGGAGCTAGTGAAAATACCATTGATGATGACAAAGTTGAAGGAAAAATTAATGACAAGGTCATTTAGTTGAGTGACAATAAGATCACCAAAGGGATGATAGCCTTAGAGAGACTATTTGATTTAGAAAAACTAGCTAAGACTCTCAAGATTCCTAAAGTATATGGGAATGACTACAATGTAATGGACCTAGGTTCTCAAGTTAACCCTAGTTGGTGAACATTGGTACATCTTGCACAAGCATTAAAACTAAGAGAGCCAAATATTTTCTAAACAAGTATATCAATGTAATATCATGGTCCTATGATGACCTAAATATCTTTGATCCTAGGGTCATAACCCACACCATACCTCTAAAGGAAGTTGCAAGCAATTTAGGCAAAAATAAAGGCTAGTCAACCTTGTCCTAGAACCAATGATATGAAAAGAGGTCAAGATGTTACTAGATGCTAAAATAGTGTTTCCCATTATACACTCCACTTGGGTAGCTAACCTAGTAACAACCAAGAAGAAAAATGATGAAATAATATTGTGTGTTGATTTTAAAAATATGAATAGAACATAGAAAAAAGATAATTACCACTACCTTCCATTGAAAAAGTTATCCAAATTGTTTCTAGTTATTTTATGAGGTCTTTTCTTTATATATTTTTAGGGTATAATCAGGGGCTAATGAACAAGGAAGATAGGATGAAGAATACTTTTACTACTAAGTGGGGCACTTTTGCCTACAAGAGAATGCCCTTTAGATTGATAAATACAAGTGTAACCTTTCAAAAAGCAATGGATCATGCATTATAATGCCTCATAGGTAAGTTAATTATTATTTACATGGATTACCTAAATATATTTTCAAAGAATAGGGAAGATCACATCATTCACTTGCAATAAGTGTTTGAGAGATGTAGAAGGTACAAAATCTCCCTCAATCGCAAGAAGAGAATTTTTTGTGTAACTGAGGGGAAAATATTAGGAAATGCTATAACTAAGGAGTGGATCTATATATACCCAAATAGATTAAATGCAATATCAAAGATAAAAACCCCTAATAATAGGAAGGAACTAAAGTCTTTCTTTAGTAAAATCAGCGTTGTGAGGAAGTTTATTTATGGTTTTGTAGAAATAATGGGACCTCTAAATGACATGTTGAAGAAAGATGATAAGATCACTTGGAATGAAGAGACCAAGAAGGTGTTTAAGGAAATAAAAGAATCAATTAGACAAGCCCTTATGCTAATAAGTATAGATTTTACTAAATACTTATATCTTTACTCTTTTGCTTCTGACCATATAACCGCAATTGTCCTAACTTAAAAGATAGATGGATGTGATTATCCTATTGCTTTCATGAGTACTAATTTTAAAAATGTTTAATTTAATTATTATTTTATTGACAAATAAACATGTGCTCTGGTCAAGGAAGTGAATAAATTTAGGTATTATATCCTTAGAAATAAGGTACATGAAATACAACCATACCCTACCACTAAGCTCATGCTTGGTTAATGTGAACTTGGAGAAAAGAGAGGTAATTTGATGTCTTTTATCCAAATATGATCTTGAAATGAAAATTGTAAAGTTAGTAAGATGCCAAGGTTAAATTCAATTAATTTCCAATACTAATCCCAAACTAAGTGTCATGTAGGTATAAAAATAAAATTTTCAGCCCAATGATTGGTATGATCCTATTATTCATTTGTTAATCAATGGCTATAGTCCTGCAGGGTTAAGTAGAGATCAAAATAGAGATTTAAGGCTCAAATTAGCTTATTTTTTTATCAAGGATGGAGTATTGTATAGGAAGAACTTTGAAAGCATTTACCTAAGGTGTGTTTCTAAGGAAGAGGTGGCTAAGATCTTAAGTACTTTCCATGAAAAATTAGGAAGTAGACATTTATTTAGAAGGACAAATATCCCATAAGATCCTTAGGGTTGGTTAATACTAGTCCACTATCTCCAAAGATGCTCACAAGCATGTGAGATAATTCCACTCATGTCAAATCTTCAAAACTAACTATCCCAAGTCAGCCATTCCATTAAATCTAATAATGATTGATAAACCCTTGGCCCAATGGGCACTAGATTTTGTGGGGCTTATTAACCATAATTCATCATATGATCACAAGTATGTTCTAACTAGTACTGACTACTGCACAAGATGGATTGAAACAATGGAAACTAAGTAGTGTAAGATGGAAGAGGTGATCAAATTTTTATAAGAAAACATATGCACAAGGTTTGGGATACCTATATCTCTAGTCTATGATAATATATCTACCTTTGTATCTACTGAGATTATGGAATGGGCATATGACAACAACATTGTTCTCAAGTCCTCATCAAACCATTACCCTCAAGGAAATGTAGTGTCAAAATCAATGAATAAGAACTTGATGAAGGAAATAAGTTTGTAGCTCATAAACTAGGAACATTGCATAAGCTACTTAAGTATACCCTTTGGGAAGATAGAAAAAGAGTTAAACAAGCTCTCAAGGCATCACCATTATTGTTAGTATATGGTCAAGAACCTATATTTCCCGTAACACTCAAGCTACCAACCTATAGGTTCATGCAAGAGTACATGGAAGAGGACCAAGAATTTAAAAGTTTAAAGCTACTTGACATCATACATATGGAATATGGAAGATGCAAGAGAGGAGGCTTTTTCCAACTTTAACAGACACCAAACCATAGTCAGGAGGTGGTTTGATAAACATTCAAAGATAAAGGTGTTCAGATAAGGAGACTTGTTTCTTCTTTGGGATAAGACCTTAAAACAAAAGGAAAGCATGGGAATTTCACACCTTTGTGGATTGGACCATATCAAATTATTGAGATCCAAGGGGATAACACATTCAAAATAAAATATTTTCAAGGAGCAGAGTTTAGATTGCCAACCAATGGGCATTACCTCAAGCACTATTTATTTGTTGTCCCACCTGGAGTCTTCATGGAGTTAAATGTAAGATTAGATAAAGTTAGTATAGGTAAGATTATCTTAGTTTCCTTATTGTTATTTCCTTCTTGTCCCTTGCTTGTACATAGTGTTTGTGTGTGTGTGTGTGTTTGCTTGTTTCCTTTACTTTTTATTGGTGTGATTTTTATTGGTGTTTTTTCCCTTTATCTACTTTTCCCCTTGCTTTAAATAAGTCTATTATAGATATCTCTTAGCTTAAGATTCATATGATTTCTTAAATAAACCTCACAGTTCATGAATGCAGGTATGTTTTCTCAGCATTGGTTGATAATGGATTATTGAAATGTGAGCTTAATGTTATAGTTTAGAGAAACTAATAAATACTAGTAAATAGGTTAATTTTTCCTTGAGATTATAAAACTTGTTTTGATCTACGTTTGGTTCTAAACAAAATCACATATAGGGTGAAAGATTGGATTATTAGGATACAATCATGCTTGCACTTAAACAACATTAATTACCTAGGACAAATTTGATAGCTAAAGATGATTTTATAAAGATAAAACATTTGAAAAAATCTTAAAACTTGGTTAATCTAGTTCTAAACCTTTTCTATAAAGTCAAAATATCTAAAAATATTAAGAGCTTATTAAAAAATTAAAAGGCTCTCTAAGTATAGGTGATTTTGGTAATCTCGACTAGGGCTATAGACACCTAGTTAAAAGTGGAATAAGGACTTGAGTGGAGACAAATGTATATTTTTTGGAGATATGGACACTTGGATGGTAGCAGAGTAATCCTTGGGGCCCCCTAAGCTAAAACATGATTCTTAATGAACATCAAAATATGCTGAAAGTCAGTGTTAATGGTTAAAGTCATGAATTTGGAATTTATTTTGTAAATCCTATGAAAATTACTAAGTGTAATGAAATCACACACATAACATGACTAGGTCTTGATGTTTGATCCTAATTCTACATGTACAAGATTTGTTCTAACCATGAATTTATCTTAATAATGGTGCCTGATCAAGTGGAATAAGTAGCCTAGTTATTTGTCTAAACTAGAGTCTCTAAATTCTAATATATTACTATGTTCCCATAAAATTCACCATTTATTGAGGTCAACATAGCCCCATTTTTTGATAAATTGGGACCCTTGTTTCAAATTTGGGAAATTTGTGCTAAGAATTGAAAAATCACATGATCAGAGTACCACTAGCATGATTGAACATAGTCTTTATTTGAAGATCATTCACACTTTATTTGGTTGACATATTTGTTCATAATTATGATTTAATATTACCTAATATTGAAAACATTAGATCTTCATGCTTCAGGTTACAGCTCCAATAGAGTCCATTTGGAATGGGCAATGCCTGGGTTTCATGATGTTTATACCAATATGGACTTTTACTAGTCTATAGTTTGTCAAGGATCAAACTAAATTCATTATTAAGCATATTTAAACACTTATTTATATTACCCTAGCTTGGATCCTCTTGAATCAAATTAAAATTTCATGGAAACAATTTATACAAGAATGATTTATCATGCCATATACTTAGTTTAATTTTTATCCTAAGGTTTAGTCATGTTTATTAACACAACCAAACCTTAGTCTAAATGTTTTTATGTTTAGTATTTTTATATTCCTAAAATTCCTTGGTTCCTTTTATTTTTTCATGGTCTAACTAAATGAAGGTCCCCTTTTACTAAAGACTTAGCCTAACATCCTTACCCTAAAGTTTTTTATATTTATTAATACAATAAACCTTAGGATAAAACTATATGTTGTGTCTTTTATTATTCAAAAGGTCCCATTTATTATGTCTCAAAACTTAGCTTCAAATGTTTATCTTAAGGTTTTACCTATGCTTATTAACATGAAAATGTTTGCTACAAAAACAACCTAGTAAGTCAAATTTGTCTAACCCCATCCCACCATGATGTATAGGCATCTATCACACAAATATCTACAACTCCTCCTAAATAATCCCATAATACATGAAAAACCCTACCATAGTCCAAAATTACATCTACCTAGGGCACTAGTGTCTCCCACTTTCAAATATTCTTGGACACATGTCCAAAATAGTGGGGACCCTCTAGGATATCCTACTAATTCCAAACTTCCACTAGACTCAATATAACCTATACTACTCTACCATAAAATCATGGTGACCTATAATATATCATGGTGTGGTCATATAGTTGATCACTAATAATTCCTCAATCCAAACCCACTACATGGATATATAGGGATGACAAATAAAATCCCCATCCACCATATTATCTATGGCTCATCCATAATATAGAGGTCTCCAAAATGGCCACATAAACTTGGCCCTATCATATACCATCCAAAATCCATTAGATCCTATGGTCCTCTATGGTATCTTAGCCCCACTTCCACTTGATGGAAATTTTCTCCCATGACCATAGTTGTAGTAGTGTGTTGTGACCAATACACTATTCGCTATGGTAGGCTATCATGTGCAAGTATCTATATAGTTAGGGTAGAATGATGGTCACCCATGAAAACCATGTTAGTTTCTTAAACATCTCATAAACAACCTCAATTAGGCCAAGTGGGAAGAATCACCCACTCTTATTAGGTAGTAATAGACCACTAATAATATCTATCAATATAAACACCTCTGTGGGAAATGTCCCCTATCATGTTGCCCCTACTCCACCATTAGGAGGCCACACTAGGTCCTCATAATGTGTATATGTCAATACTCCCATCCACAACCTCCATGTCTTTAATCATTCCCAAAAAATACTTTATCATATCCCATCAACCCACTAACATATAGGTAATCTTATGGCCCTGTATCAGCACCCATAGCATGTGGTGAACATCCTTTAATATAACTTTGGACTCCCAAGTCAAAAAATGAAATGTAGAGGTCTTTAAGTGCCACCTCTATATAAGTGTTGAAAAATATTACCTATATGTGTGAATCAATGGAAACCATGATAGGAGATATAGATCCACTACCTTGAGCAAACCTACAAGCTCACCTATCTATATCCCTTATCTTCATAGAACTCAAGAGCATCACTCCCATGATGTGATCACCCTGACTAACTCCTACTAGTTAAATATAAAGAACTAAGTCAATCCTTTTTCTTCTAATTATTTAAATCTAACTACATTATTATAATTTTAGGCTTGACTAATATCTTGTGGTTGACATTCTCTCTTATTCTTATTCTCATTATTGAAATCTTATCATTCTCTTCGTAATCCTACCATTCAGCAAGACATTCTCATAAAATTGTAGGTTGACCTCACTATTTATACTTTTAGGTTTTCAAATTTTATTTTATACAAGAATTTACACTAATATAAATGGTGTTTTTATTATTATATTGGGTGACTCCACTATTTCTATTGATGTCACCATTTAACCTAGTAAAATTGCCATTTGGCTGGTCCTTTACATCAAAATTGATGATTTTACCAATTAGTTGGCAATATCTTCATTTTGACTCGTAACCCCACCAAAAAATGGGAAATTCATTATTATCAATGATGATCTACCTCATTTATTTCAATTTTGGTCACTTGGTAAGATCACTATACTCTCTACTTCTACCTATAATAAATTCCATAAATGCTAAAATTAAATACCAAAAAAGGGTACTTATTGATGGCCCACTACTTGGTGGTCTTTGATACTCTTACACATGCTCTCCAAGGTGATAATGGTGTGGATATTAGCCATATTTCTCAGCTCTCTCATGCCCAAATTTTAGAATTCTAAATTACTATAGCCAAGGGTGTAAATGAACTATTTTAACCCCTGAGAGGTGTAAATATAGTATTTTTTTTCAATTTTTTCACCCCTTGGGCCTATAGTTACCAAATTTTATCCTCTTGGAGAGCTATAAGGATCCCCATTTATCTATTTTCCCTCCCACTTTCTTCTAATTTATCTATCTTTAGTATTTTCTAAAATTAATGTGATTATTAGTTCTTCTGATTAAGGACCAACCCTTTAAAAATTTCAATTTTTATGTCTTCCCCTTGAGGGGACATTGTGGGTCACCCAAATGTTCTTTGGCACATTTTTTGTAACCCTATTTCTCTATGACTTATCCAAAATTTAGTATAAATCAAGAACAAAATTATTTTTTCTAATGATAATGACCTTTTTATTCTTTAAAAGGACACAGCTTCAATAAAATATATCTCCACACCTTCTTGAATAGGGGTAAAATGTAGACATCCAGTTCCTATCACTATTATGATAAAATTGTAAATCTGAATGATATTCCATAATAATGCATAATCTAGACCAACATCAATAAAAAGTTATAAATTGTTTAAACTTGTCACATATAGGTGTAGATTTAAGCTCATGTATCCTTGAATGGGGTAATGCATTTTATGATATTATTATATTTTATTAAACCACTTTGAGTCAAATTACAACCACATAAAATGACATCCTAAACCACTAAAATATTCTAATTTAGTATCACACATCACGTGCATGTGTTATTTCATGTCTATAATACCCTAACTGAAGTATTATCCTATATGAAACTGACACCTTCTAATTATAATCTAGTCAAATTATGACTTGATAAAAAGAAATTTCTAACTTGGTTGATTAAATGTGTGATAAATTTCCAAATAATTGTATAAATCTAATCAAATTCACTTAAGAAAATCAAAACCAAATTAGGATCCTAAGTGGAAATTCCATGAAAGTTGTTGAATATCTATTTACTAGAAATTCATTATTCAATTATGCATCATCTTATGAAATCATCATAGGGTTGTCATCTATAATCCATTAATGGGATAAATATTAGGTTAATCTCTCCCATGACTCATCAATTGCTCATTCTTCCAAATATTTATGACGTTATTTATTGCTTGTCCCTCCAAAATTGAATCAATCCATGGTCACACATATTGATCTCAAGATGGTATTCATGGTTGATTATGAACATTTTAGAAAGCTATAAATAAGAGAGCCAAGACCATAATTTTTAATCTTGAATTGTGTAAACTTATTATGCATAAATACTTTCAAACAAGCTTCACTCATTCACCCAATTAGGCCAAATTAAAGAACCTAAGCCATTGGTGAACTAAGAGATGATGGAGGCTCATGTTACACCTCATTGACGAAGACTTGGAGCACCAAATCTAGGGAAATGCATGCTTATTGACCACTTTTGAGGGATAATAGATACTTGAAATGTATAACATCATCTTGCTTTCATAATTAGTTATTTTAACTCATTAGCACCACCCCTTGAGGGAGTAGTCTTAACACGTTAGTTCTTTATGATTATTATAGATTTTATCTACTAATATATGGAATAACTTATTTCATAATCATATTCTATAATTATGACCTAATATCTAACTATTAAATGTACCTCCTTTGTACTTTTTGGCTAATGATTTAATAAATAAACTATTATTATGCCCATTTTTACTTTACATTACTCTCACATATTCCTTGGGTTTTCTTATAATTTATGATGTTCAAATATCTTGGGGTGATTCAACATTTCTTGGATAAGTTTTTTCTAATTTTATTAGATGACATTATGATTTACACCAAAATATTCGCTGAACATGAACAACACTTGAGAATGGTCTTACATATATTAAGGCATCATAAGATGCATATAAATTTGTCTAAATGTGACTTATTTAAATTTAAAATCCATTATTTCAGTCATATAATTTATACAAAGGGTATATATATAGATTCAAAAAATATCAAGGAAATATGATAGTCGCCTTCTCCTACTAACATACATGAAGTTCATAATTTTATGGGCTTGGCTAGTTACTACTATAGGTTTGTGGATAAATTTTAAAGCATTGAAAACCCAATCGATTCCTTAAATTGTAAATGAAATAAGTTTTTTTGGACACCCCTTTATGAAGAGGCATTCCAAAATTTTAAGGATTTATTGACTACAACACCTATACTTGTCATTCATGACCCAAATGGTAATTTTAAGTTCTGGGTAGATGCTTCTAAGGATGGTTTTAGTAGAATCTTGATGAATATGGCATAATGGTGGATTATGAGTCATAGATGCTCAAATATGATGAGAATAACTATCCTATGCATTTTAAGGAGCTTGCTACCATAGTTCATGCTTTAAAGTAGTAAAAACATTTTATGTTGGGAAAACATTTAAATAGAAATCTAGTCACCGTAGTCTACAAATTTTGTTTACTTAGGATGAATTGAATGCATGCCATCATAAATAGCTAGAATTTTTGTGTAATTTTGATAGACATTTTCGAGTAAGAAAAATCATATTACTGATGTACTCAATCGATGCATGTATCTTGCTAAATTTTTTATAATTAGGTCTGATGTAAGAAATAGTGTGTTAAAAAAACTTTTATATGAATACTACCAAGAGGTAAAATAAGTTTTGGCTGATGAACATATTACAAAGTCATTTGATGATTTTTCTATTGGAAAATATGGCTTTATTAGGTAAAAAATGTGATTTTTGTGCTTGAATCTGGGGACTTGTGAATTCAAGTTTTGAAATAAGTGCATACAACACCTTATTATGCTCATCTAAATTTCACAAAGATGACACATGACCTAAAAAGGTATTATTTTTATCTTAGTATGAAACTTGATGTGACTAATTTTATGGCCAAATGGTTAGAATAATAGCACGTAAAAGCTAAGCATTATCATTATATAGGGTTTTTTAATCCTCATGACATACCAAAATATAAGTGGGATGTCATATCACTTTATTTTATTTTTGGGATACCTAAATCTCATAAAAAACATGATACTATTCTAGTGTTAATTGATAAATTGACAAAGGTTTGTCATTTCATTGCTAGAAATCTAACTAATGATGCTTTTGTGTTTACAAAAAGATTTGTCAAAGAGGTTATTTGGATACATGTCATGATAAAATTCACCATTTTAGACAAAGATAAACTTTTCACATCAAGGTTTTATAAAAAATTGATTGTATCATTCCAAACATGCTTGAATTTTTATTCTATGTACGACCCATAAATGGATGGTCAAAATGAAAGGTTAAATCAAGTGGTTAAATACATGATGTGAATATATTTCATGGATGTATATATACCTAGAGATATGACATATTAATTTATATGGTATGATGGAGATTATGAAATGTAGCACATGTACCCCTTAGTTATTTATGTGTCCAATATATTAGGATATATGAGTAACTTGTGGAATTAGTGCATTGGGTAATGGTCGACATACATTTTGATTAGGAGGTTACCTATCTATTTTCAGTTTTAAATAAGTCTATATAAAGGAGGTGAATATCATTGTAAAGGAATCAAGTAAGTATTAATTCTTCTATTCTAAGCATATATTTGATGTTGTCCCCTCGAAGAGACATTGTCGAGTTATTCCTTCCTAAAGGATTATTGTATGGTGTTGTCCTACCTTAAGGGTATTATTATATTTATGCATGTATTGACTATTTGAGAATATTGGCCCACCAATATATATTATTTTGTGTTGATCTACATCATATTCTGCATATTTCAATTATTATAACTATGGATCATAACAAGTGGTATCAAAGCTTAGATTTGGATAATTTGTGTGGGATGAAGCCATAGTTTTGGGGAATCGTTAATATAATGAAATTGGTTGTGAATTTTTACATAAAATTTCTACTAGAGATGAATAATATTTTAAGGAAGTCATATTAAAAAATAGATGTTTTATGATCAATATTGAGGGTCTTAGTGTTTTTAATAATTTTGTCATATCTACCAAAATATAAGGAATGTCTTTATGAAATTATTTTTGGTATTGTATCACCAAAGAAGAGAACTAAAAACAAAATTTTAGATTTTTTTAAATGATTGAGTGATTTGTTGCTATTTTATGAATTTTCATAGATTCACTCTACAGGCTAATTTTTTTCATATAATTTTCATTGAAGTTTCACTATAATACGTGGAAGATAAAATAAAATTTTTGGACTATTTGGATTTTTTTTTCATGAGTTATTGAAATTTTAGGCTTTTTTCATTAACCTTAGTTTGTGTGAATCATGAAGTTACAAGTATTTTTAAGGGAGGATGATATTAATGCTAGATCCTTTCTAAGGAGAACAATGTTCAAAAATTTTGGTGGCAAAGACATTTCTACAATTTTTGTTATGGTCATACAACACTTTGGTGGGATGAGTTTGCTTTAAAATGATGGAATTTTACATGGAAAGAAATGTAACATGTTTTCCTATATTAATGGGGTATAAAATTAAAAAAAATACAAAAGAGGAAGAAGAGGATGATGAAGAAAATAATTGAGATGATGAATAAGAAAAATTAGTGGAAGAAAATAATGATAATGAGTAAGAACATGAAAGTGATGATGAAGAAGAAGTCACACATAATGATGATGAGGATACTATAGATTATGTATAAGTAGAATTAGAGGATCTCCAAGAGAAATAATAAGGATTGGATGATAAGGGTTTGAATAGTTTGCCTCCAAATAAATTAGAATCAAATTTTCAATTTCATGGATGCATTTAAAATAAGTTAATTGTGTCCATAGACATTTAAAAGAAGTATAACTTCATCAACATGGATGTGACTCAACATCTACATGTTCAATCAAGCAATATCAAGGAGGCTCAAATAGAATGGTCATAATATTTAGGTTTTTCAATATTTAAAGCTCACTATGGACAAAAATGTTTTACATTTAAATTTTTATGCTTTGGATATGGATGATTTGGGTATGGTTCTTGGATATCAATGGTTAGATACTTTGGGAAAAATATATATTAATGTTCATAAGAATTTCATGAAGTTTTGGTATTAAAAAAGGACACTTTATAGGATATCATAGTTGTAAAGATACAAATAACAATGAAGGTAGATCATGAAGATGAGATTGAATCAAGTGAAGAGGAACATGTGGAATATTTAGATGAAGACATAAATGAAGAAATAATACAAGCAAATAATAACACTTCATCTACTCAGGAGACAAAGGAAACACCAAAACAAAAGGTAGAATAGGTAGATTAAAAGGTTGATAAAGGTTAAAGTATCAAAAAAAATTGAGGTAGATAGACACCCACATCATCATGTGAGGAAATAATCATGGATCTATGTGAGGTAATGTCATAATAAAAATCATTTTGGCTATATAGGAAATCAAAGTATTAATGACTATGGTTTTGCAAGTAATCAATGGATTAATCATTATGGCTATGCATAGAAGCCAAAAAAGAACTACTATGGTTAGATGTGAAATCAATGTAATACATTAACATATGGAACATGGAATCAGTGTGGAAATCACTATGATTATGCATGGAATAATAACTAATATGTTCATATATGGAATCATAGTACCATAGTGGAATATGGTCAAGGGTATCAAAGGAGGAATAATTATGCATAGACACCAAGGTGGGACAATTATGATCATGAATGGAATTAGAGTGGAAATTTGGAATTTGGAAATAAGGTTGGAGAACTATAACCTACCAAGATCATATACAAGTGTTTAGATGATTTATCTTGGAGATAAGTATGCAATAATTTGAAGCACACTCATTATTTGGTTTATTCTTATGTTTTAGGGATGAAACATGTCAAGGAGGGAAGGAATGATATGTACCTAGGGATAATATATATTAATGTATATGAGTTGATGGATATGCTAACATATGGCACATATCCCCCTTAGCTAGCTATATGGGTTTAATATATTAGTATAAATGAGTAACTTGTGGAATTAGTGCATTAGGTAATGGTCAGTCTACATTGGGATTATAAGGTTACCCATCCATTGTTAGCTATAAATAGGTCTATATAAAGGAGTTGAATATCATTGTAAAATAATCAAGTAAGAATTAAGTCTTCTATTGTAAGAGGATATGGGAGGTTATCCCATCAAAAAGACATTATGGAGTTATTCCTTCCTAAAGGAGTATTTTATGGTGTTGCCCTACCTTAAGGGTATTATTATATTTCTAAATAATTGAATATTTGGGAATCTTGGACCACCAATAACTATTTTGTTCTATTGATCTAAATTATGTTCTATATATTTCAAATATTATAAGTGTGTATTATAACATGGATCAACATACTAAGTGAGAATATTTTTTCTATTTAGTTGAATTTGATTACAATAACACTTATCATTATATAAATAAAATGGATCCTTTTGAATCTATGTATGGGTGCAATTGCATAACACTACTTGGGTGGTATAAATTGGGAAATAGGGTTATTTATAGACCTGATTTACTTTACAAATATGATAAATATATGGCTTTTATTCACAAAAATATGAAAACTACCTCTAATTGGCAAAAGAGTGATGCATATCATAAAATAACATGACATGAATTAAATATTGGTGATAAGGTATTTTTATGAGTTAATCCTTAGAAAAGTTCCATTAAGTTTGGAAAATATTCTAAATTATCTCGACACTTTGTTGGAACCTTTGACATCATAGAAAAGATCAGTCCTATTACTTATCGATTAGCCCTTTCTCCTTCTCTATATAGGATTCACTATGTTTTTTTATGTTGTTTTGTTACTAAAATACATATATAATCCTAGTTATATTTTGGATTGGAAAAATATTTAGGTTACAAAAGAGGAGAATTTACAATTAGAATCAATGAGGATCCTATACCATCACAATGTTAAGTTATGAAATAAATAAATTCAATAATTGTTGGTTTAGTGGGACCCACTCAGTAAAAGGAGTGATATGTGGGAAGATGATAGTATTTTTAGGCAACATTATCAATGATTCTTTGATTAGTCACTTGGATGGATCATTTCAAGAATGAGAGGATGTCATGACCTAATCTAAAACAACTTTAGAACTACGGATTATTATTGACATGAACATTTCATAATATTTCCATATGTTATTTTGATTTAATATCATATCATGGAATTTAAAGGATACTTTTATTTCAATCATATTATGTCATTATTTTTAGAATGATTATGTTATAATTTTATATTTTAGTTGAGTATTAAGTTATAATCATTATATATATGTTGATAAATACTGTTGATGTCTTCTTTTATGGCTATAGGATTAACTATGAGCTAGGATTGGTTGATAGAGTCTAGATGGAAAGGTTTTACTAGTGGAAAATTGGTTGCAATCTAAAAATGAATACTGAGACACAAATTGAAAAATCAAACATAGTTGGTCTATAGACTGTTATAACTATTGGTTGTCATAATTTTCTAGTTTGATTTTTAATGTTGTGTTTGTATGTTTTGATCTTTTAGGTCAATTTGAATGTTATGTTTTTATTATCATATTTATCTAGTTTACTATGGTTTCCTCATTTTTAAGAGTGATTTATTCTGATTCATAATTGGAGTTGAAGTTATTCATGCCTAATTTTCACTAGTGTTACTTATGTGATATAGAGACCTATTTGGGATCAATTTCATCTTTAGTAATAAATGATTATTATGATCATATTTTGGTGGTTTGATTTTTTGGATGTCATATTTCAATTTCAATTTTTATTTGGTTTTGGATTCAACATTATTAAGACCTTGTTGTTATCTTGAAAAGTCCTTGGTCTGGGTACTTATTATATTGGAAGAACTTTTTACCTTGATTACCCTATTGTGGACATTTTATTTTAAGGTTGATAGTTTGATTATGGATTATGAAGCTATAATAGGACCATAATTTGGTTATATTGATTTTTTGTGTTTGGCATGGCCACTTGGAACTTAGACCATTGAATAATATATTTTGGTTAATTATTTGATATTCTTAGTTACTCGATAGATTTGGACTTTAATCCATTTTGATTCTTGGAATGATGTGGTTGAGCTAGGTTTTTTTATTAGATCAATGTTTTATGGATGGTGTAACCTTTGGTTTATTATTGATTATTTATAAGTTGGTTGTGTGATCTTGGAAAGCTAGGAAGAAACCCTAAATACCAACATGAATCTTGAAGAATTTTGTCTACTATTTCTTATTATTTTAATATTCAAGTGATCGATTGACAAAGTTATGGTGGAGAAGGTTATCAAAAATCTAACATTTTCACTAGAATAAATGGGGACATGGGGGAACTAAGAGTTAATACTTCAATTATGTTGTACCACAACTTGAGCTATTATGGTGTAAATTTATAGACTATAATACAATATTATAGTATTATTTTTCATAAGAGAGGGTTTTGGTTTGAAGGTGTAAACTGTGGGTGTGCATTAAAAATATCAAGGACTCTTTGTTGTGTAAAATAAAGGTATAAGTAGACATTATCACTAAAACAAGTAAGTGATACCATCAATGTTGTTTATTTGGTAATTTGAACAATGTGGATCTTTTATTTGCGACATATTTTTATGATTTGATATTTTATGTTGTTGGTATGTATAATTGAATTACTATTTTATATGTAACATTGGGTTATGTTGAAAATGTTGTTTGCATTTGTAATTTTTTTGGGTTTTACTCGACCCTTTATTTAAGGACTAAATAATAAGTGTTCATGGATGGAATGTTTATCAACATTATTTTTTTATTGGATAAGGTTAATATATGAGTTAAGGGTCATGTGCCCATTGTAAAAGATCTTGAAAGATAAATATCATAAAACAATAGTATAAAAATAAACAAAGATAACAAAAATTAAGGACTAGCTACTACCATAGTCTTTAGTTAAATGGATGCCAAAAACTTGGGAAAATACCACAAAAAACTAACCACCATGATATTAATGGTATGAATCTTTGGAATCCAAATAGAGAACAAATTTTTATTCTCCCTACCTCTAGTGTAATTGCCAATGCCCTACGTAGTTTCAGTAACAACCCTCTTCTTCTTCATCCCCATGGATTTGGTTTCCTCCTTTCCCTATTCTAATTCCTTCCTATCTTCTTATCTACCTCCACTATGACTATTCCTTGTAACCTGAGGAGATTGGACAATATTCACTTCTTCCTCCTTCACCTTTTGATTGTCATCCTTTCCCATGAAAATTCACCTAGGGATAGCAAATATTTTAACTTATCAAACTAATCTAAAATTTACAAGATTAGTAGACTCTATATGTCCACCTTCATCTAATTTTTTTTCAAATATTTTTTAATTACAACATTTAGGTTAAAATTGAAATAAAAATGACCCATCATGGCAATGGGTTTGACATAAACCAGGACTCCCTTATGGATACATCTAGGCTAGAAGTCCCCCTGGAATTTTTTTGCATCAAACCCTTCATTATTCCCCCTTTTAATTTATATTTCTTGTTTTGATAAATCCTTATTATCCATATGAGTCCTCTTATTCACTAGTAATGTGTATTACCCTAGAAACTGACTTGCTCCAAAGAGTTTACCCCTTTTTAACCATAATCAGGATGAGCCCCTGATGAATTCTGTCTATCGAAGGGTTGATTTTGAAGTTAGTGAGAAAAACTTATACATATTTTAGTAAAAATAAGGGGATAATGATTGGATGACATATAAAATGATTAAGGAGTAAGAAATGGTGAGAAACAATCATGTTGTTATTTCCCTCAAGAGTGATATATTTCATGATTTGAAGATAGACATATGACTACTTCTTAGGAAGATCTACCCTAAAAAACCATTTATGATTCAATGACTTGGTTTTTTATTATTTGTGAATGAAAAATACTAAAAATTTCATATTTTATTTTTTTGTCTTTTAATGCTTTTACACCATTAAAATCCATCTTGTAATGTCACTGATGACTTCTTCAATGATCATGATTTTCAAGCCGTACATATGGACCTCCCTTTCCTTTTAGTATCTTGAAAATTATTGATAAATCACCACATCATGGCCCACTAACCTTTAAAAAAAAAATCAAGCCCTACCTTTACCATCTTTATCCATATGTAAGGGTATTCTTTTACCTTGACATAGGAAATGGGCCCAACTCTATCGTGATCACCTCCCATATTGAACTATTTATTTTATTTCACTTTATATGAGTGGTATCACAAGATATTAAGTATAAAAAAGGTTTTAAATTCCTTAAAATTAATCATAATATCAATTAATTTGAGTTATGTCCACTCATATGAAGCCTTGAGGTATGGATGAGTCATGAATTCACTACATGCACAAAAGCTACTAGACCTATGTTGATTAGATTTATCTATAATAATGTTTATAAAGTCATGCATTGTATTTTCATTTATTAGATTTAATTATAGGCATGATGTTGATGGGAAATTATATATCACCTTGCCCATGAGTGACCCCTAAGTTTTTCATTTTGTCAACACTTTTATTACCTTCCTTATATGTATGTTCTATATACACCCCATAAAATATGTTAGCAAACTTTTAACATCCTCAAATATATTGGTAATATTATAGGAATATTTGGAGGATCCCTTTATAATTTGATGATGTTCATCGAATCTCCTTCTACATGTAAGTTATCCAATCCCATCTTGGCTATAAAATATATTCCCTACCAAGTAGGCATGGCTTTCACCATGTGTTTGGTTTGGATCCCCAAGGGTCTTGCATATGCTACCAAGATATTTCCATTATAATCCTAGATGAATCCTCTGCCTCTTTTGGGACTAGGATTCCCTTTTACCATTCCATTAAAATTTATCTTTTACCATTGAGCTAGAGGGTGGATCCACTTAATCTTCACTGTATCAACACTTTGCTTTTGAGATTGGGAAAGAATCACAAGATTTAGTGAATGTAAGGTCTGAGAGAAGTGAGGGGAAAGAGGATCACCAAAAAAGGAGGCATAAGTTAACCAATTATCCTTGATAAAAGCCATAATTTTCTTGAAATTGGAGGTGTGACTAGGATTCAAGTTGTTAAAAATGGTCAAATTTATAGAAATCCAAATTCCTTAGAAAATATGAGGGAAGGAAAGATTCCAACATAATTTTAGGGGAGGATAATCCCAAGGTGCCTACCAATAATGCATCAAATCTCTTATGGACCTTATAAAAACCCAATAATAACTAGATAATTTTAGAAACTAATGAAAAATGAAAGCAATAAAAGGATAAAAAAGGAAGATATGTTTAATATATTTAGCCTCCTTTTTTCATAAAGCGCATTAGTTAGGAATTGAAAGTCCCTTCTTCATTAAATTTTCCACTATCAATATTGTATTTTGGGCTTCCAACTAGAAAAAAACATTGATTTGGGGATAATACTTTTTAATCCATAAACAATTCTAGTTTTCCTCCACATCTTGATCCCATAAATATAGATAATTGGATCTAATAGAAAATAGACCACTAGGATTGGCCATCCATATTAGATCATACTATTTTGTAAATATACTAATATGTGTGTTCTAAAGTGTATTATTTAACTCTTTTAAGAAAATATCTTTTTGATGGTTAGAATCTTATTTATGAAGTAACTTCCACCTTTTGTTGCCTTCAATCTCCTACCAACAATCACACACTTTATGACTTATAACCTCTTTGAAATACTCACTCAACCCTTCTATAGATGGCAAGGTTCCTATCATGGTCTGATTGATCCATATATCATCCCAAAAATTGACTCTATTTCCTCTACCTATTTTTTATTTTAAACCTCTCAAAAGAATATCATTTCCTTTTCTCAAAGCTTCCCAAAAATCTAAACCAGTAATAGGACCTTATTTCATAAGAAAGTAGGAACCCTCCCCTGAGTTCAAATATTTAGTTTTGATAATCTTTTTCCATTGGTTATCTTCCTTAATCACCATCTATCCTTGCTTAACTAAAAAATCTTGATTCATAGACCTCACCCTCCTAAAATCCAATTCCCCTTTAGCTAAAGGTAAGCAATCTTTATTTCAATATAAAATTAGAAATCTAAATCTATCTTTTATCCCCCTCCAAAGAAATTTATTCTTTAATTAATCAAGTTATTTCACCACTTTACCTATGATAACAAATAAAGACATAGAATAAATTGGAATACTCTACAAAGAAATATTAAGTATTTTCAATTTACCAACTTGGGAGTGCAAATTCCCTTTCCATCTAGATAATTTATTCTAAATCTTATCAATAAGAGGCTTTTGAAAGTATGATTTAATTTTTCTATCAAAAATATGGATACATACATAGGAGGAAGGAATATTCTTAAGTACACATCCAATAATCCTTAAAATCTTCCCTTGCAAAGTTTTGGAGTGTTGATGAAGAATAAATATATTTTAAGGAAATTGATGTTTTGACCTAACACAACCTCATAGATTTCAATAATTTTCCTAAAACATTTATCTTCAGATACTGATTCTTATCCCATCATCAAAGTGTCATTTATGAATTATTGGTGGATTACAGATTTGGTATTAAGAACTAATTTAATTCCCTTGATGAAGCCAGAAGAATTGGTAGTATCAATGATTCTACTTAAAGTTTTATTTATCATAATAAACAAATAAGGTGATAGGGGATCACCTTTTTTGAGATCTTTTCCTACATGGAAAAAACCTTTCTGGATCCCATTGATAATGAATGAAAATATGGGGGTGGATATGTAATAAGTGATTATATTTCTAACAACTTAATTAAATCCAAACATTTAAAGGAATTTATCTAGGAAGTGCCATGAAACCCTGTCATAAGCTTTGTTCATTTCCAATTTGAGGAACAATCCCTATCTATAGGAATTGGTAATTGAGTGTATAACTTCATGAATAATAATAATACCATCTAAAATCTATATAGAAAAAAAAATTCCCTTGTTGTTCCACATCATCTTGTCAAAAAGTAGTTGAATTCTTAAAGCTAGACCTTTAGTGTAAATCTTATAAAAAGTTGCACAAATGCTGATGGGTCTAAAATCATTCAACTAATTTTCTCAGCATTATGCTATTAGCACTTAGATTTAGTTTTTATTTGAGTGTTTCATATTGGTTTTCATGTTGAGATGTTGTGTGTTTCAAGAAATTGGAAATAATATCCATGATGTTGTTATCAAAACTCCTCCATCAAGTCGATGGTTTGGGGTGGTCAGGGTCACCTATGAAAGTCTCATTGGACATATTTAACATGTTTTGGGACTTTTCCATGAGTGTACGTTCACTCGATCTTGTGGTTGTAAAGCTTATCGAGCTTGAGAATAGTGTTGGAATGATTTTTGGAGTTAAGCTTGTGATTTATGTTTATATGTTTATAAATATGCTATTACTTTCTATAATCATTTATAAAATATTCTATAATGGTTAAAATGTTGTTTTAAAACTTGGTACACCTTTTCATATATTTTATCGAGTTATTAACTATATATAATTTATGAAATGTATGTATGGTTTTTTGTGACTATTACTTGGTTCCTTTCTATTTAATGTAATTGTTTACTTTTTAATAATTATGATCCTAACTTTGGTATTAAAATATTTTAGTTATTCTTTTCTAATCTAGAACTGACTATGCATTAAGTATTGATGTTTCCTATTAATTGTAATTATTTCTTAGAAATCAATCTAAAAATAGATTATGATGAATATTGGTGTTAATCTTAATCAACATTGATGAATTTATTACATGTAATTGGTATTTAATTTTTGATAGCATGAAATTATAATTTGGGTTGATAAAATGTAGGTTGTATTTAAGATATTTTGTGAGTTGTGTCAATTAATTATTTATTTTCAATCACAAATTAATTTATTTTTTTGTATTGAAACTTAGAAAACATTCTTAATCACCCTTATTTTAATAAGATGATCTTGTGTGAGTTTGAATCTGATTTCTTGTTTCAATCCTTATTGAATACAATTTATAACCATTCTCACTTCTATTGATTTGGTAATTTTAATTTTGCTTAGTAGTCATTCGGAGAAGATAACTATAATGGTAGGTGATTTAAATTTCATTATTTTGTGAAATGTATATCTTATCACTCGGTATTCTAATGTTGGTTATTGAAATATCTTTTCAAATTACGTATAAACTTTAAAAGGTATCATGATTCAAGTTTAATTTATAATGTTTTATATTGGTTTTTTTTTTTTTTTTTTTTTTTGATTTAGTCCTTTGGTTGTACTGTAACTTATTGTATTATATAATAATTATCTTATTTAGTTATATTATATATATTTATGTTTGAATTATGATGAATGGTTCCAATATGTATAGAATACACATTGTAATCACTGAGTTTCCATTGAAGATTAAATTGAAGTGTTTGAGTTAAAATAAGGATAAAAGAAAATTCCATATAAGAACATGATTGTCATTAAATATATGTTTCTGATTCAATCAA
The DNA here is from genome assembly GCA_037957365.1 of Torreya grandis. Taxonomy (NCBI): domain Eukaryota; kingdom Viridiplantae; phylum Streptophyta; class Pinopsida; order Cupressales; family Taxaceae; genus Torreya; species Torreya grandis. The sequence continues at coordinate 318,811 of JARHVA010001397.1, forward strand.
TTATCTCTACTTTAGATTGAATAGTATTTTCTTTTATTGATGAGTCAATTTAAATGAAATACGGTATCATGTATTGGTTATAAATAGGGTTGTTTCATTATTTTTTTACAAGGGTGATTATTTTTTCACTAAATGATAGGTATTTTTAATCCTAAAGTATTTGTATGTCTTTATTTAACTGGTATAGAAAACATTGCACTATTAGAGTTTTCTTTTGTCTAGGTGTGTTGTTTCCAATGATTGATATATAGTAGTGAATAAAGCTGGGTCCTTGAATTTTAATGGCTAATGAAGTTAAGATATTATATGGACTATTTATAAGATTTGTACCATATAGGGTGTGATCAAGTTATAACAAAATTTCATAACAAATTTAAACCATGCTAGACTGTTCTATGTTTATTTGGGTTGATTGGAAATCTTATGATTCTTATATGTTTCTTGGAAATGTTTTAAAATTGATAATTCATGTTTAATTGAGTTAATTATTCACTAAAACTTTATTTCTCTTTATATATAATGTTAGATATTCAAGTATCAATTTAGTTATTTTTATAATTGATTATAATGTATGATGGTTAATGTTTATTTTTATTATAAATATGATTATGACTTATAATAGAGAACCAATAGTTGTTTTTTATATTTTTTATTAGGTACTTATCAATATTTAATGTTATGAAACTAATTTTGTTTTGGTTCCATCAAATTTCACTCTTGATTCTATCTTTTGCACAAAGACAATGATGTTGTTTTAAAATGACACTTAGTTGTAGTTGTGTAAATAGTGAGAATTAATAATGTATTCTAATTATTTGGATTAATAATCATGGTTTTTTTTGAGTTCTTGTTTGTTAAATTATATTCATTTGATAATGAAACCATTTATATGTAGATGGGACTCTTTAGATTTTTATTTTTAATTTCATCTAGTTGTTTAAATTTAACGCTAATAACTCAAGGAACATCGAATAAAAGATGTATCAAGTAAAAAATATTGAGAACGAAGAGATTTTTAAACTCCATTATTTATGGTAATTTACATGTCAAATTATTAACTTATTTTATTTAAAAAAATTTCTCACTTGGCACACAAACAAGGATGATTATTAGAGGTGAAAAATAATGATTTTCTAAATAGAATCTATTTAGTCAAGATATATATATAAGGGATGTATGAAAAAACTTATTTTAGTCTTAAGTTTTTTTTAAAAGGTTGTGAATGTTATAATATAATAATTGATACATGGTAAGTGAATTGGGGACCCTTGTATTGAAGTCTAATTGAATCGATAGGGTAACACTATATGTATCTAATTTATTTTTTATGATAAAATAGGTTATTAGGATAAAACTCTGATTGGATAACAAGTATAATTATATTAAGCTATGAAAAGGTAAATATTAATATATTTATTATTTCATAAGTATAAAATATTAGGTTACTGGGTGCAATAGGCAAGAGTAATGGAGTAGTGGAAAATTTGAATGGCAACAATAGGTGAGAGTCAAGGATCTATGTAAAGATGTTTCCCTACCATATACTCCAATTAAGATAACTACATATATTTAAGCTTTGAATAATTAGAAGTCAATAGATAAGAATTCTAGTTAAGGCCCACAATTTTTTTTCCCCATACCAATATTGGTACATAACAAGTCTCATGGGCGAACTTGGTCACAGGAGATCGACATCACCTTACTTCTTCTAAACCTATTATTTTTCCCATAGGGGATTGTAATGAAGTAATTTTAGAGGTCCAAAATGGTATTATTGATAATATTGACTCATCTCTTTCAAATTCCTTTTTATCCAGATTCAATGCTTTTTGTCCTAACATTGACTCCTTTTGGAATTGGGCTACTCTCAAATGGAAACCCAAAGGTTAGATGGATATTATTACTATGATAAAAAATTTCTTGATTAATTAATCCCTTTTTGAAGACATTATTAAGACCTTGAAGGGTGGCTCATGGTTTATGGGCAAATCTATTGTCTATCTTCATAAATGTAAGGCAGGCCTTAATCTTAGTTGCTCTATTTCTAAAGATATTCTAGTTTAAGTCAATCTCCTAGAACTTCCAATAGAATTTTAGGCTCTAAAATTTATTATCAACATAAAAAGGGCCCTCAATCAAATTATTTATATTGACCCAATCACTCACCTCAAGAGGTGCCTACTAGTATCCAGGGTTTGTGTCATCATTCCCACTGATAAACCTTTGATCTATTCCATCACTCTCAAATCCAAATATGGCTCTTGGACCCAGAAGATAATTTTTGATAGGTCCTCAAATGTTTTTTAGACTTAAAACATCCTCAACCATTTTTCCAAAGCTTGTCCTTACCTCAAGTAGCCTCCACTGCCCCCCTTCCTGACCTGGGTGAAGAAAACCCCCTCATCTTCCTTCCCCCCTCCCCTCAACTCTTGTCTTTATATTCACCCCCTCTCTTGCCCCATTGTTTTCCCTTCTCAAGGTATTCTCCCCATCTCCTCATCCCTCCCTCCCTCTATTCTACCCATCCTTCCTTTCTCTCCCTCTTAGTCCTCCCCTTCCTCTCAACCCCCCCTCTCCCCTCCTATGCCCCCCTCTTCTTCCCTTCCCCCTCTTCCCCCTGTCTTTCCCCTACTATTCATACCCATCCTTCAATCTAATCCTTCCCTTCCTCTTGACCCTCCCCAACCTCCCTCTTTACCCTCCCCATACTCCCTCTTGAGTCTTCCTTCCTCTTCCCTTCCTCCCTCCTCCACTCGCCCTTCCCCTCCTATTTATCCTCCTTCTATCCTTCCTCCTTCTCCATCTATAGATCTCACCAACAAAGGGAAGTCACTATGACACCCCTATGTGCTCAAGATATAGAGTCCTTCTCCTTAGCCTTTACCTCCTCCCCCATTCTCCCCTCCTTCACCCCACCCTGCTTCCTCCTTGTAAGATATTTTTATTGAGGCTACTTTTGCATTTATAGTTATTTCCCCTCCTCCCCACTACCCCTATTTGGTTCCTCTCTCCCCCATCTCCTCCTACCCCTTGCCTAATTTTTCATCTTTGATTAGTGATGATCTGGTCCTTCTATAGGTTCTTACCCCTCCTTCTCCTTAGGTTTCTATATGTTAACCAAGATTTATTAATTTATCAAAAGGTCAAAGTTCCATAGCTTATTTGAGGGAGGGATAGTCTTTCCCAGGATGAGAAAAAATGGGATAATGTGCATAATAAGAGGGGTAAGAAGAAAGCAAAAGTAGGGAGTGAACAAAAATCAAAAGGTAGACCAAATTCTAAAAACTTTAATTAGGAGGTGATCAATAGATAGGTGGCTAAGGGCACACAAAAGAACCTATGTCACGATCCTAATAGTAAGAAATGAAAGTTCTCTCTTGGAACATAAGGGGACTAAATAATCCTACTAAATAAATACTTGTTTATAATCTCATTTTGAAACATAAACTAGACATTTATTTACTACAATAAACCAAGATGATCATTAAGAAACTTGAGAAGGTTACATCCAAGATTTAAGAAAGTGATTTTTATAGTTTCAATAGTGCCAGAGGTGCATCGGGGGGTTTGGTAGTTTTTGGGACCCTGTTGCATTGAAGGGAGTTCATCTCCTCAATAAGGATAACCATATCTCTATTCTTTTTAATGATGTGTGGAAGAAGATTTCTTGGATTATCACAAATAAGTATGCCCCAAATTCAAAATTTGAAAGGAAGAAGTTATGGGATTATTTGATTGATATTAATAAATAATTTAATAACTTAGATTGGATGGTTGCAAGAGATTTCAACTCACCTTTATTCTTGGGGAAAAAAAGGGGGATCCATTTCAACCATGTTAGTATGGTAGACTTGCATAATTTCATCTCTAGTGCTAATCTCCATGATGATGAACTCAAAGGCAACAAGTTTACCTAGTCAAATAAAAGGCTTGGTGATAATCATATCTAAGTAAGACTAGACATATTCCTAATTCCTTTAAATTGGATACATTATTTCTCCCTTTCTTTCTTATCCCTCCTAAAGATTGGATCCAACCATAATCCCCTTTTATTCCAAAGTGATAGAGTCTTTAGAAATAAGGCCATTCCTTTTATATTTGAAAAAATGTGGTTATCTAATCATACTCTAGATGACCATATTAAGGAGTGGTGGAGTAACACCTTTCAAGGATCAACCATGTTCATCTTGGAAATGAAACTGAGGTACATATAAATTATGCTTAAAATCTAGAATAAGAACATGTTTTGGAATATTTTTATTAAAAAAAAAATTATAAAAGAAGAAATTCAGAAGGTTGAGCTAGAAATTTTGGATGCAGGCTATTCTGATGAACTCCACATGAAGGAAAAGGATCTCCTTAATAGTTTTCACAATATGGAGGCCAAAGAAGAAATGTATTGGCATCAAAGATCTAGAAAACCATGGCTTAAAAAAGGAGATAGAAACACCAAAATTTTCCACACCTTTATATCCAAAAACTGGCAATGAAATCTCATCATAGAAATTCAAGGTGAAGATGGAACTTAGTTCATGAAGGAGGATGAAATGAATCAATATTTGGTAAATATTTTAAAATCTCTGCTCTCCCATTCCTCTTCTTGGGATTTTGGTCTTGAGGATCAAAAGGTTAACCTTTTTAGTAGGGTCCTTACATAAGAAGATAGTGTTTCAATCCTTAAACCCCCTTCAAAAGAAGAGATCAAGGCTATCATTTTCTCCATAGAAGGGGACAAGGCCCCTAAGCCTGACAGTTTCCCTCCTTTATTTTTATATGGTTTTTGGGACACTATTAGTCATGGTGTTTGTTTAGCTAGTACCAATTTTTTCAAAACTAGATCCATGATCTAGGATTTCAAAAACATGTTTATTTTCATAATTTCCAAGAAACAAGATGCATCTAAGATGTCAGATTTTAGACCCATTGGATTGTGCTCCACTTTCTATAATTTTTTTCCAAAAGTCTTTCCCTTAAAATCTAGCTTGTTCTCAAAAAAATTAATAGCAGAGAAACAAGGTGATTTTGTCTTCAGTAGATAAATTTTTGATAGGATAATTATTGTTCATGAAACCATCCACTTAGTTTCACATTCAGATTGATAAGGCATGTTTCTAAAACTCGATATGAAAAAAGCCTATGATCAGGTTTCTTGGTCTTTTCTTGACAACATTCTGAGAAAAATTAGGTTCAATTCTTAGGTCAAAAAATTAATTACCACCTATATTCATAACCCTTTATAATCATTTTTAGTTAATGGGGTACTGCAAGGTTTTTTCTTAGTTGGAAAAGGGTTAAGATAGGGGGATCCTCTATTCCCCTACCTCTTTATCATCTTGGTAGAGGCCCTAAGTTGACTTATCTCTACTGAAAAATATTTTAATATTATCAAGTGAATCACTTGTGCCCTAAACACCATTCCTTTCACTCACCAATAATTTTTTTATGATATAATAATAATGGGAAAAGCCTCAGTCTTTGAATCTAGATGTTTCAAGAAGATTCTTCAGATGTATGAAGAGGTGTCTAGTCAAAGTGTGAACTTTAATAAGAGATATATTTTATTCATTAACACTCCATCAAATCTCCAATATAAAGTCACTAACATTATAGGGCAAAACATTTCAAATTTATCATCTTCTTACCTTGGTATCCCTCTATTTGAAGGGTTGTTGAAACCTTATTTCTAGATTCTCCTCATTGATAAGATCCAAAGGATGTTGGTCGACTGGAAAAGAAACTTCCTGACTTAAGCCTATAAATTCCAACTTATAAATAATTCCCTTCAGATCATATCAATTTATTTCATGTCTAATATTTCCATTTTAAAATTTATTTCTAATAAGGTTTAGAGTATCCAAAAAACCTTTCTTTGGAGAGGTTTAGAGGACAAATTCAAATTTTTGCTCATTTCTTAGGACCATGTCTACCATCTTATTTCCTTAGGAGGCCTAGGACCAAGAATTTTATCAACCATGAACCAAGGCCTTATAGCAAAGTAAGTCTGGAGAGTGCTTACAGAAGAAAACCAATGGACCAAAATTATCAGGGCTAAATACCTCTCCTTGGGTGAAGGCTTCCATTTTTTAACAAATTTAGGTCCTGTTAATGGATCCACCTTCTGGAAAGCACTAAATATGGGTAATAACCACCTTAACATGGGCTAAAATGGAATTTTGGAAGATTAAAAAGGTTCATTTTTTGAGTGATTCATGGATCTTGACCCTGTTGGAATCCACTATTCAAGACCCTGAATTGATAGCTTTCTTCAAAAATAATTATGGAATCAAAGTAAGGGATTATTAGGAAATTAGAAATGGGTGAAATTGATAGAAAAATCTATCCAAGATTGGATAGGATCAACATTAAGCCCTTCTTCTCCAAAATATAAATGAATCCTTTCAACATATTCAAATTAATCAAGCACCTAGAGAAGACAAACTTGTCTGGAAACATAATCCCAATGGGATTTACTTGGTGAAATTATGAATATTATCTTTGTGGAATTTAGATGAGGAGGATTTCAATTATAAATATCTTTGGATAAAAATTCTCATCCCTAAAATCAATGTCTTTTACTAGTTGGCTACTTAAAATAAGTTCTTAATAGTGGACAATCTCATTAAAAGAGGCTTAACCATCCCCAATAGATGATCTCTTTACAAAGAGGCAATGGAAATAGTGGAATATCTATTCCTTTTTTCCTCATTCATGTTGAATATTTTTCAATGATTCTTCAATGAATCTAACATTTCATGGGTTTTTCCAAGATCTATTCTAGACTTAATAACCCAATGGAAACCCCCTTGGGAGGAACCATCGTTAAATCACTAGTGGAATCTGGCCCCACCCGATATATCCTAGGGCATATAGAAAGATAAGAATGCTTACATATTTGAGGGCCTTCAACCTCATTTATATTCTACTTTCAAAAGGATCAAATCCTTCATGTAAGAAAATAGATTAATCTCTGAACACACCTTCGACCAACCCAAATCCCCACTTTCTTCCTTAACATTGAAACATCTAAATTTGGTCATCCTAGGAAAAGTCTAGGCTAAAGGGATGGGTAGATATCTCATCAAATGATCTCCCCCTGTTCTTCAGTGTGTTAAATTAAATTTTTATGGGGTGGTGAAGGGGAATACTAGACCATCTAGGGTAGGTGGTTTGATCAGGGAATCTTTAAAAATTATCAAAGTGGCTTATGTAGGGCCTCTCAGTACTTAAACTAACACATTGTGGAAGCTTTTCCCATGGTTGGAATGACTATGAGGTGAGAACGCATGGATTAAAGATTCAAATAATAAAGGAGTTAATTGGGGAGACAACAGGAATGGAATGCCATGAAGTGAAGGCATTCAAAGTTAAGCTCCATAAGGAGGAACTCATGAAGAATTTCTTTGGGAAATATAAGGAGAAATATAGGCCAAAACCTTTTTCTATAAAAGGCTACATGTGAGCTAATTTTCAAGGAAATGGCTGGAGGTATGTCTCCAAATAATGTGATACATCACTTTGGAAGTTAAACACACCATTCTCTACTAGAATCACTTCTTAATTTTAAACCATTTCAAGGGTAATCTCATCATTATCCCCTTCTTTTTATTGCAATCATTATAGGTTTCTATTTTAAATTTCAAGAAGAACCCTGTTGTAGATCTTATTCATCAGCGCCTCATTTTAATACTGATAAAAAGGGGGGAATTGATATATTTCAAGAACATTTTTGAGGCTATTGATATTAACAGTGATAAGGAGAAGTTGGATGTAGATGGAACTCAATCCTCATCTTCTAAAGAGGAGAATCAAGGAAAGTAGTTGGGGGCTTCTAGCATCCGAGTTCAAAATAATAAATTTGATCTTAGAAGCTCCTCTTTCACCTTCAAATGAAAATCCAACCTAGGGGCTAATTCTAACAAGGGTGTTGAAGACTCACTTCTAAAAATCCATAATAAAATCACAATCCAAAATCTCCTTTGTGGAGAAATTTTGGAGGAATTCGAGAGGCTAAGTAATTTTCTCCATTTTAACAAGTTTGTGATGCATGATGGAAGGACCCCCAATACCCACAAATCTGGTGAGGACTCTTTCCAGAAGGACATTGGGGAATAGGAGGATGCATGGATTGTTAAGGATATCATAAAATAATCCCCTTGTGTGAACCTCAAAAGGAAGAAGCTATAAATTTAGGAGCAATTCATTGGTAGCTGCACCAAAGGAAAATGTCATAAAAAAACTAATATAGTGACCAAGAAACTAGTCACCTACTCTAAGTCAGACTAACCATAGTTATTCCTATTTGTTAGGTTTTGGTCCTTTTTGTGCTGATCATCAAGTTTTTAGCTGATGTTTAGTGGAAGTTAGGTTGGTCATCAGGGTGTTTACCCTTATCCTGTTTGGCTTTTTGTTTTTTTGTTTCTCACTTTTTATTCTACTCTCTTTTATACTAGGTCTAAGTCCCTTCAACCCATTTTAACCTATCAAATAAAAAATATTAAGTAAATATAAGAGTATTTGAGGAATCTATTGTACATTTATTATTAATTAAAATATGTCAATTTATGGTTGTAAATGTTGTGTCTTGGAATAAAATCTAGACATAAATTATCATGAATAATAAGAAATAATACTTGTGATGGTTTAATATACTATTTATTTTAGGTTGATTTATACTCCTTACAAGTAGATGTTTTAGTTACACTTAATTTTAGATCTATTTATGAATAAAAGAATATTCCTCTATGTATAGATTGATTGATTAGAATGATTTAAGTTAAGAAAGAGATACCTAAGATTTATAGTTTCCTTTACCTTAATTAACATGAAATTTATTTTCTACAAATTGAGAACTCACTTATGATTGAGTCTTGATAAATTTATCTTATGAGGAAATATGGATTTTTGAAATATTTAGACTAGAATTTATAAGAGTAAAAAAGTACATCTATACATTCTGATCTTAATATACATCAATGTGTGATATAATTTATTATAATGCCTAATCATGAAGACCTAACTTAAGGAAGTTGACTTTTTCAATATTTCCTATTGTTTTTAGTTGAGATCAAGTTTGAGTTGTGTAAACCTATTGAGTCTTTTAGTTAATTTAATGTGGAAAAACATTTTATTTGTCTTATTTTTTTAAAAAAAAATTGGGTTCATTACAAAAGGTAGTCACAACTCAAGGAGGTCATCTTAGATTAGTAAAATAAATAAATAAATTACTATTGAAAACTTTCAATAACATAACACAAATATATGATTAGGTTTTAATGTGTTAATATAATATTTATAATAACTAAGAGACATGAGTGAATTATAAGGTATTATATGCTCTAATATATTTCAATGGGGAAAGAGGGTATAAGGTTAGAATCCCAAAGGGTAGAATGTGAGAAGTGGAAATTTGTTGATTACATTCACCATTCCTTCCCCCACTATTATTCATCTTAAGATGAATTTAATCTAATTATCTTGTTCATATAATCCTTAAATTATCATAAGAAGTATGGAAAATTATTAAAATAATGACATTTCATGAGTATTGTCTTACATTGAAGGAACCAAGTTAAACTTACCATAATAAATGGAAGGAAAGATGAATCTATATATGAAAATTAATTTTTAGTTCATTTATTTTTATAATCTTACCAAATCCTTTATATCCATCAAAATATCATAATGAATGTAAACTGACATCAATTTCCATGATATTTTTTTACATGTAATGTACAAATCAGTTTTTTTATTATCAAAAGAATCATGAAAATTTATTAAAACTATGATGTTTCAAAATCAAGGTTTTATATTATTAAAATTTTTAGGATAATATAATGACAACTACCAAGCTAATTACATTATCATCGATAGAATAAAATATGAATCACTATATGAAAATAAAACTTTGCTAAATGAATTTGTATAATTATACCAAATAATATAGATCCTTCATGGTATAATAACAAAGAACTTAATTATAAGTCACAATAAAAAAAAATAATAGAACATTAAATTAAATATCTAGTAATAACCCATCAAAAATAGTATATTTATAAAATAAATTCATAGACAACATTATATACTTTTAACACATAATATATAAACTCACTAATTTACCATTTTGTGAATTCATGGGACCTTCAAAGGGGCCATTTTTAGATTTATTTTTTTTGTCACAAATTAAGAATTTAACAATATATATTCTTGAAAGATGTAATCATTGTCACTAACTTTAATGATCTAAATGATGTGATTGGTGTCATTGTCTCAAAGGAAGATTATTAATAGATTTCATTCTCATAATAGACGAGTATTCATTTTCACCACCATGTATATTAAATTTTCTATATGTCAATCTTGAAATAAGATAAGTTTAAAAATTGGGTCATCTGACCTCTCATGTGTTTATTTTTAATACAGATATTTAATTGTAAAATTATTTGATTGATGTTAGTATTAAAAGAAGTGCACTATATATCACATCAACTTATAATTATTTATCAATAAATAAAATGCTTCCCCTTAAATTTGAAACATAATAAATCTAATTAAAGATGCAAAGGCTTCACCTCTGAGTGGCAACACAATGACTTTTATTCAAGATGTAATCTCTATTTTTTCCAATTTTGGGAATCCTTCCATACTTTCCTTTTCCATTACAATGTATTTTACACATATTGCCATTGTAAATGGAGGAACTATAAATATTAGCCATCATAAAATAAATATTATCAATATCCATCCATAATATATTTATTAAAATTTATATTCATCCATGTTATTTCATTTTTGAATAACTAAAGATGATGGATTATCTACATGATGTTGGAAATGATGTTTTGTGTGATGGTGTGTGTCTAGATGGAGGTATTCTATGATTGGATTCTAAGTACGTGTGAGAGGTATTTAGATTATTCTAAATAATTTTGGTTAAAAATCAAGGTTTTTTTCTTGAACTAATTTCATCTCTCATTTTGTTTATGATTTATTTAGAAATTAGGGTTTTTATTTAACTAGTTTTCGCTCATGTTTTTGCAAGGAATAGCTTTTTCAATCCTAGATTTTATTTATAAAATAGGGAATTTTTGTATATTTAATTAATTAAATTATATAAAAATTAATACCCTAAGAAAGGTATTTTTTTTAATTCTCTATTTCATTAATTTATGATAGTGTTGAATTCATTAAAGTGTAATCTATTAATTATTAATAGTATGTTTTTAAAAATCCCTTCAGAAGAATTACTAGTATGATTATTTATTTCTTGAATTTTAATACATATGACATTTTAGGGTGTCATGAATTTTTCTATTATCATAAGTTTTTAAATCTTAGTTTTCACTATTACATTTTTATCAATATTAGATTTTTTCCTCTCAATGTTTTGGCTTGGTATATGCTTTACAAGCTATGAAAGGCCAAATATGAATACATAGAAGTTTCTTGCTCAATATGTGAATAAATTTAGGGTTTAAATACTAAAATAATAGTCTATATAATATAATTGTATTAATGAAATTAAAGGAAATACCATTTTGGAATAATGGATAATGATGAAGGAGAGGAGCGAGAATTTTATTGAATAATGAAACTAAGAGGTTGAAGGATGCTAGTGGTTGGGATAGTGATGCCCACCTTAGAATTAGATACTAGCATGTTTATAGTGCTTATGTGGGTCATATCATCAAGGAAAATTTACAAGTCATGTCTAGTCTCATTCATGAGGGCCCCTCTAATAAGGCAGAGGAAGTAAGGTTCAACAAGGAAGTAGTCATATATTAGAGTGGGGTTTTCAAAGGTAAGTCTTCCTAGGCCTCAAAACACAAAGATAAAAATGCTGACCAAAAATAGATTCATCCAAATGAATCTTTCCCTATTACTCATGACAATAAGGGATGTCATATTAAGGTTCATAACACTTTCATTTAGAGGAATTATTCAAGAATGGAGTGTGATATGTAGATATTAGTAATGTATAATGGATTTTTTCTCATAAGATTGAATAACAATGAGGACTATGCTCAGATCTTAGTGGGGGGTCCTTGGTTCCTTGGTCGATCTAGTTTATTATTGAGAAAATGGTAGTATGGTTTACCCATAGAAATAATATATTAAAAATATGCCTATTTGAGTTAGACTCCCTGGGCTACCATAAGAAATATGGGAAGAATTTATTTATATCAATGTAGCCAAGACCTTCAATTATTTGATTAATTTTGACACAACAACAAAGGCAAGAATGAGATTTATTCATGCTAATTTTTGTGTCAATGTTCAAGTGAGTAAGGAGGTTCCTTCTATTATCTATTTGAATACCTCTAAAGGATAACATTGCCAAAAAATTGAGTATGGAAACTTAGCACTCCTTTTTCCTAAATGAAAAAAATTAGGCCATATGAAAAAATTATGCCCATCAGGGATAAGAAACAAACCCTCTCAGACCTTCATTAAGGATGAGCCATCATGGCAAAGGAAAACCATGAGTAATCATGATAACAATCCACATAAATGAAATAACTAAATTAAGAAACAAATGGAGAAGTCAAAGGTTGGGGGAGTTCTAACCAAAAAGGTTTAAGATATGCTTCTAGTAGAAGTAATTGTAAAGGAAAGTTTAGTTACCAAGGTAGGGACCTATACAATATAGAAGTAAATAAGGGGCCTCAAGAACTTTTATAATATTGTTATGTATTTTTGAATGTAAAATACAACCCTAGTCTAATTTTTAAACTCAAATCCACCTCTAAATATTGTAATATGGTTCCCAATTTTGGAGGAGACCTTAAGGTAAGGGATTTATTTGTAGAGGGACCCATAAGGGATCATTTTAAGATTGAAATTGCTTGTAAAGTGATAAATTTTTTGGATCCTCATAACTTAGTACCTTTTCCAAAATCCCCATTGTATAAAAATAAATTGGAAAGATTACAATCTTTGGAAGAAGATTTAGTTTTAGACTTCCTTTCTGGTGATAATAATATTGACTCATATTTGGTTAATCTTAGAAACCATTCAACTTTAAGAAAGGGATTTTTTTCCCAAGAAAAGTTGTTACATTGAGGAAAATAAAGATGGTGGATCCACCCCATTATACTCTCATATCTCTAGTAAGGGGAAGGAAGTAGAATCCCCATTCATGGCTACTAGGCATGAATGGAGAGCTCCTAAAATAACTCCCCATGCTAAGGAAGGTAAATTATCTAAAATTGAGGCTCTTATTAAGGCAAAATAAGTAGATATTTTTGATGGAATTCAAATTTTACTCCCTTATAAAGGGTGTAAAATATCAAAAAATTATTATTAGATGAAAATCCTTTCATGAAACATCAGAGGTATGAATAGTTCCCACAAACACAAAGTTTTTATAGATTTTAGATTTAGTCATAATATAGATGTTTTGGATATTCAAGAGATGAATTTATATGAGAAAAACTTTCTTAAAATTAATTTTTTTTTGTGGAAGGATGCTAAAGGAGAATGTGTGAGCTCTATTAGGGCTTCTGGTAGAATAATTACATTTTGGAATGCTATGTTAATTAAAGATCATCTCTTATTCAAATCCAAATATCATTTAGATATTGTTTTTACTAAAATATAAGATTAATTTATTTGGATATTTTTAAATATATATTCCCCTAACACCATTATTACTAGAAGACTCTAATTGGAGAAGTTATCTAATTTTAGATAAACTTGTAAAGAGCTTCCATGGGTGGTTGCTAAATATTTTAATACTCCTCTATTTATAGGGGAAAAAAATGGAGGGAATCAAGATATGAATAATAGTATATAAGACCTTTCCTCATTATTAGCTGATTATAGTCTTATTAACATTAAGTTAAGAGGACCTCCTTTTACTTATACTAATAGGTGGATGGTGTTATAGGTAAAATCACTGAGAGGGGGGTGAATTAGTGATCCCAGATAATATAAATTCAATTTCAATACTTTCAAACCTTAATTAATTATCAAAAGCATTCATGAATCATGCACATCATTCATAGTAATGAACAAGAGAAACAATGCAAGATCAAGCACATAACACATGATATATGTGGGAAACCCTCTTGGGGGAGAAAACACATTAGAACCTAAAATTGGAATATTATCTTATATTAACAAGAACCAAATTATAGTATCTAAAACTAGTCAATGAACTACTATCCCTTATTTAGTGAGACTCTAATTACACAAGGTGATACAACACCTATCTAGATGAGAAACCACAACAACTATACTTTAGTAAGTTTCACCTTACAAGGAGGATAAAACCCCCTAGATGTCAAACAACCAAAAAAATACCTAAGAATAGAACATCTCTTGAATATTGATTACATACTAATCTAATGGAGATACAAATTATATCATCTCTCTTCAACTCTACACACTCAATGCATCCAAATCCACCTTTTTGATCACTCTTCACTCCTTAACCATAAACTATATCACCACATTAAAAAGATGACCAAATATTCATACACACATCCCACACTCTAGTTTGTCTCTCAAATCAACCACCAAGATCACATAGATAACATCTATCATTTGTTCACACTCAAAGCATCTAAAACATCATTTTGGATCACCCTAGATCTCTTCACTCATACTCAACTTAAAATATCTCTATTATGACATCAAAAACATGACCCATAGGTCATATACATAGTCATTAATATTATCTACTCATCAAATCATCTACCAGGCTCTCTCTCTCTACTTCACTCCATAACTCTCACATGCAGACTCCTCTTTCAAGTCTAGAAACCATCTCATTTGGTTTCATTATATATAGATCCTTCATGAATATCAACATATTGGCCAGCCATTATACATGCCTTAAACCTTAAAAATTATACCATAAAAAGCCACATCTCAATACCATCATCAAAATCTTAGCCATAACATCCATGGTTCACCCTTAAGCAGTTACACCTTTCAATTAAGCCCTTTTAGCCCTTATAGGTCTTGTGGAGACATATTCACCCATTTAGCACTTAATCAAGATAAAAAGGAACACAAGACAACTTTAAAATGCATAGGTCCACTCCACATGACCCATTTTACATTATCAAATGCTTATATTCATCATTGCACTCTTTTTTGAAAGCTCAATCAAATCAAACAATACCTTTATTCATAAGGACACCATGAATGAATAGATAGTAAACTTATTAAGCTTTGTTCATACTAAATATCTATTGGTCAAGCTTATAAATACCACGTATATCTCATACAAAAAATCTACAAAACTTTCCAATATATAATTCATCATGAGACATCCAAACAACATCAACACAAGCTCAATTATCCTTCTTGGGTCACTTACAGTCCATGGTCAAACACATAGTCATCTTTGGTGAAAAATATATTTGATTGTAAAAAAATCATACCATATAACTAGGTTCACTATATTTTTCATGGAATTCTCTATAATTTTTATTTGTATAGAACCATCAAATTTATCTTAGATCAAAATTTATAGCCAAAATACAAAGCACTAGTTTTTCCCTTTATAAAATTCAAATGCCAATGGTCATAATTAAACCTCAAACACCTTGCCATCATCTCATATCCTCACTTCTTAGATTAATTATGCACCATATATATTATTTTAAGGACATAAATATTTAACAATGTTAAACTTATAACAGGTTAACCATTTTGACTCCACATGCATCATTGACCTCAATCGCATGATTAAATGTGAACCTATAAATCTTTATCCTTTACCTTTACTCAACATTAAACCTCAAACACTTCTTACCATATCAATAATTCCTAACATCTTGGAGAAAATTCACTCCATTTATCTTCTTGAGAGTTTCTAAAGCATTACCTTGTGCAAATTGACTAAGTATGGGAACCATTTCAATTTATCTGAGAATCCAACTCTGAACCTCAATAACTTTTGATGCACTTAAATTCATGATCTAGGATTTGAACCATAAGATCACCTTTAATAGGGGAATCCAACCATATATAAATATTATCTTAAAAACTTCATACATGTAAGATATAACACCATTAATATGCCTACTAATATTTTTTTCCATAGAGCCAACTATGCCTAGAAAGCTAACTTTACACATGCATATATTTTGATGTGCTTCATTGCATGACCTAAAATTTAGAGCATAAAAACTAGGAAAAAAACCAAAAAAACACATGTAACTATTTAATACTAAAACCTTCACATTTTAAAAATATAACATCATCAAAATTCTTGCTTGGCTCTATTTGAACTTAGAAAAATATAGTCAAACTACTTGGGAGGTCAACTTTGCACTTGCGTATCTTTTGTTGCGCTTCGTTGAATGATCTAAAATTTAAAGCATAGTAAATAGGAAAAAAAATAGAACCATATGATAAAATCATTTTAAACCTAAAAAACATGTGAAATATTATTACATCAATATGATTACTCAGATCTGCTTGAGCTCCTTTGTAAATTTGGCTAAGTATGGAAGCTTAGTGAATTCTATCCGAGAAGCCAACTTTGCACCCACATATATTTGGTTTTGCTTTGTCTCATAACCTAAAAAATTGAAAATATAAAATTTTGACTAATTTTATCATAACCATATGACCATCTCCCTCTAACTCATCCACATGTGTGAATGTTAACCTTAACAATCTACTCACTCATATTTCTCTGCCACTGGACCCAAAAGGTCTAGATGAAAACTATGGACTACTAAATGAATTCAAATCATACACATAATAATTAAAATAATATAATAACTCTTATGGAACCTATTTAACATCATAAAGTCATCATATTCATCCATAATCATCCCTAACCATGCCAAATATAAGATTAACCAAGCCTACTTCAAGCATACTAAGACAAGCACATTTCACACTTTATCATTATCACTTATACTATCAAGGAACTTCATCCAAAAAATTATAAAAATACATCAAATAATCATTGAATCATTTAAAACTATTAAACAATCTTCCCCTTTGTCATTGATGTCAACACCCATCATAAAACAATATACAACTCATGTTTCTTCTCTCTCTTGAAGCACTCTCACAATAGGAACTTTCTCCCCCTTTTAAAAAATGAAAAAAATGGGAAAAAACAAATATTTATGAATTTAAAATACAAGAAACTTATGAGAGGGAATCCCCCTAATATCTCCAAGCCATTTCACCTCTTGATCATTTTAAATCCCCACACACCATGAAGAATCACCGCATAGGCTTACTAGCCTTCACTCTTAAGCAACCTCAAGGATAATCAAAAGAACTTCATGACACTCAAAAAATAGGAAAATGTTCTAATATAATATAAAAAGTAAATTTGAACATACATACCTTTATCTTTTTGAGAAACTAAGAAAAAAATCACTCTTCTTTATGTTAGACCTATCTATTCTCCTTGTAGCCCTACCAAGAATTTGTAGAGCCCATAATTTTTTATAGACAAAAATTCAAGAACTAAAAATTCATATTTGGATAACTCTCATATAACCCCTAAATAAAAATAACGTTAATCACCTATCTCATCCTCTAAAACATACTTCCTTCACAAACCTACTAGCTAATTAGACCTCCATTTTGACAAAAACTTGAATAACTTGAAATCCACAAACCTTAAAATCTATTTTAATATCTATTTGACAACCCATTTGGCCCACTTAACCTATTAATAAGCCTTATATCTCAACTAATAATGCAAAACACTTTGTTAGAAAATCCCAAAACCCTAGAATCTCAAAACAATAAGGTCAACAACCCTCCTTATAGTCAATGCCCTCCTTTGAAACTTCTTGTACACGTAGAGAAAACCATAAAAAACTTATAGACAAAAATTTCAGCCTCCATAAATTTGGGAAATTTGAATTATTATAACACATTTTAGGCCTGCGTACCCTTAAGCCAAAACTAAAAAAATTGAGAGCACTAAAAAATATTTAATTGGAACAAACAAGATCATCAAGACATAAAAATACCTATAAAACATCACAAATAAGCTCACAAACCTTTTCAATCATAAAAATCTTCTTGACATTGCATCAATCTCATTAGGCTACCTATAAAAACCCATTTTGACCCTACAAACACTACATATACAACACCACTTGCTTCTCCACTAAAATTAATCTCTTAAGAAGCATATATAGAGACACCCTACTTTATAATGTCCTAGAATAATGTGAAACTATGATTTTCCTACAACTCATCATACTTCTTCTCCTCCTTCATCATCTGATACCTATAGTTTTTCTTCTTCTTCTTAGGCTTAAGAGAAGCAACATGCTTAACCACTATAACACTCTCCTTTTTTAAGATTGAACTAAAAATACATGGAGACAACAAAGATTCATGACATACCTTTTCATCAAAAAATCTTCCTTTCAGTTCCAAACCTCATCAATATGTACTAAAAACTAATGTTCTTTACATGAAACTTGCTCATCAATAATATGATGTTCACTTGGATCCATAATCACCTTATAACTAGCCTCAACTAGTGACTTGGTCTTCTCCTTGAGATTGGTCTCTTCATCCACAACATGAGTAAATAATGAGAACCCTTGAAAATCTTTAACTTTTTCAATATTCTCTACCATAGAAAATAAATTAATTAGACCAATAGACCCATCATGACTCATACTTACCACCTTTGGTTTTCATAAGTTAACTTTCCTTCTTCTTTAAACTCTAGGAGACTGAATGAACTCATTTTCACTTGATGGCCTTTGCTTAAAAAATCTATCAATGTGACCAATCTTCTCATAGTTGTAGCAAAACATTATTTTTGAAGTGAACTCAACTTGCCCCACCTGATATGGACTAAATATTGCAATGTGTCCTATGTCATAACAACTAAAATAATCTCTTTATTTTGAAGAAGACTCACCTTGCCTTACCTTATTTGGACACTGCTTAGCAAAGTATCCCTCATCAAGATAATTAAAGCACTTAACTTTGTTCACAAATTTTCACTGATGACCCCTAGCATAGTTCCATGCAAACTCATTTCTAACAGGTCTCTTACATTGTCTAGATCTATGCCCAAAATGATTACATGTGTAATAGTAACCATTAAAACTTTCATACCTCATGGCATTTGATTATATGTTTTGATTTGTGTTCAGTCTACCAACACCTTCATTACTTGTTTGATGATTTATACTTAAATTTAGATTGTTCTTGTTCACATTAGTCTTCATCTTGTCTTGAGTTTCATTCTTTGTTTCTTCTATGAATTCAAGACTATTTTTATCACTTTCATGCTTTTGATCATTAAAAATATTTTTTATATCACTTGAACTCTTTTTAAATATCATAAATGAATTCACGTTACTAGATGTATTATCTAACTCAGATTTCAATGAATCATTTTCAATTACATACCTTGAACATTCATCTTCTTTAGCTTTTAGGCTTGTAGACATGATTTCCAATTAACAACTAAGATGATTGACCATATATTCATACTCCTTGGTGTCTTCATTCATTTTCGCTTCATACACACTGAATTGCTCCTCATAGTCCTTGATTTATGACTTCATCTTCTTGATAATCTTATTTTCAAGCTTTAGTTCTTCAAGGGCATTCATCAATTTAGTCTCATAGTCCACTTCATCTCTATCAACATTTGAATCACTCCAAGTAAATTCCTTTTGATATGAACAACTTCCTTCCTCAACCATGAAAAGGGATTTATCTTCAACATGACCATCATCTTCATGATCATACTTCGAGTCACTATCTTAACTCTCATCTAATGAGATACAATCTTATTTGGTGTAGAGACTCTTCTTATCCTTGAATTACTTATTCTTTTTGTCAAACTTTTGAATCTTTTTTTATTTTGTCTTTTTGTCTTCATATTGATCTTCACCATGTTCTTCATCATCATTCTTATGAGGGCACTTCTTAGAAAAATGTCCTATCTCTCCATAATTGAAGCATTTTAAGGGTAGTTTACCCTTATACTTTCCTAAACCTATTTTTAATTTCCTTGTAAACAAAGCAATCAATTCATCTTCATCAATATAAAAAATGTCATCCTCCTTGGGTTTCTTACCCTGGAACTTCTTCTTAGGCTTCATATCTATCTTGAATGTTGATTTCTTCTTTAGTGGTATATCATCATTTATTTTCATTTCATAGGCAATAAGGATGTCATGAAATTCATCCATCTTTAACTTAGTAAGAACATTACTTTCTTCTATAATAGACACTTTTGAATCAAACTTGATAGAAAGATACCTTAATATCTTTTGAAATATAGTAGCATGTTC
The DNA here is from genome assembly GCA_037957365.1 of Torreya grandis. Taxonomy (NCBI): domain Eukaryota; kingdom Viridiplantae; phylum Streptophyta; class Pinopsida; order Cupressales; family Taxaceae; genus Torreya; species Torreya grandis. Next base: position 339,072 of record JARHVA010001397.1, read on the forward strand.
AAGGTTATCTCTAAGACCTCTAATGATGTTCACAATTTCATCAAATATCTATAGAAAATATGCCATAGAATCTTCTTCCTACATATTAAGACTCTCAAATTATCTTCAATGAGTATGGAACTTTGCCAACTTAACCTTTTATTCTCATTCATAAATAGTCTTCAATTTATCCCACATTTCCTTGGCATATGTTTAATGGATTACCTTGGTGTATTCTATCTCTGAAAGACCACAAGTGATAGCATTCATTGCCTTAGAATTGTTCTCAAACAACTTCTTATCTACAACACTAGATGGAGGAATAATAGGTACAAAATAACCATCCACAATAGATTGTCAAATGTCAAACCCTAAGTACATGATGTAGTTCGTCATCCTTGAACTCTAAAAATCATAATTGGATTCACTAAACATTAGTGCTTGCTTAGTATAGAAACCTCCTTGATGACTACTGATATTGTACCTTGGATCACCTTCAGGATGTCAAGCCTTTACCAAAGGACCTGATCTAATACCAATTTTTAGAGGTACAATCATTGAGGTGGGGGAGAATAGTGAGCCCAAATTATCTAACTTCAATTTCAATCCTTTCAAAATCTTAGTCAATTATCACAAGCATTCATGAAGCATACACATCATTCATAACAATGAACAGGAGAAATAATGCAAGATCAAGTAAATAACACATGACATATGTGGGAAACCCTCTTTTGGGAGAAAACCCACTATAACCTACAATTAGACTACTATCCTATAATAACAATAACTAATGTCAACCAGCTACAACTTATCAAGGAACTATTATTCCTTATTTAGAGAGACTACAATCCCATAAGGTGATACAATACCTATCTAGATAAGCAACCAAAACAACTAGAATTTTAATAAGTTTCACCTTGAAAAGAGGCTATAACCTTATAGATGTTGAGAATCCATAGCAATACCTAGGAATATAACATCTCTTGAACACTAATTTCCTACCAATTTGATGGAGATACAAAGTATATCATCTCTCTTCAGCGCTACACACTCAATGCATCTAAAGACACCTTTTGGATCACTCTTCACTCCTTAGAATTAAATCTATCACCAAATTAAAAAAATGACAAAATGTTCATACACATAATCCATACTCTGATCTATCTCTCAAATCAACCACCAAGATCACATGCATAACATCTTTGCTTTGCTCATACTCAAAGCATCCAAAAAATCCTTTTAGATCACCCTAGACCTCTTCACTCATCTTCGACCTATAAGAGCTCTATTTTGACATCAAAAACATGACCCAAAAGTCATACACATAGTCCTAAATATAATATGCTCATCAACTCATCTACTGAGAACTCTCCCTCTCCTTTGCTCTATAACTCTTACATGCACACTCCTCTTTCAAGTCTAGAAACCATCTCCTTTGGTTTTGTAGAGTAAAAAACTCTACATTTTTATTTTTTGAGTTTTAGTTGTGCACTTCAAGTTTTGTCACTATGCATTTTGGTTTCAACGTAGTTGAAGTTTTGACACATAGCACATGCACAAGTTCCTTTTTTCCCTAAATTGTGTCCAAGTATCAAAGTTGTGCAGAAGCTGCCAAGTGTCATCGGCTGAGGCACATTTTATAATTTCTCTAAGTTGCTTGGAATGTGCCATGTGTCTCATAGTAATTCAGTAGAGTGTGATAAGTGTCAGCATCCATGTTTCATATTTCTTATGCAAATTTCATGTTTCTTATGCATTTCAAAAGCTTATTTCAATAAGCTTCTCTCAAGGTCGAGTGGAAGGTGCCAAGTGGCAACTACTAAAGGTTTCAACATGTTTTTATAAAAGAAATAGAAGCTGCCATGTGCCCCTAGCTAAAAGCAATGAAAGCCGCCAAGTGTTGACATCCACAATTTCTTTATTTTGTTTTGTTGATTAAGTAAATATTGTGGTGGGCCCCAGGTTTTGTTTCTAAAGTAAGCAGAAGCTACCAAGTGTTGCCATCTATGTAAATCTAAAATGAGGCCTGAATGTTTATATAATATAGCCAAAGTGATGTGGAGATTGACATGTGTCATCTTCTATAGGATTCTCAAAAGGTAGCTAAAAGTAGTAGAGACCACCATGTGCCCATTGTTAAAGATACACGAAAAGCGCCACCTATCCCCATTCTCCTTTTGAAGCTGCTCGAGTGAGAAGTGTTGTGGGCCCCATTTTCTATAAGTGGTTAAAGTTTTAAAGAAGCTGACTATGACAGATGTCAAAGATGGAACACTCCTGAGTAAAGACATAGTAAAGAGTATAAGTTATGCAGAAAGTGTCGTGTGTATTGTATAAGTGCATGGAAGCTACCAAGTGTCATTTTATGGTGCCTCTTGAATAATAAGAAGGTTTCAAAGAAGAGTAAGTAGATACTACAAAGTTTCCTCACCCATTTCATAGTGGGAAACACCCTGTGTATCTATTTTAGCCAATAAACTTGCAGGGAGATGGAAGGTTTCAGATCTAAGAAATATCTTTTGTTAGACACTTCCAGTTCAGTTAGAGTTCAGTTAGACCATTGGATTGGGAACATGCGGGCAATCTAGAGCTAGTCTGATGTTATAAATATGGGTGCAAGAATCAAAAGATAAACAAGAGAAGATAGAGAGAATTTTATATGAAAAATTATTATCAAAAGTTTTAGAATTTTAGCTATTACCAATAATATCATTTGCCTTTGTTCTATTTTCTTGAGTTAGAATGTTTGTATAACTGTGCATGTTTTTATGCCTTTTATGTAACTATAAAATTAATGAGAATACTGAATTATGTGCCTTTGTTGATATTTTCTATGTCATTACAAAATTGTATAAGTTATGAGCCTTTGATTCTATTTTCATCTTTTAGATTGATCATGCCTTGTTTGCTCTTTAATGTAATTGAATCCTAAAGATAGATTCACTGTGCTTTGAGAATTAAGGATCAAATTAAATTTAGGTGCATCACCATAGTTAGATTTTATTTTGTTGAATTTGTGTTTCTATTTAACCTATCCTTTTTTCCCCAAAATAATTTTGAGATAAAGAAGATCCAGCTTCTTTAAAATTTGGAGGTCATTTTAGGTCGCAAGTCCCACATTCTTGAAACTTCTCATTGTTGGTGTTGGAAACAATGTAATTCTAAGCATCAACAATTTTTGGCATGCCCGGTGGGACCCATCTTGAAGTTTCATTCAAGACTGTATGAACCAGAGAGCTACAAGGAGTCAAAGCTCTAGACCAGTAATAAGATCTCAATCTACTATAAATCTAGGTAAATTCTATCACCATTGATAACTAGTCCTTGGTGCCATCAAGAAATCAATCATTGGATATGTATAATTCTATTACCCAAAATCATGGGTATTATGCTCCATATATTTTTTATCAAGCTCAAGTTGCTCATGAAATTACCTCAAGCAACAAGGATGCATATGGTTATGAGTTTTGCCCTTTATAGGTCCAATATGATCAATCTCAACCCTGTCATGAGCCATATAAGTCTTATGCCCAGTCTTCCCAATATGTCACATCTCATAATCAATCTAATCTCTTTGCCAATCAACTCATTTCCACTTTCAAACAAGCACTAATGGGATATGAAAAGTATGTAGTAGAACTTGACACCAGAAGGAGATGCAACCAAGAAATCCCTGATCAAGGTGTCCATCAAGTGAGAAATGCACTAGATCTAGTTAAGAGTGAATGGACTCCCATTGAAAGAGTCAATTGTCAAAGGCTTACAAATGAGATGCTGGATGTGAGTGGCTTGATTTCATCTTTGGAAGAGAAGTTGAGTATTTATGAGAGGTAGTCTTACCAAGTCTATCAACTTGCATATCCACTACCCCAAGTTTCATATTAGACATACGCAACCCCTGCTTATGAACCAAGTCGAGCCTATCAAGGTCCTAACCCCAATCATATTAAGGAAAGTTCTAAAATAGTAAATCTGGCATTTAAGGCCAATCTTAATAAATAAATTGAATAGGCAAATCTTCAAAAACAACACTCTATGTTGGTAGCAATGGAAGTGGAATCCAAACCCTCACTTCTCCCTCACCTTGTAGCCCCATCTTCCCAAGGGAAAAGTTCTAATCACAAGGTCATGAGTTGGAAACAAACAATGGAATCATGGGGTAGAAAGGAGGAAAAAGACATTGTCCAAGAGTGTGAGGTACAAAATGAGGCTAGTCCTTTTCAAGTCCCTCCCACCCTTCCTCAAGAAGCAAGTAAGGGGGAGTGTGCTCAACTCATCGATGGTCAAGGAAATTTCATGAGTGAAAATGAGAAGGAGATCACCATAGGTACACCCTTTGATGAACCAAAGGACAAGTCATAAGATTTTGCCTCTATCTCTGATGAAGAAGAGATAATTTTTTATCATGTTTTGAATGACTTGTTTAAAGTCATTGGGATAGGTTACACTATTCTTCAAGGAGGCTATCAGCCAGTTGCCAGTGAAGAAGGCATCATTGAGACTGAAATAAATATGTGAAATTGCTGCAAACCATCAATTTTATCCTTTCAAGAGGTTAGTAAATCTGAAGATGATATTTTTGAAGTCATCAAAGAGGATAATCATGCAATGGAACCCGAGCATGAGGTAGAAGGAGATAAGCCAAACAATGATGTATATCAAAAGGCTTATGGTGATGAGCCAATAGCCATTGATTTATTGATGAGACACGACAACATGAAGAACTAGCATTTGAAAAACTTCCAAGAATAAGAGGAATACATATCTATTGGGGGCATGTTTGACTCTGATTCACTTGGATGCAGGTCAATTAAGGTGGAAAACAAGAAGAGCAAGTCACCAGAGCTCCATCCCATTTATCCACTTGTCTAGCATCATAAGTCTCCTTGCCATGAAGGAAACTTCATAAATTTTCCCTTTGATCTAGGAGGTAGGCAAATATACCTGGTTAGTTGTATCATACTTAGATAGTTTCCCTTTCCTTGTTGCTCTATTTTCCCATTTTTCTTTCCTACTCTTTCTTTTAAATAAGTGTTTTTTTGAATATGTGGCCATAACTCAGAGTCTTTTCAAAAAAATTCAAAAATCTTGACACATTAACCCTCTCCCAAATCCTTAAATTCCCCAAGGTACCTTATGTAGCCACTTCATGACATGTCTAACTCATTGTCCCATGAAGATTTAGTAAGATTTGTTAATGGTTATCTAGTTTTAATGCCATTTTGAGACTTGATGGGTCATTAAATACCCCTAACAAGAGTTAAAGCTTAACAGTGTCTCAAACATTCCTACGTCTGCTAGAAAATCCCTACTACTTGCATCTTCAGTTCATAGCAAACCTTCTTAGTGAAAGTGCCTTCCCTATTGTAAAGCTCCATACTTGTTACCATAGTTCACTATTTCCAAATATAGATATAGATATGGAGGAAGCACAGTCCTCACAACAAGGGTATGGTATTTATGAATCCATTGATAAGTTTCTCACAAGCAAATCATACACTTCGGCCCCTACACAACCCTTAAAGATATATCCACATACTAGAGTCCCTGAAGTTGGTTATGCAAATGACCCAATAAAGGTGAAAGATTTTACAGATGGAATCATGGAACCAATTCTTCAAAAGCCTATAAAAAATCTCAGATAAGGGGCACATCAAAGGTGTATTTAGAGGGCCAAGGCAAAAAAAGATTCACAATAAAGATATGGACTTCCCAGCTGGCACAATTCATTGTCCCAATTGTGCATCCGTGCCCTGACTTGGTTGAAATATGTGCCAAATTATTTCATTTTCCTTCAAATATTATATAATAGGGTTCATTCATGGTGTAGATTACACCAAAGGCTATTAGGGACATGTCAGCCCTGTATCATGACAAGATAGCCATGTTTCCTACCATTTCCAAGATGCAGAAAATGTGGGCAAACATCAATAACCAATTAAGGTTTCTGAGATCAGATTTGCAATTAGGGGAAGATGATACCACTGTGCTAGTACTACCAACAACAAGAGTAAAATTAACATAGGCCAATCAAGAGGCACTTTCCATGATGGCATTTATTTTTGGAATGAAAGATGATATAACTGTCTATAAAGAGCAAATGGCCATTCTATTTAGATTGAAATTTTTTGACAAGTCTCAGGAATATTGGTTGGATTTCTCTAAGAAGACTGCATATTTAATGGTTGAACAACTCACCCAATTCAAATATAAATGGATTTTTAGGTATTCTTCTTATCTATTTCACCCTATGTTGTATCAAAACTCCATCATCTTTTCCCAACACATGCATCTAAATATGTATGACCCAAGCTTTGATCTACATAGGACCAATCCTGTGTCTGCATGGACACATATCTTGTCCAAAACCAATGACCCATATGAATTTTGGGAACTTTTATTTCCCCTACTTTTTGTCATCTAAGCCTAGATCCGGTTGTAAATATATTGACTCCAAGTGTCTCAAGCATTATGACAAATTGCACTATTCCTTGTGATTACTTTTTTGGATCCCATCATACTATTATTAGAGTCCATGGTTTTAGTGGAGAACCAATGCTGCTACCTAAGATTTTGACCCTTAGGTTAGCATTCTTAGAGGTCACTAGGCAAGTGTCTATGGTGGATAATGAATATGGCACTGGGAAGAAAAAGAAGAAAATGTATGTTGTTCCATGGGTGACAAACAACATGGCCCTAGAGGTCAGAGATGTTGAGCTCATGTTGCTAAGAAAGCTATCCTTCTTAGGTTTCTTTCTAATTGAAGATAAATGGGGATATGACCCAAATGGTTTCATAACTTCATGGGTCAGGAATAATAAGGTTGCTGCCAGAATTGTGCATGAAGGTTGTCCCTTTTGGGAAAACAAAAGAAATCCTAGGGAAGATATTCTTGATTTTTATGTAGAATTGATTGATTTTCCCCTTCAAGATGACAGGCCATGGAATTTTTTTTATGTTAAGCAGAGGGATTTTGATCCTAAAATTAGATTGACTTGTAGTTTGAGAAGAGCATTAAAGAACAAAGACTGGAACACTAAGAAAATAGAAGCCTATTAGAGATATAGGCAAGAGATTTGTGAGACAACTCACTCTTTTGGAAATTTGGATTCAGATGAAAAATGGGAGGAGCTCTAGGATGAATTTCATCTATCTCCTATCTCTAGCCCTAATACAAGTAGTTTGTAGACATAGGGTGGAGAATTGAAATCCATAGTAGAATCCAGTCAAACATTGCAGACCCCAGGGCAAACCTAGCTACAGTTACTGTAACTATTTGGCCCCAATCTCTTAGTACCATTGAAAAAAAAGAGTGTGGTATCTTCACCACAAAAAGCTTCTCCATCAGCGTCAGCCCTTGGGGTTCCAAATTTTACACAATCACCACTAGGAGTAGTGGTAAATGTTGAAGAGAAGGGAGCATCGCTAGAAGAAGAAACACTAAGGAAACATAAGAGGCTGAGGTTTAAACTTGATTCAGAGGAGAGAGCAAAACCCTCACAACACCAACCAAAAATTACTTTGGTTGCTCCTTAGGTGAGGGTTGTTTCTCCTTCTTCTCAATCTCTCTCTTCTCTTATAGGGGTGATGATTCCATCTAGCCAAATAATATTCGCTACCACCTCTGCTATGCCCATTTCTCATTTTGCCCCATCTATACATACTCAAGTCACATTATTGCCTCAATTTCCCCCCTCTATCCCTAAGAAAGTACCTACTCAAATTTTTCCTAGCCAACATTTGGCTATTCCTTATGGCTTACCACAGGGTTATCCTTTTGTGGGTGGGCACATTGCTTCTCCTTCTACCTTCCAAACTCAAGCAGATACTGCTAAGAAGGCTAGAGAAGCCCAAATGGAGAAAAAGAGGATGAAAGATAATAAAGCCTTGGCTACACCACATATGAGGTCACAATTTGACCCAATATAGTAGCAATTAATGGTGACCCATTTGTCACTTAATGTCATCAAGACAAATGAGCAAATGTAGCCTGAAGATTATACTATGAATGTAATGGTAATAGATATGTCACTTTTTAGACCCCAAGATAAGGTTGAACTAATAAATGAATCTAATTCTACAGTAGCTAAGGATTATTTGAAAATATCAAAGAAGCTACAGAAGATGGAGGTTGATCTAGCCCAAGAGAAGGCAAACTATAGCAGTTTGACTACAAAAATCAATACCAAGAATAACAAAATAGAGAGTCTCAACAAATAGTTTCAAGATACTATTTCTTTTCAAAATCACTAGGCTATTTAGGCCCAAAATGATTCTTTAAAAGTAGGGCTAATGCAGGTGAAAGATGCAGTGATAACCTTAAGGTGAGAAAAGGTAGCATTTCAGGAAAAATGTGAGGAAAGCCTGCTATAGGTCACTCAACTTCAACATAAGTTGTTGAATGAGCAGAACAATACCGTTGCTATATAGAACCAACTCCAAGACAAGTGACAAATGATAGAACAATTGACACTTAAGTTGGTTAATAGGCCAAAGAATATAGGGGGTTTGAATCTGGTTAAGGATCTTTATGTATCAATATGGAAAAGAATCTCTAAGAGATTACTCAGCTCAGACCCTCTCTAACCTTTCTGCTAAATGTACAAAAATTATGTGAAAAGGTGGAGACTTGAGTTGAAGCAACTATGTCCATTGTCTCTTTGAGAGTGTTTGACTCTCAAGTGCTACTGCAAAATCTATATGATGCAACTGATAAAATGTTATCAGCAACAGGGATTAGTGACAAAATGATCACTACTAAAAGAGTGAATGAATTTCTTAGTTGTAACTCCGCAATAGTTAAATGTGAAGAGATTTTAGATGTGAAAGAAGGAATCAAAGACATGAAACAACACATTAAATATTTGGTGCAATTGGGTCTTCCCTCCCCTTTTCTTGATAGCAATACAGTGTTGATGGTTGATGAGATTAAACCTTTGTTGTTAGCTAGGCAAATTGATCAGTCAAGTTTCCAGGGTTTAAAAGATGATTCATCAGTGCTTGAAGTGGAAGCTGTCTTGATGCCCATGTCCTAACTTGAATTTCAATTGAAGGCTATAGTTCATATTTTGTATAATTTTTCACACAAGGATATCATTAACCTTGATTTAGCCTTCTATGAATTATAAAATAAGTAGGGATTATCTGATGATGAGTTGTCTGTTTATTAGATAGCCTTACTAAAGTTGTAATTTTGTGCCACATTTAATCATTGGAGAGATTATGGATTCCTCTTTTTGAGTAGGTTCAAAATTCCTCAGGGTCGCCAAGAACTGTAGAGTAAAAAACTCTACATTTTTATTTTTTGAGTTTTAGTTGTGCGCTTCAAGTTTTGTCCCTACACGTTTTAGTTTCAAAGTAGTTAAAGTTTTGACACACAACACAAGTGCAAGTTCCTTTTTCCCTAAATTTTGTCTAAGTATCAAAGTTGTGTGGGCACTACCAAGTGTCATTAGTCGAGACACATTTTATATTTTCTCTAAGTTGCTCAGAATGTGCCACATGTCTCGTAAAAATTTAGCAGAGTGTGACAAGTGTTAGCATCTGCATTTCATGTTTCTTATGCACGTTTCATGTTTCTAATGCATTTCAAAGCATATTTCAATAAGCTTCTCTCAGGGTCAAGTGGAAGGTGCCAAGTGGCAACTTCTAAAGGTTTCACCTTGTTTTTCTAAAAGCAATGGAAGCCACCATGTGCCCCTAGTTAAAAGCAATGAAAGCCGCCAAGTGTGACATCCATAGTTTCTTCATTTTGTTTCATTGATTAAGTAAAGACTATGGTGGGCCTCAGGTTTTGTTTCTAAAGTAAGCAAAGGCTGCCAAGTGTAATCGTTCATGTAAATCTAAAATTAGGCCTAAATATTTCTATAATATAGCCAGAGTGATGTAGAGACTAACACATGTCATCTTCTGTAGGATTCTCAAAAGGTAGCTAAAAGCAGTGGAGACCACCACGTGCCCATTGTTAAAGATACATGAAAAGTGCCACCTATCCCCATTCTCCTTTTAAAGTTGATTGGGTGAGAAGTGATGTCGGTCCCATTTTCTATAAGTGGTTAAAGTTTTGAAGAAGTGGACTATGATAGATGTCAAAGATGGAACACTCATGAGTAAAGACATAGTAAAGAGTATAAGTTACGTAGAAAGTGTCATGTGTATTTTATAAGTGTGTAGAAGCTGCCAAGTGTCATTTTTTTATGCCTCTTGAATAATAAGAAGGTTTTCAAGAAGAGTAAGTAGATACTGCCAAGTGTCCTCACCCATTTCACAGTGGGAAGCACCCTGTGTATCTATTTCAACCAATAAACTTGCAAGGAGACGAAAGGTTTCAGATCCAAGAAATATCTTTTTTTAGACACTTCCAGTTCAATTAGAGTTCAGTTAGACCATTGGATTGGGAATGTGTGGGCAATCTAGAGCTAGTTTGATGCTATAAATATGGGTGCAGGAATCAAAAGATAAAAAAAAGAGAAGATAGAGAGAATTTTATAAAAAAAATTGTTATCATAAGTTTTAGACTTTTAGCTATGGCTAGTAATATCTTTGCCTTTATTCTATTTTCTTGAGTTAGAAAGTTTGTATAATTGTGCATGTTTCTGTGCCTTTTATGTTACTAGAAAATTAATGAGAATACTAAATTCTGTGCCTTTGTTGATATTTTTTGTGTCATTACAAAATCATCTAAGTTGTGAGCCTTTAATTCTATCTATTTTCATCTTTTACATTAATCATGCCTTGTTTGCTCTTTAATTTAATTGAATCCTAAATATAGATTCATTGTGCTTTGAGAATTAAGGGTCAAATTAAATTTAGGCACATCACCATAGTTAGATTTTCTTTCGTTGCATTTGTGTTTCTATTTAATTCCTATCCTTTTTTCCAAAAAATACTTTTGAGATAAAGAAGAGCTAGCTTCTTTGAAATTTGGATGTCGTTTTAGGTTGCAAGTCCCACATTCCTGAAACTTCCCATTATTGGTGTTGGAAATAGCACAATTCTAAGCATCAATAGGTTTCATTATATATATGGCCTTCATGAATATCAACATATTAGTTGGCCATTAGACATGCCTTAACCATTAAGTCTTCTAACATAGAAATACACAACTCAATTCAATACCATCCTCAAAAGGTTGACCATAACATCCATGGGTCACCTTTAAACAACTACACCATTTAATTAGGCCCTTATAGCCCTTATAGGTCTCATGGAGATCTATTCACCCATTTAGCACTTCATCAAGAAAAAAAATAACATAGGACCAATTTAAAATTCATATGTCCAATCCACATGATCAATTTAACATTATCAAATGATTACAGTCATCATTTCACTCTTTTTTGCAAGCTTAATCAACTCAAACAATAACCTTGTTCATAAGAACACCATGAATGAATACATAGTCAACTTCTTAATATTTGTTCATACTAAATATCAATTGGATTCAAGCTTCAAAATACCACACATATCATCCAAAATTAGTCTAAAAAACTTTCCAATATGTAATTGATCATGAGACATCTAAACAACATCAACACAAGCTCAATTATCCTTCTCAAGATACTTGCAATCCATTCTCAAACACATAGTCAACTTTGGATCATAAAATATTTGAATTTAAAAATAATCATACCATATAAGTAGTTTCACTATATATACCATGGATTCCTATATAATTTTTATTTTTAAAACACCATCAAATTCATCTTAGATTAAAAGTTATAGCTAAAATATAGATCACTAGTTTTTTCCTTTACAAAATTCAAATGCCAATGGTCATAATTAAACCTCAAACACCTTGACATTATCTCTTGTCCTCTCTACTTAGATCAATAATGCACCATAAATATTATTTTAAGGATCTCATTATTTAATAATGATAAACTTTGAATAGGTTGACCACTTTGACTCCACTCATGCCATTGATCTCAATCACATGATTAAATGTGAACTGTTAGATCCTTATCCTTTACCTTTGCCTAACATTAAACCTCAAACACTTCTTACCGTCTCAATAATTCCTAAAATATTATATAAAATGTGATTTATTTATCTCCTTGAGATTTTCTTGAACTTTACCTTGTGCAAAATTGACTATGGGAACCATTGCAATCTCTTTGAGAAGCCAACTTTGAGCCTCAATAACTTTTTCTATGCTTAGATGCATGATCTAAGATTTAAACCATAAGATCACCTTTCATATGGGAATAAATTTTTTTATAAATATGATATTAAAACCTTCATATGTGCTAGATATAAATACATTAATATGCCTACTTATATTTTCTACCACAGAGCCAACTATGCCTAGAAATGCCTGGAAGGCCAAATTTGCACATGAATATCTTTTGATGCACTATATTTCATTACCTAAAATTTAGTGCATAGAAACTAGGCACAAAAATAAATAAACCAATATTACCATTTACTCTTGAAACCTTCACACATTAAAAATATAACATCATCAAATTTTTTTCTTGGCTTTATTTGAACTTAGAAAAACACATTCAAATTACCTAGGAGGTCAAATTTGAACTTGCATATCTTTTGTTGTGCTTCATCACATAATTTTAAATTTAGTGCATAGAAAATAGGGAAAGAAATTAAAAAAAACATATGATCAAATCCTTCTGAAACTAACACATGTGATAAATATTATTACATCAATATGTTTACTTAGCTGTACTTGAGCTCCTTTACAAATTTGGCTATGTAAGCTTAGTGAATTTTATCTAAGAAGCCAACTTTACACCCACATATCTTTGGTTTTACTTTATCACATGACCTAAAAATTTAATTATAACAAATTTGGACTAATGTAATCACAACCATATTCCCAAATACCCCTGACTCATCCACATATATGAATGCTAACATCAATAATCTGCTCACTCATATTTCTCTGCCACTAGACCTAAAAGGTTTAGATGAAAACTATGGACTACTAGATGAATTAAAATCATGAAAAAAATCAATAAAATAATATAAGACCTCTCATGGGACCTATTTCACATCCTAAAATCATAATATTCATCTCTAATCATCCCTAATCATACCAAAACATAAGATCAACCAAGCCTACTTCAAGCATACTAGGTTAATCACATTGCACACTTTGTCATGCCATTTAAACTATAAAGGCACTTCATCCACTCACATGGAAGCCTATATGACATCATCATGACATCATTGATAACTCTCTAATAGATGGGTATAATATCATCCAAGTTATATTTGACAATGTTTTGATTTCTATGGATTGGTTCTCTAAAAATGATTTTCTTCTTTCTTCACTTCAAAGGATTGGGTTAGAACACAATCCTTTAGAGTTCATTATTTAATCTAAAGAAAAAAATAAAATATCCTTTTTTAGATGGAATATATGTTTTTTTTTCACCTAGAGATTAAGAATAGAATTACTGAATGGTGGGGTACTTTGATTAATGGCTCAACTATGTTTAAATTGGTCTCCAAAATAAAATTAGTTAAAAATAATATAAGGGTTTGGAATAAAGAGATATTTGATAATGTTTTCATTTAGAAAAAGTCATTAAGGTAAGAGTTATCTAGGCTAGAAGAATCCATAGTTGTTAATGGATTTGATATTCATATTAGTTCTATGTAGAAGCAACCACTTTGTGATTATCATGAGGTGGTTGCTAGGGAAAAAAGTCTTTGGAGGAAAAAATCTCACACTATTTGGCTTAATTATGGGGATAAGAACACTAAGTTATTTTGTATGAAAACCTTGAATCATATAGCTCACAATTTTATAAGACACATTATAAATGTGGATGGGATCTTTTGTTTAGATAAGAACTTAATTAAAGAGGAAAGTATTTATTATTTCAAAACTTTATTTGTTAAAAATCTGAGAAAGAATGTTATAATGGAGCAAGAATTACTCCATGAAATCCCACATCTTATTTTTCATAAAGATAATTTAAGTATTATTAAGCCCACTTTAGTGGATGAAGTTATATTTATATTTTTTCTCATGAATAAGCACAATGAACTAGGCCTAGATGGGTACCCCATTGGTTTCTTTTATATTTTATATGAAATCATTGAGAAAGATGTGGTGGATGTTGTCAACGAGTTTCTTTCCTTAGGTCATATTTAGAAAGAGTCTAGTAAAACCTTTATTGATTTCATCCCTAAAAAGAAAGGACTTAGTAATTTATTATAATTTATACCTATTAGCCTTTGTAATTCTACCTATAAAATCATTACTAAATTTATTTCATTAATAGTGTAATCGTTAATGGATAAAATCATTAGTTCTTAATAGGGTGGTTTTATTCTAGGAAGACAAATTCAAGATGATAATATGGTTGTCCACAAAACAATTCATTTCATGGATAGAAGCAATCAATTAGGGATGATTTTGAAGCTCGATATGAATAAGGTGTATGACAAGATGGATTGGAAGTTTCTAGATAAGGTTATTGTCCAATTTGGTTTTGAGGTTAGATTTAGGGGTCTTATCAAAGTTTGCATTTCTACTACTATGTTTTTTGTCCTTGTGAATGGATTCCATTATAGTTACTTTAGTAGTAAAAGGGTTATTAGGTAGGGAGACCCAATTCCCCCTTTCCTCTTCATTATAGTGGTAGAGTACCTTAGAAGATCTATTTTGACAGCCCTCTAAGAAGGTGAGTTTAAGGATTTCAGAGTTATCCATAATTTAGAACCTACTCTTCACCAAAAATTTGTGTATGACACTATTTTAATGGATACAACATTAGTGTGGGAAGTAAAAGAATTAAAAAGGGTGATATTTTCCTATGAATCTAGCTTTCATCAAAAAGTTCATTTTGAGAAAAGTTCACTATATTTTTTTAATACTCCATTAGATAGGCAGTTTAGAACGATGGCTATATTAGGTTTCCAGATAAAATAGTTACCTGTCTCTTATCTTGGAATGCCTATAAGCATTATAGAACTCTCTGTGGTGGACTAGAACCCTCTTTTGGATAGATCAATGGCTAGATGAAAAGGTAAACTTCTTTCTCTAGTAGGAAAATTAGATATATTAAAAAAAAATATAAATACTTCCTTTATATTTGATGTCTATGTTCAAAATTCTAAGTATAGTTAAAGAAAGGATGGAAAATATTCAACGAAGGTTAATCTAGTATAATACTGAGGAAAAGAATAAATTCTCTCGAGTTACATGGGATAAAATATGTTCTTTAAAGAGCTTTGGAGGGCTTGGCCTAAGGAAAATTAAGTGGATGAATTTGGTACTTATCACCAAATTATCCTAGAGATTAATAATTGGAAACACCTTTTGGTCTAGTATCTTATAGGCTAAATAGTTAGGCTCTATACTATAGATGACATTATTAGTCGAGGATCAATTTTCTAGAGGATATTTTTTCTATAATTTTATGATTTCTAGCAAAGGACTCATTTTAAAGGGGAAAAATGTAAGATTGGTAATGGTTAATAGGTTAAATTTTGGGAGTATATTTGGTTGTTATACAAACCTATAATCTGTTTAGAACCATGGTCATAGATTGGATTATAAATCCTAAAATATTATGGGTGCAAAGTATTTGATTATATGAAATTTAAGTATGATAGTGGGATCTATAAAGTGTTATCTGGTGCTAATCTATCTGTGAAGAAAACACCTTATTTAAGGACATTCAGGTTCTCCTTAACACCATTAATATTCCTCAAATGATAAATGACTATGATTTTATTTAGGATGATTCCGTTTATGGTTCTTATAGCATCAAATCTGGTTATACACTGATCTTTCAAGATCTTAGGGAAGATATTCGTTGGTTTAGAATGTGGAACAAAAGTATGATCCCTAAGATTAATATTTTCTTATGGCTATATATTTAGAGCATAATTTTAACCATTGAAAACCTAAGGAGAAGTGGGATGTGTTTAATAAATATATGTCTTTTTTTTAAATAAAAATGAATCAATTTCACATCTTCTTATAGGGTGTTCTTATTCCATTGAGGTGTGGAGTTTCTTTTTTAAGAAATTATTGATTACCTAGGTTTAACCTCAAACTATTATATAAGGATGGATGGATTGAAATCCTCCATATAATAATGACATGATTAAAAACATATAGAATTTTTCACTTTGCATATCATTTTAGGTCTTCGAAAGGAACAAAGAAATAGGATCTTCAAGGATAAATAAATTTTTAGTAAAATAGAGACTAATAAAATCAAAGTTATATTATGAAGAACCTAAAAATTATACCTACTAGTAAATACAAAGGCATGAATGAAAAGGAAGTAAGGTTTACATCCCTTTGTAAAATTGAGGTGCAAGTTGGAAGCACTTTAGATCCCAGAATAGAATCTAGGAAAAGAGTTAAATAGAGAGCCCCCTCTCTAGGATGGGTGAAATTAAACTTTTATGGGGCCTCAAAAAGGAACCCAAGTGTTTCAAGATGTGGGGTTATTTTTTGGCATGATAAAAGTAATTTCATTACAACATATGTGTGAGGAATGGCCTATTAGACCAATGATTGGGTAGAAGCCTTGGCTATGCTATGGGGTCTGAGATTGGTAAAAGAACTTATGATTAATAGAATTGTGATAAAAGGTGATTCTTTGAACATAGTAAATTATTTGTTAAAGAATAATTTGTCTACGTGTAGCATTAATCAACTCATAGAGGAAGCCTACCTTCTTATTGATTCTTTGTATGAGGTCTCCATCCAGCAAGTATATATAGGATGGAATCAAGAAGCAGACTAGTTTGATAATGAAGGAGTGGGATTATCATACCTAAGAATATGGATTGCTTTGGAAAATATTCCTTTATTGATTATTTAAAGACTAAAGTTGAAAGCAATGTCATACAATGATTAGATAGAGACACATGCTAAATTTTTTATTGATTGTTATTTTTAGTCTTTTCTACATTGATGTGTTGAAAGGTAGGGGGTTTGTTAAAATAATGAGTTTTAATGGAGGGGTTAACCTATCCTCCATTTTTCATTTTTTGATTTTGGGTATTGGTCTCATCATAAAAGTTCTTAAAGGGGATGGTAAAATTATGTTGGAATATTGATATACATATTTCATCTTGATTCAAATCATTATTTAAAGAGACTGCATATGTGCATATTTTCTCCAAGAAAGCCAAAATTGGAAATGTTGTGGAAAAAAATAGCATTCCTGAGAGACCTATTGTGGTTAGCGGTAAACCCAAATGGATTGAGCCCATTCTAGATGTGGGTTTGAAGGAAGGTGCTATGTTGTGAGAGATTTTTTAAATTAGACAACTGGAAAATTTTATGCAAAGGGTGGAAGGGTATGATAAACATATTTCTATAAAGTTTTCCAAGGATTGGAATTGTGGAGAGGTGGTTTTCAATGGTTTCTCTATAGAAATTATAGAAGAAATGATCACTCAGATGACTGGGTTGAACATATATGACACTAATTTTTTTTAAAATGAAGAAACTACAAGGAGGAAAAGGAAATTATCCTACTTAGAGGGGAGGTGCTTCATCCATTATAGAGTTGGTTTGATTAAGAGATATTTCCTTCTTAATTTGGTGATGTAGTAAAGTAGGTCATGTTCTATATCACATTATAAGGTATGTAGATCATTGTGCATTTCTCTCATTTTATTATTTTTAGTTACTTCAAGAATAATATTACTCTAATCTTGTATTTATATATCCTACACTGTCAAAAAATTTTAATTCTTGATATTAAATGAGGTGAGAAGAGTGAACCATTGCATCATGTTATTATTTTTTTGATATATATATATATATATATATATATATATATATATATTAATTACTTCAAGAATAATATTACTCTAATCTTGTATTTTTATATCCTACACTGTCTTAAAATTTTAATTCTTGATATTAAATGAGGTGAGAAGAGTGAACCATTGCATCATGTTATTATTTTTGTGATATATATATATATATATATATATATATATATATATCACAAAAATAATATGATGCAATGGTTCACTCTTCTCACCTCATTTAATATCAAGAATTAAAATTTTAAGACAGTGTAGGATATATAAATACAAGATTAGAGTAATATTATTCTTGAAGTAATTAAAAATAATAAAATGAGAGCAATGCACAACGATCTACCTACCTTATAATGTGATATAGAACATGACCTACTTTACTACTGTAGGATATATATATATATATATATATTAGAGGGATGAATAATAACCTATATATATATATATATATATATATATATATATATATATATATATATATATATATACCTACTTTACTACTATATATATATTAGAGGGATGAATAATAATCCCCTCTACTTCCCTCCATCCAAGCCAAAGATTTATTATAGTAGAAATTCAATGAAATTTATTGTTAAGAATAGTGAATCAAAGAACCAAGCTCTTGGAAAATAGGGTATTCAAAAAAATGGTGTTAATTCAATCCCTTGGCTAGAGAATTATAAATTTAAGTTGAGGATATTTTCCAAGGGAAAGACTCAATATGATAAGGAAAGGTTAAATATAGTTGAAAAGGGTGCTTCTAAGGGAAACCCAAGTGTAATTTTAGAGGAAGAGGCAATATAAGGGTTACATTTGTTGAAGATTGAATATTTGTAGTTCAAGAAGAATGGGAAAATTTTAGTTGGTTTCTAATATTCTAAGGCCAATGTGGAAGAAGATGAGAAACTCACTCATAGGTCATCCATCCATAAAAAAGGGTTAAATTTAGAGTTTTATAGAGTGGTTGAGTTCATTATTGGGAAGATTAAAGTTGATAGTATAGAGGAAGAATTGCATCTACAAAAATATATGCTTAGGCAGTTTATGCATGAACTCACTACCTAGAAGGAATATATGAAGTATATTATGGATTTGGTGTCTCAATATAAGCTTATGGATGAGTAAGAGGATATGAAAACGTAGTTAAAGAGGTTGACCGATAGGGTTTCAAGCCTAGAATGAGAAAATGCTTGATTTAAATAAAATGTGAAAGATCTTGTGGAGCTTAGAAAGGCATCAGTGAAAGATAACATTATTAGTCTTTAGACTCTTAGAAATCTACTCAGTAATATGTAGAAAGGAGTTGGACCCTCATCTTCATAAATTTAAAGTTGTAGTGTGTGTGATAAAGATATTGTATTGTCTCCCCAAACATTTCAACATATGGACTTGGACCTAACAATAAGTATTAGAGGTTAGGAAGAGGCCTTAGGAGGTCATAATACTTAGTTTTTTTTTTTCTTGTTGTTGTTCTCTTGTTGCTTTTTGTCTAATCTTGTATTTTGTTCATCTTTGGTAGACACTATATTTTATCTTTCCCTTAGGGTCATAATATAATTTTTCCTTGTATAGGGTTGGGTCCCTAGTTTAAAAAACCAAACTTTACCCTTAATAAAAAAATACTTGTATTAATCATGTAGATATTAATGTGGATATTTGTATATATCCTTTATATTTACTTTTTAAAGAAACATGTTTTTGAGATTATAAACAAAACAAACAAAATAGGGTTTTAGTATATTGATCATATTTTTTCTTGACCTTTTCCTTGTGATTGAGGAATGTAATAACCCATTTAGATGTCACTTGGTTTTAGTATGGTATTGAGATTAAATATCAAGTTTTTTAAATATGTTAGTCTATTTTGTTAGTATATACCTAGGGATATATGATAGATGATAATTGTACCAATTTTTTTATGTTTAGTGTAGAATATTTATAAATAATAAAATGCAAAGATATTCAATGATGAATGCACAACTCATTTGGTTATCAATTAGATTTAGTATAATTTACAAATATTAATTACAACAAAAAAACATCATTGGGAATTTTATATGGATTCTCACTACCTTTGTATTCTATAAACACAATATCTAATCCCTTTTTAGTGTGGGAGATCCACTAAGAGTATTAAAATATGGAAATCCACTTCATTGATGATTATAAGTAAACTATTACTAGAATTTTTGGATTTACCAACACTATAGATATTGTATCAAAAAACCATTTCAAGTGCATTTTGTAGAGTTTAGAGATCCACCAAGAGTGGTAAAAGAAATAAAGACATATTAGATAAAAGGTAGATTTTTACTCTTTAAAGGCCTTGTCAAAGCTATGATAATATATTACATTTAAAATTTCCATATTTAAAAAGAATTTTAAATGTGTTTGTAATATTCTTTAGGTACTAGATTTATAAGTGTTTTCTTAGTACTAATTTGTGAAAATTAGGTATATTGTTCGAAATTGTTTAGTTGATAGGCTAAGCATTGAAGTCTTGTAGCAATTTTATGGTAACCATGTTACTATCATGGACATGATTATTCAACTTTCTAAGAGGAGGCATGAAAATAAAGGTATAAACAAGTTAGAGTAATAAAACTAAGGGAATGGTGAAGGAAAAAGATAGAGCCTCTCATATTTAGGGTATGAAACACATGGAAAAATATTTGCAATAACATTTTAGTTACATGGGATGAATCTCTTGGGGGGAAGAAAGTTTAATGTTTCCCATTTTGAATGTTTATTTTGTTTTATTTTAGTTCACTTTTTTGGCTATTATCCATTCTATTTCTATGTAGTTCTTTCCCTATTTTTATAATCTTGGTTTGTAAATTTTAATGTAATCTCTAGTTATGTGGGCCTACTCTACCATTTATTTGTAAAAGGGTTGAGTCCATTTAAAAAGAATCCCCTTTACTAATAATAAAAAGAATGAAAAAAATTCAAATACAATAGGTATATATAATTTTGATTTTTTAATTAAATAAAATGATTGCTTGAAGTCATTTTGTTCATGTCATTAATTACAAAAAATCTATGTTTAAGAGGACAAAATTGTGATAGAAAAATGAAAAGGAATAATATTATTGTATTTCTATATATATCATTCCAAATTATGAAAAATTAGGAAAGTGAATCATTCATTGTTCATCTAACATCAAATAAAATAAGGAATGGAATTGTGAATGATGTTATCATATACATGTATATAAAATTTAGGTGTACATGGATTATGGGGACTAAATTTGATGGTTTACTCTACCTTAAAGTTTTTTTATGACTTTTGTTTATGAATCTTTGAAAATAGTATGGTACACATATAATGACAATATATTATATAACATGGTTCATTTATTATTTATATAATCAACCACATGGTCCATTTATTATATACCTATAGGTTTTTTAAGAACCTATAAATCAATGGGTTTCCAAATTTGGTATTTGAATTACATTTTGAGATGAATTTTTTTATTGAAAATAACTATAAAAATGATAGATAGCAGATAACTAGGTTTTAAGAATTGGTATTTGTATATTTATCACATAATGCTATTTTTATCTTTAAAAAAAACTAAATCCTTGATTGCTAGCAACTGCTATGTTTCCAACATTGATATTTGTATTTCCATTCTCATATGAAATTATCATATGAAAATAACCCCATAAATTAAATATATGAGATGCTAAGCTCCACAAAATTATCTTTGTATAATCATTTTGGAATGGTATTCTTTTCCATAAAATGAGTACATTATTGATAGCTAGTGGCCAATCAATTCTAAAAATTGTATTTTGATTTCTATTAAGAGATTAAATTATTATTATAAAATGACCATATCACTGAGTGTGATACCCCTAATTTAATAGTGCTTACTTGAGACAATTGGTGTTGCACACACATCCTATTAAGAAATGTTTTATGTGCTATTGAGACGTGAGATGTTATTGAGTCTTTATAGTTGAGACTGAGATTATATATGTTATGTCTTAGTTACAAAATAATAATATATGCTTATATTAGTTTAATTTTATATTCATTATGATATTAGTTTACTTATACTATTTGGTTGTTCATTATGATGCATATTAATTCCAAACCACTAGATTTATTATCTTAATCATGAATTTAAATCATACACATGTTTAAATGATCAATATTAGTCCATTACCATTGATATGTGATGCCTTGGGTATTTCATGTGCTTGTTATGTGGATTAAAATCACTTGTATTGTTTATATTCTATAGCTTTGGATAGCTAGTGTATGGAATCCTATGATCATAATGTTGTGCAAGTGATAGGGGAGGCTGATGAGGGAACTAAGACTACAAAGGGAATGATCACATAATTGGTATAGTGGTGACATGTATAATTGACCCTACCATGATCCAAACCACTCCTTGTATCATTTTGGACCTAGCTAGAAGTGTAGATGCCCTTAACCCTTTTATCATTATTTACCCCTTGATACTATTCACACATTTCATTCTTAACATTAAGATTTCTTTTTAAGTTTTATTTCATTCAAAAAAAAATTTTAAGCCTCCTAAGTGTCCCCAGTTGACTCAAAAATTGAATAGATTGGAAGACCTAAATTGTTAGAGTGTCTCTAATAGTTTTTAGATATGTTCATATTTATTCCCTTAGATAGAAGGTTGGAGTGTGTTTATAGAAGCCTTAGAAGAATTTTGAGGTAGCCCATGTGCCATTTATGGCATGGGATAGTTGGTACATTTATTAGGTATGGACTTGTTTTCTTGTCTAGATGGTCTTGTAATTGGAGTTATGGAGAGGGAATACATTTGACCATGAGCTAAGGGATGGGAAGAGACACATGTCACCTTACCATTAGATTGTAAATAAGGGAGTTAAGGCTATATGAGGAAGTTAAACCTTCCTTGAGGATATTTTTTTTATTATTTTAAATTTAGAAAATTGGAAGTGGAGAAAAAAAGGAGAAAGAGAAGGAGTTTGAGGAAGAGCTTAGATAAGGAAGAGATTAGCCATTGTCCAAAGATTGTAATAGGTGTTCTTAAGTGGATTCAAGAAGAAAATAAGGTAGGTTCCTACCCATTTACATTAATTTTGTTTTTATTTTAAATTACATTTCTTATTTCTTTTGTTTTAACTTTTTTTCCCCATAAAAAAATCATAATTTATTATTTCATAAAAAATTACATTATGAATATGCATATGAAAAAATGCATAGCCATACATACCAATAAGAGAAAAAACCCAAAAAATCATAAGAAAGAGAAAGACCAAAAAGAATCAAAACAAAAGTGAGCAGAGGACCATTAAAGGCATCAAATAGAGGAAGTATGAGTTAGGGAACCAATATAAAGCCCAATACAACAAAATCATGAATAGAACAAAGGGAGATAGTACTCAGTAGACTGTCCATCCTCATAATCCTCTATGTGACAAACACCAACATCAAAATGTAATCCTTATTTAAAAATCCTATACACTTCATTATTTCTTTCTCTATAAATATGATTAAAAAAATATTATGAAAAACAATTTTGGCATGATGAACCTCCTCAAAAATGAAACAAAGGTTGAGATTGTCCATAATAGACATCCCATTCATATAATTAACAACCATGAGAGAATCACCAAATATTTTAAGATTTTGTACTCATTTTTTAGTTGATATTATTAATATCAATTTTAATTCCATAAAATCAGCATAATTATTTGTATCTCTTCCCAAACTAGCTTTGAACTTATAGCAATGCTCATCAGATAAATATAAAATACCACCAACTCCACATATCAAGGGACTCCCTTGACATGCACCATCAAAATAAGCCCAAACACCACATTTATCAATCTATTCCACTCTAATATTTTGTGTTGGTTTGGATTTGATCTTTTGTAAAAAATTTATGAGTATAGACAAACTTTGAATAGCACATTGAAAGGGAGATATACATCTATTTTCAAAAATTTGAGCAATGTGTGCTAACCACAATCCCCATGCTACAATTAAAGGCAAAGATAATTTTTTTTGTATCCTATATTATTAATCCATATTCATAATATTTAATTAATTAAATTACCACTCCAAATCACCTTTGTGCCCAAACAAAGTTTCATTTCCTTTCAGACCTGACCAGTGAAGGAACAATACAAAAGTAAATATGCAATAGGTTCATCCTCAAATTTTCATAGAATACACTAGCCAATTCCTTTCCTACCTCTTCTCTATAAGCTATCCCAAGTGATAAATTTATTTCTAAGATCAATACACATAAATATTCATACTTTCATTGAACACTTAAATTTCTAGATGTGTTTCCACCACCAGATACAATCCTTAGCCACTATGCATATAATCAAAGTCTGATGTCTAGATTTTGGAGTATAAATCCCTCCCACAAAATTTTTGCTCCAAATTAGTTCATCCTCATCATCTATAATCTTCAAAAGATAAACATTAGTAAAGAAGTATATCTCTCTCACTCATAGGCTTCTTCATCCTCTAAACCAATCATCGTTACGATTTTCTAGCCTTACTTCCATATCATATAAAATTAGGATGGGCTACCTAATTAAGAAAAAAGAAACCTTTCCTATGAATATTAATAATAAAATTATTATAAATTTTATAACCATTACCACTATCCACCCAAGAGTCACAACCAATCCTCACTTTCATCCCATTCCCAATCCTCCAACTAAGCCATGCTTCAATAAGAGGAAAAGCTAACACCATTTATTTTCAAATAATGGAGCATTATGACATTTTCTTGGGTTCCTGATCTAATCTTCCATAGTATTAGGCCAGATATAATTTTTTTGAATGACTTGACACTAAAGTCCATTACCACCAATCAACCTCCAAATGCATTTAGCATTCAATGCCTTATTGAAAAAAAATTATTTTAAGAACCCAACCACCATGATCTTTAGGAATAGAAATTTGTCACCAATTTACCCAAGCATACCCTTTTTTATCCTTACTCCCTTACCACAAAAAATTGTAACTCAATTATTTGATCTTATCTAAAAGCCCCTTAGGAACATAAGCAAGTGACATATAATAAATTATAATATCCTAGAGTACAACTTTGACCATAATAAGTTTGCCTCTTTTTGAAATGCACTGATTACACCACAAATTAATACATTTCTCCAAATTAGCAATAAGCTAATTCTAGTCCTTGACTACATACATATTTAGTTTAAGAAATAAACTCAAATATTTCATCCCATCCTTAGGATCTATCCTTCAAAAAGGAAAGATCTGAAGAAGAAATCTTGTCTCATCACCATCAATACCAACAAAGGCAATAGTGGATTTTGAACATTCACCACCATCCTAGTAGCAACATAGAAAATATCTAAAATATCTTTAAGTTTGAGGGAATCCTTTCTAGTGCCATCACAAAAAATTAGAATATCAACAAAAAGTAAGTGATATAATGAGATAGTGCCACCAACAATAATGAATTTTATATTGCTAGTAATTTTAGCCTCAAGGATGGCTCTACGTAACCCTTCAACAAATATAAAAATTAAAAGAGGATATAATGGAAATCCTTGTTGTATTCCTTTATAAGGTTTGAAAAATAGAGAATCATGACTATTAATTAATACAATAAAAGAGACTGATGTAACACAACTCATAATCTAATTAATAGTCAAATTATTGTATCCCAAGTGGATCAACATCAATCTAAGATACATCCAGCTAAATCTATCATATTATTTAGACAAATTGACCTTTATGACCATAGAAGTCAATATCTTGGTTTTAATGGTATGTATCCCCTCATGAGAAATGCCAATATCCTCATGAATCTTCCTACTAGGTAGGAACCCAAACTTCTCCTTAGAAATGTTTTCCAAGATAAATCTCATAATTCTTGAAGCAATGACTTTGGAGATGATTTTATAGATGCAATTACATAAGGAAATGGGTTTTAATTGATCAAAAGACATTGAGTCATCAACATTATAAATCAAAGAAATAAATGTGGATTTAAAGGTAATAGGGATCCAACCAACTACTCTAGATTCATTGAAAACTCTCAGTAAATCTTCTTCAACAAATTAAAAAAACCTAAATAAAAATCGATAGGCCACCCATCCAGTCAAAGACTCTTATCCTTTTGAAAATTATGAATTACTTGTTAAAGTTCTTTATGAGAGACTTATTCCAATAATATTTGGTTGTCCTCGTCATTAACATAACTAGGAAAGAATGATGTCATCTTTACCACCTCAGCAATAGACACTTGAGTATCCTCTTTGTAGAATTTTTTGAAAAAATCCAACCCCAAACTAGTAATGCTCTCAAAATTAGAAATAACCAATCCATCATCTTTAGACATTTGCCATATAATGTTAACATTTTTATGATGGTTAGAAAATTTATGAAAGAAATTAGTGTTTTCATCTCCTTTAGATAACCATATGGACCTACTTTTAATCCTCCATGAAGCTTCTTTGTTTACCAATATTTTGCTCCTCATCTGCTTAAGTCTCCTAACCTTAGATTTAAAAACCTCATCTAGAAGACTAGCTCATTCACTATTGAACATATTCTCAAAATTATCTTCAACCTCCTCTAACATTTGAAATTCCTTAACTCTTTTATGATGATCCCAATTAGTAGACAACTATTTATCTTGCTTCAAATTCTTTACAAATTATATAGTAGATAAATCATTAGAAGAAACCTCAAATTTAGTCCAAGACTTTTCAATCATCAAAGTATAGTCTTCCTCCTTAATCTAACTAGGATTAAATTTAAAATGGATTAAGGTTATTTACCCAGTAGATGCAATCTCCAAAAAAATAGACTTATGGTTGGATTCACCACTCGAGCCAATCCACTATCTAATTTTGCTAGAGTCCTTAATAAATGCATCATTGACCAAAAAATGATTAATTATTTTTGCTATACTCCCACTATTAGTTCTCATATTTATTCAAGTAGGATTTAGCTTCATCATTTCAATGTCATACAAACACAAAACATCTAATTTCCTTAGGAAGTACTAAAAAATTTCATCTTTATTTGTTGTTGTACCCCAAGTTTCATCTCTCCCCAAATAAAAATTTAGATCTCCACCAACAATCAGAAATCTTTGTCTAAGGAAATTCTTGGCAAAAACTTTATCCCAATAGGTCACCTAAATTGCATATGAACCATATATGTTTAAAACAATGATCTCTACCCTAAACTATTATTCAAATAAAACAATACCTAAACCTAAATCAAAATCAAAATAAAAAATATTATAGCATTTGGTTTTATTTTTTATCCATGCTATGATCAGACCACTTGAGCATCCTTTGCATCCAAATAGCTAAATTCTCATTCACCTAATAAATTAACTAAATCATATACACATTTATAACCATCTCCCATTATCTCTTACAACATGAAAATATCAATTTTGTGTCTTTCAACTAATTTATGGAGGGTCAATTTCTTTGAGGGTAACCCCCTAACATTTAAAGACATTATAATAATTAATCACAATGACTAGGGGTTATATCTACTCAAAGCACCCCATATAAAGTAACTTGTAAGCCAAATAATACCTCTTTTTAAGCCTTCACCTTTACCTTAGACAAATTAGAATTCCTTTCCCTACTTCCTTTAGTTAGACTTGATGCACCAAAAAATACATTTTGTCCCAACCCACCTTCAAAAGACTACTCCTAAGTCTTGTGTCTAATGCGTCTGGATCTAAAATCATACTTGTGAGATCCAATTGATCCTCCTCCTCCCTCAAATGAAATTAAAGGAGAATGCATCATACTATTTGAAGCATAGTTCATCAATTCATCATAATATATTTGTCCATTTTCCAAGACCTCATAGTCAATTGAAGAAACATCCATAAGTTTAAACTTATCAGCACAAGATCTCTTGGGTTCAAGGCTTATCTCAACATCCTTGATAACATCTAAGTTGACCACAAAATTTACATTATTAGGAGATGAATCAATTGTAAAGTTGTCCATAATGGATAAAATGTGATCTAATCTACAATCAACCTCCATACCTTCCAAAAGATTCTTATTGATATGAGTTGGGTCAAGATTAAGAAGTCTTGAATTGTCATTATATTCAAGAGTTTTTGAACTAATATTTAGTGAAAATTCAATAGTATTCATCGAAAATCCCTTATCCACCTGAGAGACACCAATATGTTCTACCTCCTTCCTACAAGATTTTTCTATCTCCTCTCTAGAGGACTAAACTCTCTTTTTTACCCATTTCTCCTTATGGAAATTTAGAGTATAATTTGAGACCAAATGTCCATAAATGACATCTATTGCATTAAAATGTAATGGCTATATAATATAAAATCTATGAATGAGTGAAAGAGCCTCTTTGAATGATCATTTATTCTACCAAACTCTCCCTAAGATCCAAACTACCTAGAATATGACCTATAATCATAATATCTATCTTCAATAATCTCAACTCTATCTCCAAGAACTCCCTAATGGAGTTTCCTATCTCCTTAAAGACATAAAGACCAAAATTACAAGGGAATACAAGGGAGATATATGCATATAGGAACACTGTAAAGTTTCTCTCTCTTGGCATCAAAAAAAGGAGTCCCAATGACAAAAAATTCCCATAATCTTCACCACATCCTTAACATCCTTCAAAATAAATGCCATCCACCCTCTTGTTAGGCTATTAAAACATGTTTTATATCCAAGAAATAGTTCTTATACCTATCTTATCCATTAATGATGAGTATTTTCACCCATCCTACATCCCTAGAATCTCCTAACCAAGGCTAACTCAGTTAATTCAACCACCTAGTGCATTTTAGTATCTTCCCCTGAAACAACATGAACATGGCTTGTTTTTTTAAGGACACATCACTTATTTCTCCTTGTTTCAGATTAAACAAAAAAAATTATTCCTACCTCCCTATGTATCATTATTCACAATGGGAGTATTCAGTACTCCATGTCCATCACACTTTTGTTCATTTAATTCATAATATAGTTCTAGGTTAGCTCTAAAATCCAAATTCTCAATTACCCTAAAAGGAGCCATATATTTAACTATAGGATCCTCTTCAAGCTAATAGTTAATAGAAAGATCATATTCATTAGTTAAAGGATCGAGGATAAATAGAGCACTTTGAAAATTAGTGCTCCAAATCTTATCAACTTTTTTACCCCATAAAACTAAGCTCAAATTTTTTTTATATCCTCTACCTTTATGACCACACTATTCAAAATCACTTGGATTATTACTCCCATCATTCCATCTATTATAGAATAACTCATGAACTCCAACTTCCACATTATCCACTAAATGTTTATCCTCTTGGTCACATATGATCTATAGATCATCATGTCCATATTTAATTTTTTTTTCCTCCAATAGATCCTCAAAATAATCCATGATATCATCATACGGCATGTCCCCTAACATATATATCTTCTTGTGCAAATATTCTCCATATACATCAAATATTATAGTAGTCAACATTACTCCATTGTGGTAACACAAATTATTTGAAGACATCCCTAGATACTAGAGGTTAGTGAAACATTTTTTCAAACACTTTATGAGCTTCCACAATTACAAACAAAACATGGATAAAAGAATTATATCATAAAATTCTTCCACTATATGAGAAGCATTTGACGTAGAAAAAAATGCTAGAAAATCCAATAAGTGTATAGATACACATGTTTTCTATCAGAATAATTGAATATATTATGATATATTAAAACTAAAGGTCCCAATCATCAAATTTCAATGGTACATTTTCTCAAACATGTCATATTTTCTCTCTATGAAGGCCATAAGCTAGCTAAAATGGTGCCTCATCTAGAAATCCCCTCTGTAAAGAGTAAATTTGTGGATAGAAACTATGTGGATTCTCAAGCATGTTGTCCTTCTGAGATAAACTTTATCAAGTTAAAATATGTTTGAAAGACCACTGGTCACCATCCTCATCAATTACTACCACATTATTACCCTCTTCCATTTTTAAACTAGCTTTGTTGTATTCATACCCTAATCCCTTAAAATGGGGTTTTGTTCATCTTTTTCACTATAAATCACTCCCCTCATGGTTGTGTACATGCATGTCCTCACTATTGTAACTCATTACAATCTTATTGCCTCATCTTTTTTGATCCCCTAGTTTTTTCTCTTTTGTTTCTACTTAGTCAACAGTAAGGGAATTTGGATTACACTCTTTCTTTATTTATATTGCATTGTTTTTCCAATGGCTATCATGTGGTTTTAAAGCCCATTTAGACTTGGAGCTGTAATATCCCTCCTATACTCTTGGATATTTCTATGCCATTTCATTGTCTTAAAATGGAAGATTTATGTTACCAAAACTATGTGTACATTTTCATGGTTGTTATGTACTTTTGTGTATTGGTAATGGCAAGTGGACAAAAATATCAATGCCATGTACATAGTTTTATTATCCATATAAGAAGTGGAAAGTGGATCTATCAATGTTCTCTTAATTTTTATTTGGCATGGTTTAAGGTTTATATACCCTTCTATGACCACGATATGGTATAAAAATAGTAATTTATCCCCACATTATTATTCTCATTTACCAGGCCTTTTTGATGTTTGAAACCTGTTATGACTACTTGTCATCATTTGGTGTTGATATTATGTTTTGATTTCCTTATATGGTAGTTTTTGAGATGGAAGCATGTTTTATGTAGTTGAAATTATAGCCTCATATATGTATTTTCTTAGTGAGTGTTCCTTACATTGTCTTATTCCATGTAAACCTCCTTTTATCACCTTTTCCACTTTAAAACATGATGTGATCATGAAACAATTGGGAGTATTAGGCTGAAGATGCCTAGGTCAGATTTTTACTGATGGAAAAATTATGGGAGGTTATCCCCTCATTCATTTGGCCTCATGATTGAAATTGAAGTTATTATAAAGATCAAATTATACAAAAGTTTATATAAATTGTAAATAAATTATATTGGTTATCTGAGAGCCACATTATTATTTTTATTTTAGTTCAAATTATGTATATATATTGGAATAAATTTTTTATTAGCCATTAGAAATAGTGTATTATTCCCTTATCACTTTCATACTCTTCCTAGTGATTGTTTTAGGGTGTAAAGATAATTAAATGATTATATTATATTCAAATTCACATTGTATATTTTGTAATGGACATGTATTCTTTGTATTTTCATAGTTTTCTAAAATTAAATGTTTTCTCTTTCCTAAAATCATATAAGTCATTGATTAAGATGAAAAAAAGTAAGTATATATGCATTCATATAATTTTTATTTACTTAAGTACTTGAAAATCATTCCAATTTATTCCAATTCTTGTTATACTATTATATAGAGACAATCAGGGATTTAATACGATTTATGGCATAGTTTTTGGACTTATGGGTGAATTTCTATTATTTTTTAAATTTTATGCACTAATATATATATATATATATCATTTATTATTTGAATTTAATTCATTTAATTTTTAATTACACAAATTGAGTCAATCAAGTGCATGAAATAAATTTATCAATTATATTTTTTTAGATACAACACTATTAGTTTCACAATTTTTGGGTTCATATTTTTACAGAGTAAATGTTGGAAATTTGTAGGGTATTTTAAAAAAGAATAGGTGGTTTTAGATGGAATTATCACTTTGTGGTATGGAAATATGATAAATAGGTAGTGATCACCCATGTGACTGCATTATGTACGGAGAGGCCCCTAAGGGGCTAAGCATTATTAAGAGAGTAACACCCATAGTTTGGTATTAGTAGTGGGCTATAATTCTTGGAATGTTAACATGACACATGAATTTTAAATAGTTAATATTTGGGGTAGGAAATTGCATGGCTTAAACCATATGGTGACCTTATTCAATCTTACATTCATATGGGGATGGTTAACCTATGTTGACCACTGTCCAAGTATAAACATTTAAATTCTATTAAGTTTAAAATTAATTAAATTTAAACTAAATTTTAATTTGATATTTAATTTAATAATATGAAATTTTATTCAAAATTTATTTTATAAATTTAAAAAGTGCAACTAAAAATAATATAAATGAAAGATATTTGTAACTACGGATACCTATTTTGTTATCTCAATTACAAGGAATTAGATACCTAAGGTAAGATGAAATAAAATGGGTACCAGATCCATTTTTCATTCTATTTCACATGAAATAAATTTTGAGACCTTAAACCACGTAATTTATAGTTATGACCCCTTTCTCCTCAAACGTGCCTTAGACCTCTTTTGACACCTAATGACATGTTTTTGTACCCATGATTAAAAATAAAAGGTATCTTAGAGGATGGGGAACCAAAAAAATGGACACCCATAAATTATTTATTCCCTTCCACATGGAAGTGGTTTTGGAACTTGAAAATTCATTTTTTTAACTTGTACTTGTTTTGTCCTAGGGAGGTTGTTTTGGGCCTTGTTTGCTATCAAGGGCTCTTGGGAGCACTTCAATGAATTGAACCAAAAAGGGACCCAAATTAATTTTTTTCCCTTATAGTTAAAAAATTAAAAATATAAAACTATTTTTTATGAAAATTTACCTCAAAACTTGTGGTGGCTATTAATGGTTATGGTATAGCTTGAAGCTCCCAAAACCTATTTAAAAACCATAGGAGATTGAGACCTCCTAATATATTTCCATAAAATAAGGTAATTGTATAAAACATAAATTATATTTTCATTATGTTATAAAATTAAAATTGAAAATTCTACTTTTGATCAAAATATCAGAGACTCCATTAATGGCAGTCATCTAATGTTGAGGAAGGAAATGAGGGATGACTATGGTAAAATTCATCCTCAAAAGAATCATTCCTCTTTAAAAAATATAAGTTTTAAAATTGATGGATATATTTGAGACATTATGTATTCCATAAGGATATCTATGGCTTATTTTACTTTGACTAGAAATGACAGTTAAGGTTAGTTTGATCCAATAATGGAGATAGGTCACTCTAATGTTAAAGGGCTTAAACGAGATATTTTAGGCACATTTTGGGTCATATAAGGACCAATTTATATTTTGAAAATAAATTTAACCTAATATAATTCAACATAATATTATAATTTAGTTGCAACCTAGATATGAGCTGAGCCTTGTGATTGGTTGAAATCACTAGGAATTTAGCTTGACATCATTGAGAGTTAGGATGTCTCATTTGAGATACTATTTCATTAAACACAAATTCATTTATTTATGCATCCATTTTAGTAATTTTTTCTTATGAGGACTACTTATATATATTTAGGCTTGTGTGAGAGCATGTAGGTTGATTAGAGAATGTGGGACCTATAGGGTTACAAAACAACCATGTGTCCACTTATGCATTGCCTCAATGTCATTTGGTTAAATGATTTTTTAGATCATAAATTACATCCAATTCCATTAATTTTAACATATTTTTGTAGTGAAGTTGTGAATAATGTGAATTTTACATTTTAAAAAAAATTGGCATGTTTTTGGCATGTGTTTCCATTTTTAGTTTTGGGCATGACATTGAGAGAGTGAAAATTGGGTTTAAAAATTGGTCTTAGTATATTCATTAGGGAATGATAATATTCTTCTTGAAATTAACATCTCTTTGATAGATAGTAGCCACTAGGTTACTTTCATTGGTATTTTGTTCTTCATTCTAAAATATAATTTTTAAACAAAATTCCCCATATTGTCGAAAGCTATGAAAATCTATGTTTCAAAAATTAGTTTTAGTATATTCATTATATAAAGTTATAGTTATCCTTAAAATTATTGCATCATTGATGGTGAGTGATTGTTAAGTTCCCATAATTAATATTTTGATATGTTGAAATATTTGGGACCTTAACAACCACTTTTTATTAATGAGTTGATCATTTAAAAAATATATAATTTAGTGTAAATATCTAAATAAAATGGCAAAATCCCATTTTTATCAGATTTAATACATACATATTATTGTAGAATAGAATTCAATATATTTATACTTTTATATATTTATTTAGATATTAAGGTTATGATAGAATAACTTTGATACAAATAACATGGAAAAATCCCATTTTTCTCATATTTAATAAATATATGTTATTGTAGAATAGAATTCAATATAGTTATACTTTTCTATAGTTATTTAGATATTAAGGTTGTGATAGAATAAGTTTGATACAAATAAAAAAGTAATTAAGACCTACTACTCGATATGTTCCTAAAAATTAATGTTTATTTATATGTTATGTGATTAAGTGTCAGGATAAACAGATATCTAAATACTTTGGGAACCTCACAATAGCTATACTCCCAAACATCAATATTTATCTACTAAAAGTGATATGATATTTTTATCACACTAATTTAATCCCATCATGGAAATACATTTAATTTACCTTTATCACAACATTACATTCCATAATGAACATATAATTATCCCTATGATGTAGTTCACATATTATTTTTTATTTAGATTTTGCTAAAACTAACTATGCATTATAACTACTCTAATATAATTTTGATATCCATTGTAACATATAATTTTTATATGAAAATACTCACACTATCAAAAACTACAAGAATATATGCTTCAAATATTAGTTTTTGTATATTCATTCTATACTTTATAGTTAT
Source organism: Torreya grandis (assembly GCA_037957365.1). Taxonomy (NCBI): domain Eukaryota; kingdom Viridiplantae; phylum Streptophyta; class Pinopsida; order Cupressales; family Taxaceae; genus Torreya; species Torreya grandis. The sequence continues at coordinate 373,463 of JARHVA010001397.1, forward strand.
CCTTAAAATGATTGCATGATTGATGGATGGTGATTTCTAGGTTCCTTACATTAATATTTTGTTTTGTTATAATTTTTAGGAGCCTAACGGCCACTTTATATTATTGATTTCATATTTTTTACTAAAAAAAATGATCTTAAGATAAAATTCTAAATAACATGGAATAAGCCCATTTTCTTAGATTTCCTACATATCTATTATTGTATAATATAATTCAATGTAGTTATACTTGTTTATAGTTATTCATATATTGAGTTTATTCTATAATAAGTGTGATAAAACAAACAAGTCATTGATACCTTATGCTATGAGATTAAATGTTAGGATAAATGTATATCTAAATACATTGAGAACCTTAGAGTAGCTATATTCCAAAACATTGATATTTATCTATTATAAGTGATATGATAGTTTTTAGCATACCAATTCAATCCCATCATGAAAATATATTTTATTTACCTTTAGCACATCACATTCCATAATGAACATCTAATTATCCATATTATGTAGTTCACATATTATTTGTTATATTTAGTTTTTGTTCCAACTAATTGTGTATTTTAATTTTTCTAATAAAAATTTAAGTATATAAAAATAATATAGCTAATAATAATCATGGTTCCTCATCTATATCACTTGTATAACATCAAAAAACACATTTAAATTTAAAAATTCTTCCTATAATATAAAAACAACTCATCTAGGATAATATTTAGTATAACTCATAGAATACAAAATATTCATGTTTAATAATTTAGTAGAACCTACATAAAACACAAACTTAACTCTTTCATAATATATTAAAACCATTGATATTTGAAATTTTGAATATAAATTTTCATTATGCTAGATATTACTATATCTATTTTAGTCCTTAACACACCTATTACATGATACAACATTCCATTATAAAAAATTTCAATATTGATATCAAAATGACCTTTAAAAAAAAGGTAGTCTTTATTATATCAAGATAAAAAAACATTTATGAATCATGAAATAAAAATAATAAATATAGTTTTATCCATAACATGAAGCCACCAAATATATTGGAATGTTATATCATATAAAATGTATGTTGAAGGACTTAAATGGTATTATCTTATGACATCAAAATAAATAACAATTGATAAAATAAAGATATATTAATGAAAATTTCATTTGTATAACTATAAAATATACTATATATCCATCATGATATAAAAATAAGTCATTTAATTATATTCAAAATGAAAATCATATAATATAACATTGACTTCTTTAATTTCTAATAATAACCCATTGAAAAAACTATATTTATAGAATAAATTTGCATACAAAATTATATGTTTCCAACACATATTACATGAACTAATGACTCCAACTTTAACATTTTCATTTTAAATTTGAAAATGAACCATTTATAGATATATCTTTGGTAACAAATTAATAATTTAACAATATAAGTTATTAGAAGATGTAATTAATTTAATTAACTAGAAGTATATAACTAATGTGATTGATGTTATTATAATATAGGGTGAGAACTTATAAATTCCATTTTCACAATGGATTACCACTCATTTTCACCACTTGTGTTTTAAATTTTATAGATGTCATTATTGAAAGAGGATAAGTTTTAGGTTTTATACACCTCATCTCTCCATGTGTTTCTTATTTATATATATCTTTCATTTTAAAATTATTTGATTGATGTAAGCCTTGAAATATGTGTGGTAAACCTCACCTCACCTTATGAATATCCATCTATAAATCAAAGGATTCATCACAATATGAATGTTGTGGTATATGAAACCTTTGGGTGGAAACTCCATAATAACATAGCTCCCATTATCCTCATTTCATAGTGGAAAATATAATAAATTTGTAGGGTAACTCTAATTTTTAAAATTTCAAGAATCCATTATCATTTTTTTCAGTTACTCATAAATCCATAATAAATATTGCAATCCTTAGTGTTATTTTCCCCTTAAAAAATAAATATTTTCAAAAACTCACTCAAAAAATATTGTGTCCCTTATAGTATGAATTTTGACTAGGTGAAGAAAATCAGTGTCCTAATCTACTTGACCATCCCAATGATCATAAAAAATGCCACACACTCATATAACTATTGAAAAAATGTGATATGTGTATGCATATAATAACAATATGTTTTTGACACAATCATATTTTAAGATTATGAGGGAGTTACATGTGAGTGGATAGATATATACTATGCTTGGCCTCTTAGCAAGTGTTGGAGTTATTTAAATTATTATAACTTTTTTTGGCTCAAAATTAGTGGATTTTCCTTCAACCATTTTTCAATCTACTTTTTCAATGAATTTTTTTTTCAAGCCTAGTGTTTGTTTATAAAATAGGTTTTATGCATTTATTAAATTACTTATAATGTAGGAAAAAATCATAACCTGATAAATTTATTTTGGTATTATGTGTTTATAGTAAAATATATGAACCATTTAATGTTCAAATAGTGTAATGACTCAAAAAAATATACTTTTATTAATCATGTAGATATGGACGTAGATATTTGTATATATATAATCTCTATATCTACTTTTGTAAAAACTATGATTTGACATTTAAAAAAAAAAACCAAAAAACAAAAGAGTTTCAATATATTTAATAAATGTTTTTTGTGACCTTTTTATTATGATTGAGTAATGTAAGATCCCACTTGGTTATTCATTATTTTTAGTTTAGTTTTGGGGTTAAACATCAAAGTTATTTTTTGATGATATTCTTTTTTCAGTTATTTGATACATGGGAGTATTAGTTATATGTTTATTGTACCATTTTTTTCATTGATGTTTTAAGGTCATTTAATAGTGTCACATATTTGTAAATAATTAAATGCATGGATATTTTCAAAATTTTCATTACAAGTAACTACATTACTAGAAGTGTTGGATTTCCTTCATTTTAGAGGGTTTATCAAAACATAAAATCAAATCATTTTTTAGCATTTGGTATATCCACCAAGGGCATTAAAAAATATAGTATCTATTATCTACATTGAAGAGAAAAAGGTAAGTTTATGCTCCTTAAATCTCTTATTAAAATGATGATAAACTAATACACTTATCATTTCACTATTTATGAGGATTTGAAATGTGTTTGTAATATGATTTAGGTATTGGATTTAAGATTTTTTTCTTAGTGTGAAGTCATCCCTATAATTATAATGAAATAGATATGATTCAATGAAATATATCAATTTTGTAATCAAATTGGGTATTTTTTCTAGATTAAATCAATGACAAGCTAAGCATCGAAGACCTACAAAATTTTTTATGGTAAGAGTAAAAATTCTAAAATAGTTAGGTACAAAGAGAATTATAGTTTTGGATATAAAAATGACTTATCGAATTCATTTTACTCATGTCCTAAATTGAAATATTATGTTCATAATGAAAACCTTATATTAAAGGGATTAAATTTGATGGTTGATATTGCCTTAAAATTATTTAATAATGATTGTTTATGAATGGTTGATTACAATAGGGAGATATATTATAACACATGGTTCATTTATTATTGAAATATTTGTTAAGATCTTAGAGGATGATATGTTCACAATTTTGGTATTTTTTATTTCATCTCGTGATGCAATTATTATGTAAAATTATCCATTTTCAAAGGTCACATCGCTAAGAAAAAAAATTAGACTTTGTATTTTCATTATCAAATGCTTTAAGTATCTTTAAAATATCACATTTTTGGTAAATATTGATCATTGTGTTATAAATATTGGTATTTTCATTTATATTAATAGAGACCACTAGTTAATTTACTTTTTATATATTATATGACATGTCTCATTTTATTATTTATATGCACATTTTTTAAGAACCTAGAGGACACTTGTTTTTTTATTCTATTATATTAATTCAATTCTGAGATGAAATTGTTATGTAAAAATACCCATATTATTGAGAGCTATAAGACAGTATGTTCTAAACATTTGTATATGTATATTAAATTAAAAAAAGCATTAGTTATCTATAAAATGAGGACACCATTGATAGATATCAACCAATAGGTTCCAAAAATAAATATTTTTATTTCCATTCTTATATGCAATTATTATACATAAATCACCACATTGATGAGATATATTAGAAACTAGGTTCTAAACATTAGACCTTTTATATTCACCCAATAATGGTATTTTTATTCTTAAAATGAATGTAGTATTTATTGAAAACATTTGATAGATTCAAAAATATATATTCTGATTTCCATTATGAGATGCATTCTTTATGAAAAAATATTCACATTTTTTAATGCTAGTAAACACTAGGTTTGTAACACTACTCTAATTATATTCACTTTGAAATGCATTTTTAATCCTTGAAATGAGCTCATTATTGATAGCTACTAGATTCTAGGTTCCAAAAATTCATATTTTGATTTCTATTTTGAGATGTAATTATTATCCAAAATTATACACATTCATAATATATAGTGGGTGATAGGTTTTTAACTTTTGTATTTGTATATTAATTCTTGAATGACATTTTTATTCTTAAAATGTATGCAATGTTCATAATTAGTAAGAGGAAAATTCATTGATGCATGTCTTGATTTATTAAAACATATTTGATCTACATATCTTAAAATTACTTCTCCTCAATTGTCTCAATGACTTATATGAAATATAGTTGAATTTAATTTAATACAAATATTGTTTCTTGTTGAAACCTAGATACTTTTAATCATTAGTTTCCCAACATTGTATTTGTACTTATTTTTCTTCAAATTGTTCCAATATGATAGATAGATGGTAAACCAATAAAGTTTGTTATATCTAGTGATTAGTATCATTCCAATGATAATTTTATATAGTATATGATACATTGTTCTATATTAAACAAAAAAATATTTGAAAACTAGTGATGTCTACTATTTTAACATTATTCAAGAGCATATCAAAATATTCTTCCAATGAATTAATATCTTAGCATAAACATGTTAAAAAAAATAAAAGTATAACTATAGTCACTTTAATTATACAATAGGAAATATTTAGGCAATTTAGAACTATGGATGTGAACCATGTTATTTATATATTTATGTTCTGATAACAATTTTGTGCTAAAACAATTGGTACCTAAAAAATTCATAATAAAACACATGCATTACATATTGATAATTATTTTTAATATTTTTTTAAATTATAACTACATATGTTATAAAATCAATAACAATTAAATTTCATAGTAGCTCATTTTTAAAATAGAGAATTAATAAAATAATTAAATTGTAGAGTTGTTAATTAAGAGTTACGGAACACTAGGTTTCCATTATGGTCGATTATTTGTTTAAGTTATAATTAAATGTTTAATGATATAAACCATTTAATTTAAAAATATCTAATTAAATAACATGTTTCATTTAATCTATTATTATAATCATTAAATTGACATGTAATTTTTATGCATCTAGCTAAAAGCTATGAACACATTTTTTATATCTATCAGTATTTAGGTTCTCAACATTTGTTTTCTGGATTTTATTCTAAGATGCAATTGTTATGTAAAATTAACCACCTCATTAAGTGAAATCAGACATAGGATCCAAAAATTGGTCTTTGTATATTAATTTTGAAATGATATTACTCCAAACCTATATTTTTTTGGACAAGGTGATCAATCATAGGAAAAAAATTATCACAACTTAAATTTCTAAATAAAAATAACACCTTAAACCTCATTATGCATATATTTATCTATGAGTAGTTTAAGTGGCATGAAACTACACACAAGTGGTTAGAGGTATTCTATCCTTAGATTCTTATAATTATATCCTTATATTCTTATAATTATTATTGATAAACTAACATGTATAACTAAATAAAAATGTTTAGAATAATATCATTAGTTTTATTTCAATGAGGTGATATTTTTAAGCACAATATTTTTATCATAGTGTAAACATGTAAATGAAAACAAGGGATGAGTAATATTTTAGATATAATGAATATGTTTAACATTATGGTAATAGTGAATATATGGGTTAATATCCCTAAAATCAAGGATACCATTGATCAATCCAATTAAATTATATCATATTATTGTCATGCTCACAAATAATATTAACATATCAAGTCTAACATGTAAATAAATACTATGGTCCTAATTATATATAAAATATTTAAAAAACATTGAACAATGGTTTTTGGCCATGTTATTTACTTATTTACATTGTGATATAATTTTTGAGATAATACATTGTTGGTAACTAGCTTGTATTGAACCTAACAGTTGCTAGGTTTTCAACAATGGTATTTAGATATAAATTCTATATTATTTTTTTTATTATAAGATGAACACATATATTGAGAGATAACCCACACTAACTTTAAACTTTTAATTTTTTTATTCAAAAACACTTTGAGATACAATTGTTATCCTTAAAATGAGCCCATAATTGAAAGCTAGTGAATAATAGATTTCAAAAACTTTAATAGCAAAAATCATATATATAATTTTCACTACACTAATATATAATACAAGATACAATTATTATCCTAAAAGTGAAAACATCAATGATACTATTAGATATTAAGTTTACTAAAATTGTCTTGATAAACTCACATGTATAACTAAAGAACAATGTTTGGAATCATATTGTTAGATTACCTTCAACAAGGTGATATTTTTTATCACAACAATTTTATCACAACATAAACATGTAAAAAATAGGAGATAAGTAAAATTATAATGAACTTGATTATTATAGCATATATGTAGGAAATCTAGAATAATGAGCACATGTCATATTATTTAGTTATTTATGTTGTGATGTAATTATTGAGATAATACATTATTTGTAACATATACTATTTGGAATGTATCTATTGATAGATTTTAAACATTGATATTTAGATATCCATTATAGATTTCACTTTTTATGATAATATGAGTACATCATTGAGAGATAAACTTTGTTAACTTTCCAAATGCGTTATTTTTTAATATATTATATAATTAAATTTTTATCACTAACATGAACACATAATTGAAATATAAAAACCACTAAGTTTCTAATTTTATCATAGAGAATCTCATGTGGATAATTAACATTAGACTAATATAAATTCTAAGACATAGTAGTTATCATAAAAAAAGTAACAAATTTGAAAGTTAAAATTTGCTAGGTTTCCAACATTGTTATTTTTAAATCCATGAAGATAATTAACACTAAACTAATATAAAATTTGAGATACTATTGTTATCCTAAAAATAAAAATGTTGTTGAAAGCTAGTAGCTATCAAGTTTCCTAAAATGTTCTAAAAATGTTCATGTAGATAAATAAATAAAAAGTTATTATCATATTGGTGAAATTATTTAAATGAGATGGTATTTTATAGCATAAATTTTTTTCAGAGCACAAACATGTAGATAACAAAAGGAAAGTAGACAAAAACAAGAAAGGTAGTAATGAGGGAGCTCTGGATCCTCAAACCCTTTAAATGATAGACTCTATGTTTGATAATATGAATAAAATTTGGGACAATGTTATGGAAGGCTAGAAGAGCCTTAGCTATTAGTTTGTTAAGTCTATTATGATGGTTACTAGTTGCTTTTTTATTGTAATCTATTTTTTAAAAAGTTAACTTTTTTGTTCGAGTTTTAGTTTGTAATTCTAGATTTTAATACTAGCCTATTTTTGTTATATATTAGGATAAGTACTTGTTAACAACCCACTTTTACCATATATAAAAACAAAAATATAGTATAACTATAGTGGCTTTAATTATGTAATAATATATATGTAAAAAATGCATAATAATGGGTGTGGGCCATGCTATCTTATTATTTATGTTGTGATGAAGTTGTTGAGCTTATATATTATTGGTAGTCTAACATATTTAGAACCAAGTGGTCTTTAGGTTTGTAATGTTTGTATTTAGATATCCATTTTAGATTACAATTGTTATGCTACTAAAAATATGTTGTTGAGATATATCTTCCATTATATTTTAAAAAAAATCTTAAAAAAATAATATCAAAAATTGAGATAATAATAAATTTTCACTCATAAAAAAATGGCTATGTTATAATTATGATGAAAAATCTCAAGAGGAAACAAGTTCATGAAACATAAGTTCTATTTGTTGGATGTTGATTCATCACCTGATGTTAAATAATGAGAAGATGATCAAGATTATCCATTATGAATAACTTAAAGTTGAATATCCTATCACCATAGTGTCATACCCTAAAATTTTGGTGCATACCTTAGCTAGGGTATCCACTCCTCAAAATATGAGAGTATAAGGACATTTTAGGAAGCATTCCCTCCCTATTATAATTTAATCTATAAGTACACACAACTTCATTAATAAAAGGATGTAAAAATAGGTTGATTTATATATTTATCCTTATTCAAGTTTTGAATTCATGATATCTAACAAATGAAGTTTACTTGGTAAGTGAAAATTACCATAATGTCCACATTTAAACCTGGGAATATAATTTTAAATTAGACATTTTTTTCTACATCCAAAAGGTTGCAACATAGTTTTAAGATCATAGTGGATTTAGACACTAGGCTCTATCCTATGGGAATTTTTGTATCTATGGATGAAATTCACTAATAAATACTATAAACACACATTTAGATGCCTCACACTACGCTCTAAAATTATTTTTATTTCTCATTTCATGAACAAGTTCCTAAAATAGATTTCATGGAATTCTTTCCCAATTTTACACCATCTAGTTCAATGAATTATATCATTCCAACCATCCACCAAATTTACAATAACTCTTTTCGAATAACATTAATAGTTTTTAGGAACCTAAAAGGTTACAACTAAAAGATAATAAAGATCATATAGTTTTATTGATTCTAGATAGTGTACCTCAAAATATTTTACCTTAATGTTACTCATTCCATAAATAAATAAAATGGTGCAATAAATATTACATGGTAGAGTCATCAAGCCCAAAATTATTCCTTAATATTCTCAAATATTGTTTCTATAGAAAAAATATTGATCTTGGATCCTCTATATTGACTCTCATGCACTCAACAAACTCAATATCAAGGAAAAGTTTCATGTTTTAGTTATTGATGAATTGCATTTAGCTCATTCCTCTTGAAGCCCAACTTATGATCAAGATATAACTTGATCTAAATTAAGGAGTATGATATTCCCAAGATATGCTTTTAAAATCAAGATGGCCTATATGATTTTATTGCCATGCCCTTTAGTCTTACCAATTATCCATTAACTTTTTAGGTATTAAAGAACAATATGTTATATCCATTTATATGCCAATTCATCCTTGTGTTATTTGATGACATCTATATGATACATTTGGGCCACACCTCCCAACTCCTTTTTGATAACCACTTATGTTCCAAATGGTCCAAGTGTTCTTTTTTCAAAAATAAAATTGAGTATTTTAGACACATCATCTCCAAGGAAGGCATCAAATTAGATCCTACAAATAATTGATGTTATGAAAAATTGGCCTAAAGCCAAATCACTCAAGATCCTTCATGGGTTTTCAATCCTGAATGTGTATTATCAAAATTTTGTTTAAGACTATGGGAAATTTTTTTATGAATTAAAAACCATGTTAGAAAATAATGACTTTAAATGGTATTAGATTGCATAAATATCCTTAAAATTGATTAATAATGTAATATACACCATCTAAATTTGTCTATGCCTAACATATTCAAACTATTTATCATCAAAAGCAATGCCTTAGGAAGTGACATTGGATTTGTTATAATGTAGGAGGAATGACCCCTTGAATTCACCAATAAGGCACTTATGTGGAAAAAAATTTCTCATTCCACATATGAGGAATATATGCTTGATATAATATATTACTTCAATAAGTTTCAACCATCTATTCAGGAGACACTTATGCATGAAAACTAATCACCATAGCCTCAAGTAGTTCTTGGATAAAAGAGTCTCTTCACATATTAAAAATTAATGGGTAAGAAACTTAATGGTATATAAATATAATATTATATATAATAAGGGCAAATTAAATATTTTCACATATGTGTTGTCTCAAAATAATGAAGAAACAATAACCTTGTGTGTACTATCCTTCCCTATTCTAGATTGGAAGCATTAGGAATAACATGAATGGTCATTTGACAATAATATTCAAAAAAACATTTAGTAATTTACCATAAATCATTGCTCTTGACCAAAATACTCTTGGGATGGTTATTATTTAAGGAAAAAAAGACACATAGTACTAGCACCAAACTTAACATTGAGAATATAAATCTACTAGAGCTACATGCCTCAATAATAAATGACCATTAAAGTTTTTTTAAAACCTATGAAATTATTTGACAAATGTTTTTCTAGGATGACATTATATATCGCATAAAACACTTTGTGGTAGAATGAGGAATGTGTAAGTTAACAAAAGGGGAAGCTATCACCACCCAAGGCATGTTCCAACACTATATTATCCCTGTTTAGGTATGGTTAGATATTTTCATATAATTTTTTAATGGACTATCCAAGTTAGGAAAAAAATCAATGATTATTGTGGTGGCATATTGGATCTCCAACTAGTCCTATTTTTTTGCAATCAACCATAATTTTACTACCTCCACTCTTTCTCAAACCTTTTTTGATTAATTCTTTCACCTATATAAGCTACCTCTCTCATTTGTGTGTGACTATGATCAAATTTTAATATTACTTATGGAAGGAAATTTTCCATTACTATGCACCCAATTTAAAATAAGTTATACCTATCATCCAAAAACTGATAGTCAAATTAAAATTGTTAACAATTGATTAGAGACGTATCTATGTTATTTTACCTCTAATAAAAAGAAACACTTAATCAAATATTTACCACTTGATGAATATTGTTACAACTCTAAATATCACACATTCATGAAAATGACCCCATATGAGGCCATTTTATGGCCAACCACCAACTTATCTTTAGACATATGTTCCATCCATCTACTGGGAAAATTATTTGTTCCACACTCTACATAAATGAATTTATCATCCAAACTATCAAGGATAACCTAATTATAACATATAACCAAATGAAACAATACAATGGTGAACACCACTCAAAATAGGGTTTTAATTTTAGTGACATGGTTTTTCTTTGGTTCCAACCTAATAATCAGCCTTCTATAAAGTTGAATGGATATTATAAACTGACACTAAAGTTTTATTGTCCTTATAAAGTGATTTTTAAGATTTGTCCCATAATGTACAATTTAGAGCTTCCCTCCTCTAATAACCATATAGTTTTCCATGTATCGTGTTTGAATAAGTCATTGGTCAACATGTTCATACCCAAATGACATTCTAAGAGCTTAAAATTGAAGAATGTATCTTATTTGAGTATGAGTTTATCCTTGATAGGTGCTCCCAGTAACTCCACAATTATAATATCACTAATATTTTAGTACAATGTTATGGCATTTAATTTTAAGACATGTCATTAAAACCCATTGTCCAATTACAATATAATTTCCTCATCTCAAGCTTTGAGGACAAAGCATTTTTTAGTGGGTGGGCATGTTAGGACACATTTTTCATAACTTTTAAAATTTGTATTAGGTAAACATAATAAAATATTAAATGCATGTGAGTTATAAGTCATCCTATTTTATATTTTTAATTATCCCACATCTATTAGAGGTAGTGGTTGTCTTGATTATAAAAAATTAAATAGAGGTCTTGTGTAAGAGGAAAGATTATATATTGAATATTTTATATTGATTTTTACTCAAAGGAGGTTTCCCACTTGAATATGACCTCAATAAATTAGAGTGAGATTAAATAATTTTAAATATAGTAATGTTATTCTCTTTCTATTTAGTGTATATTGGTTATATATCTATTGTTATATTAATTTGTCTACAAGTAGGTTCCTAACATATTATGAACATAATACCATACATATTACATATGTGTGATAAATTTACACTTGGATGATAATTAATACATGTTAGGAATATGATGATCCTTTTGAGTACCATATTTCATCACTACAACATCACATAAAAAATAAACAAAAAATACAATCTAAGCTATATCATAACCTACTAGTCAATTCAAAATGATAACCACATCAAAGAGGTAGTTTTCATGATTACCATCACCCACTCATGCATTAATAAATAATTTATAAAAATATAATATGATTACACTTCTTCCTTCATGAAAAATACACAAAATAAATATGATGGCAATGCATATTATGATTACCATCATATGGTGGGTCATGATATAAATAGATACTACACATTAAATACATATAATATAATATATTATTGAAAAAAATAGTATTGATAGTGAAACAAATTTAGTATAATAAAAATCACAAATGGATAATAGTCACAGTTTAGAACATACCATGATCAGTAAGAATGGGAAATATATTTGTTGGCCACCTAGGAAACCTAATAATATAAAATATCATAAAATACATACTTATATTAAAAATACAAATTTAGATCTTAATATACATAAAGAGGCATCAAATATATATGAAAAATATAGTAAAACATTATTACTTCTAGATAAATGACCTCCATATGAACTCTTTTAGTCAATAATGACACATATTATTGTACATAATGTTGCATGATTAATTGTTGGGTTATCATTATACCTTGTAAATACACTCTTAAATAAATATTTATTATATCCATTGCCTTTGTATTCATTTTAGTATTTACTTTTCATATTTATAAAGACCAACAAAAATCCAAAAATAGTGATCCTATATTTCCCTATCTTCCATGATAGCCCTTACATATACAATCTATTCATAATATAATATTGATAAAATCTATATTAAATGTAATTTAACCATATAATTTATCATATTCATCTCCATTTTTGAGAAAACTGATTCATAATATCCATATAATTCAATAACGATCATAGAAACTCAATGACCAAAATAGGATAATCTCAAAAAAACTATATTTATACCCAAAATTATGCATATATGGTTGAATAATAGATTATGTATTATGAAATGAGGAGGTGAATTAATTCCTCCAATCTACCTCCATCTCACACCTCTCATTCAACCATGGTTATAATGGTGGCATATTGTTTACTCTCACTTCTTTCACATAGCCATTCTAAGTGCACATCATGCCTTGACACATGTTGTGGATTGTTTAGATCCATCCCTTTATTTCATTTTAAAAATATTTAAATTGGACTCAATTTTAAAAATCATAAATATTTTAAACATAATTAAAACATAAAATATTCAAAAACTATAAAAGCATTCAAAATATAAAAAAACATAAATCAAGACATAAGCATGGCATAATTTCTAGTTTATATTATTTATATGTGTTATTTATCTCATGTTTTGTAGATGAAATATTATTTACACACACATATGAATTTCATGGTATTTGAGTACCATCCAAGTCATATAGGGTATACATGGACATATAAAATCTGGTTTTACCTCTGTCCAATGGCCATGCTATTACTAGGGCATCTTGTTCCACATGTTTCACTATTAAAAGTTATATCTTTATATGAATTTTTTACCATGTTGAGCTACCTATATTACTTTCACATGCCTTTATATTTACTTGTTTATTACAAAATGATACATGATTTTCCATTATACTACAATGTGCCATTGATTAATAAGGATGGTGTAAATTAGTTCCTTGTTCTATGCTCCAATGATGTTGTTACTCTTTTACATGATATGATACTTTGTGACTGACTATTGTGTTTATCACTTATCCTTACCTTATGTGACATAGTGTCATTTTTCTATGAAATTTTCCATATCCCCTTGCATGTGGCCCTTAACCTTGTCTATTGTGAAATTTTATGTCCCTTTTATATGGCCCTTGGCCTTATGTGTGACACTAACTTTTAAACTTGATATGCTTTCTAAAATTGTGGGATGTCATGATTTATATCATCAAAGTTTACTACATAATTTTATTGAATTACACTTATACTAGTGTTTCATTAACATATTTATCTATAGATGCAACTTACATGACCTACATTCCATATGTTAAATACATTCCTTGATTGACACATACACTACTATGATGACACATTATCCATGTGATCAAATGATATTAAATTATTCTATATTTACACATGAAATGAAACAATATAGAATAATTTAATATCATTTGATCATGTGGATAATGTGTCATGATAGTACATCCTTCATCTTAAAATGGGGGAGTTTTAGTGGGTTTTTCATAAATGCATAATCATCCATGGGTATAAAATTAGATCATATTATAAAATTTATAAATTCAAACATATCTATAATCACCTAAAATTGGTAATTGGATGTTAAGAGTGTCACTTGAGTTAACCTATCCCTAGCTTGACATAGACCTATTCTAGAGCCTTGGACATACATTTTCATTCATTTAGAAAACCAAAGTCACCTACATATATTAAATACATGCTCCCTAAACTGTCATCCATGATTCCAATCTAACTTTCTCACTAGTCTTCCAAAAGGACATTAGCACCACATTTGGGACACTATGACCATATAGAGTTAGTGTCCCCAATTGGGTGCTACTATCCTTATCCCTAGCTCTTCATAATGGATATTTTTTCAAACATGTGCCCCTCTTGAGGTAACCCTAAGCTCATTTTATTATCTACACAAGTAACAAAACCCTATAAATATAAGTCTAATCCCCCTCTATTCATTAGATGTAAAATAGATGCAAATGATATTCAAACTAAAGACAAAGTTATGCAAAATTAAGGTAATTGTCCCTATTATGCCTTAATTTATACAAACCAACATCTACAAGATCCTTAAGTCTAATTTTCAAGAGATTTAAAGCTCAATCACATTTGAGGCATCTAAGGCCACTTTAATTCTAGCATTCACTTGCACATACATCAAGAACTAGATGGGAAAACTACATTAGACTTGATCCCTCTTTGTAGTATTGGTATGTGTGCAATATATACATAATGGGGTGTTTACTTTGTATATTCCATCCTATTATCACACTTAATTCTTGATCATATTGTACTTGCAAAGAGAACTAGGGTTTGCACATCAAATCAAGATTTCTAGGTACAATACATAGCTACAAGTTTTAGTCATGAAAGAACATAACATAAAGGCATAGGCATGGGTACTCCCTAAAATTAGGAATTGTCTCAAAAAGAGGACATTAGATCTACATTGTTGACACTACACATAGATGGCACTATTATCCAAAGTAGGTGTTATTATTTAGTGAATAGATGAACATAAAAATCCTATTGATGATACAAATTATTTCCTAGATATCCAATTTCAAAACCTAGATAATTTGTGACAATCAGTTTTAGCTAAGTATCTATTTATCCTGATTTGTTACTATTTATAGAAATTCAAACAAGGTAAAAATCATTAAAAAATAGTAGTTTAATTATTTCAATTTATTTAACTGATTTAGGTATATCATTCCTTTAACCAAACATAAGAGTTACAATATGTAAAACCCTAAAATGTTAAATCATTTGGTGAACCCATCTTACTTCAAACATTGCATAAAACCCTAGCTTACATTAATTCCTATTTTTGTGCAATAAATTTAGGGTTGCATACTTATAATTTTTAAATTTTATATAGGCAACCTAGCTAATTAAATCAATTTTACATTAGGGTTTCAATTTATTTTCCATCTAATTTAATTGTTGCATTAATTGAAACCCTAACCCTAGACACACTTAGGGTTTGTATCCTTTTTCTATATATGTAGATTTAAATTCCTAAAGTATCAAAAAAAATTGAATTTTTTTTAATTTTGAAAACTTTTATAGATTACTATAATTAAAATTTTCAAAATATACAAAACTTGTTTTTCTACCTTCAACTTACAATGATATAATTTAAAAAAAGATTTGATGAAACTAATAAGCGTCAATTACAAGAATTTGTGTCCAAATACAAGGATATACAATATGATTTCATAAAAATTATTCAATAATAAATCCAAAAGAACAATAATGGTCGATATTTAACCCCTTTAGTTAATGATGTTGTTATATATTTAGTGGGGCCCACTCAACCAACTCAGATAACACAACCCAAGCTTGTTATTCGACCATCAGTGACAAGTACTCCACTTATGGCTAGTTATTATCCTCCTAATGTACAACCCCTTATGCAATAGGTTACTTATCTATAGTCTAAGGTGTTACATCTTGATCAAGGAGTATCTAAGCCTTCACATGCCTTAGATTCTAACATTATATTGCATACACCATTGGCTCATCACATTATAACAAATACTTTTCCATATGATTTGATAGCACCCAAAATCACATTATATGATGGAAAGAGTGATCCATATCACCACCTTAAAGCCTTTCACACAACATGCTTGGACTATGTGTCCAATAATTGGCTTCTTATGAAGTTATTTCCATGTATTCTCAAGGATTTTGCCTTATAGTGGTTTTATGATTTGCCAAACCAATATATTATAGAATTAAATAATTTAGTAGATATGTAATTAGAACACTAATATATAAACATAAGTGATAATATATCATATGCACAAGTGGCACAACTAAATCAAAATTTAAATGAGACCATAGCTAATTATGTCTTATGGTACAGGATAATCTTATCAAAATTAACTATCCCCATGGAAGATAGATAAATTTAAGATATATTCAAGTTGAGTCTATTAATAACACTTCATGAAGAAATATTATTCAAAAAGTTTCCCATACTTACAAATATGTGCCACATAGTTAAGGAAAGAGAGTTTAAGTTCCTAGCAATGGGCAAACTCAAGTACACAAATAGATTAGATTCAAATATTAAGAGTACAAACAAACCTCCATATAAGTTCAAGTCCATAGATAAAAAAATATAAAAATAAAATAGTTAATGCAACTTCATAGCGTTCTCTTAGATTGGTTTTACCATCTCCTTAGTGTAGAGTTTTCACTAATCTTTAGAGTCACCAACATGAGTTCTCTAACAAATATTGGAATGCAATGTCATATCTCTCCCTCCAATTAAATAGGTTGACACAACATGGCATATTCTAAAGAGTTATTATTAAAATTCGTTTTATGAGTATCATAGGGAACTAGGCCATATGATGAATAGATGTATTATCTTGAAGCACAATATGTAACATCTCATTGAGGAAAACATTATTGATGTGGGCACAACCATTGATGAAATGAAACAAAAAACATAGGTAAAGGTACTTAAATATTTTTAGATAATTCTATTAAACATACAAATAATGAGGTAGGGGGCACATCAAGTGTTCATCATACATACCAGGCTCATCCATCGATAGCTTCTTATCACATAGTTATGAAGGAGACACATCTCCTGCATGATATTATTGGCATGTATCACACCATAGTAACACCTAGACCACTTATCACATTTTTAGAGTAGGATATTGTGAATGATGACATATATTTACATGCACTCTTCATATGAGCATATATATACCACCATCATATTCATAGTATCATAGTTGACAATGGGTCAAGATTAACCATGTACAACATGACACTCCTACAATACTTGGGATACATAGAACATGATATATTACATATAGATATATTTATTAGTGGTTTCAATGGCCATGTTTAGATCTCCATCAAAGATATAGTTATTTCATTATAGGTGGGACCAACACAAATTGCCACTTAGTTTCTAGTAGTACCTAGTACAGGTATATTTGACATATTATTAGGTAGGCCATGGTTATAGTATCTTAGTAACATCTCATATATAATAAACCAATGAATCATGTATATACATGTTAACTAGGTGGCTAAAATTGAGGGTGTCCCATATGAGTATCCTATTTCCATCTCACATGTAGTTCCAACACATATTCTAGTGGCAATTTTAACACTAGCACTAGTTATAGTTCTAGTTCCACTACTAGATATTGCATGCCTATACTTTAAAATAGAGATTAAGTATCATATACATACATCATAGTATTTAATAGATTCCTCAAAGCAATCTGGGTCTACTTCTAGTCTCTACATGCATGCATGCTCTCCCTTGGAGACTATTACTAGAGAGACCATTGCATCAGATATATGTAACAGATTTTAGAGGACCTTCATCTACATAGTTTAAACCAATATTAGTTAAATTGGGTTCTAGGGGTTCTCAGCATAGGGTACCTATATCACCTATAGCTTCTACCTCTACTAGATGGGTCCCCAAGACCTCTACAGTTCATAGGGAATCATATTTAGTGTCAAAACATCATAGCACCACTACTTAGGCAACTTCAAGTTTAGATTATACAACACACCAAATCATGGGCTCATATTTTCCCTTTCATGCCACATGCATGATCACTATTCCAATCTTTGAGATAGGTCATAGTGATGGTGAGTCTCCCATGAGATTCATTGGTTAGTATGGTTTCTACCCTTGTACATAATTCATTTTCTCTTTTGCTTGTACATAGTTTACTTTCATATGCTTGTACATATCTTATAATTAGAAAACACAAAAATAATATATTATGTCAAAATACAAAAACATTCAAATATTTCAAAAATCCAAAATATTTACATATTATATGAATTGCTTTATTTACATTTCTACTACTTGCTAGATATTGAATATTGTTATTTATCATAGTGGAGTTGGTTTTATCATGCACATAAGCTTCACTTGTTCTTGTTGAGTACTTGTAGACTCTAGGTAGGACTCCACTCAACTACACTGATATAGATCAACTACTATCTATGCATTGGGTACATTTACACTGATCCAAGTTTATACATTGATACATATACCCACTTGGGGGTATCTCCTACATAGTTTCTATAACTAGATTTTATCTTTACATACTATACATTCTAGTTACACATTGATTTATCTTGATATTGATCATTGTTATTCATTATTATTTTTTTTTCCAACTATTACTAGTTAGATTCATTATATATGCACCCTAAAATCTACATAGATTTATATTACATAATTGTACATGTATTCATTTCTAGTTCCTATATTAGATGCAATTGTGTTCCTATGATTCTTACATCTAGAAAGGAATTTGAGTATTCCATTTTTCTTTATCTTCTACACCAATTCTCTATTTGTACGTCTTGGATATGTGCCCATGTCTCTTATGTGTGATCTTTCATACTTCTATATGTGGACATTTGAACATGTCCTTCTCTATGGCTTTACGCCAAATTATTTGTTGTTTATATATGTGGAAATTTAAACATGTTCTTATATTTCTTCATTCTCAAATTTAATGATAGGTGCCCAAATCCTTTATATTTTGGCCCATTGGCCTACCTTTTACATGCCTCATGTACTTTTACATTTTCTTATTTTTATTCTATAGACCATCACACACACACACACACACACACACACACACACACACACACACACACACACACACACACACACACACACACACACACACACACACACACACACACACACTCACACACACACACACACACACACACACACCAATTTTTGATGCCATGAAGGACCTCATGAATCTACCTTATACTACTTGGGAGTCTTGATGGACATCATGCCCCATCTCCATAGGTAATTACTTAGATTTATTGATGTCATACATTACTTACATCTATTTTGAAACCCTTTTCTAATACTAGATTACAACATACATCTTACATTTCTTACTATTGCTCAGATACATTTACAACTTGATTTTATGTTTGTACATTGTATTGGAATATCATGCACATGCTCTGGCTAACAAATTTTGTAGAGATACTTATTTAGAGGGAATTTATTACATAGTTTTCAAAACTACCCTCAAAAAGGGGGAATTTATAGGGGTTTTCATATATATATCAGGCTCCTATTTTTGTTTTCATAGATACATTTCAGCATATAGGCTCAGTTTTAGATATCAAACTCAAGGCAAACATAAGAACATAACATATGTTTTATAGTCAGTTTAGACCATACATAGATCAAACCAGATAGTCATTAGGACCCAGATTAAGACACTAGTTCCATAGGGAACTATTGTATAATAGCCCCAACTTTAAGATAACCTGAATCATTTAGACTAGTACACTAGGTATAGTATAAATTTTCACATATACAATCACAGGTTTGGTAGTTATGTTCATATTGAGATCATATTAAATTATTTCAATTAAAATTCATACTAATTGCTTATAATTTGGGGGTATCATGCATAAAATGATCACTCATAAATTTATATCAACTACACATATTAAACTATTACAACTTGACTCAAATTTAGTATAATCAAACACAAAATTGGGGGGATGTGCACAACACAAGTTTCTATATACTCATCTTCAGATAGGTTAATTAGATGGAATACTAAACTCCATGTCAATATATATGTTATATATATGTGATATCACATTCTAGGGTGACACTAGATTCATACCTTACTCGATCTATATTTGTTGGAATTCTTGAGTGGCTTAGATCTACCTAATATATCCAAGTGGCCATAGGGCCAAATACATAGTTAGATTACTCAATTAGATACTTTCAAATCTTTGTGTATTAAAGTTACATATGCATATACTTTATATAGGGGTAAATTATGGAGTCATGGACTACTTGAGTTCTTGAACCACCTAAATAAGAGGTTTTGACACACTTACGATCTTATCTAAGCTATTCATAGAGATCAAGATCCACCAAGAAAGGGTGACTAATGATTGAGTCAAAATTGGATTGAGTTTTTGAGCCACCCATATGAGAATTATGCAATCCATTAGCTTAGTTCAAGTTATTCAATGATATAATTAATATGCACATTCATAGACATAATTTGTCACCAATTTCATTCATTGATTTGTGTACCCAATGAGGTGTATTCATTCATTTCATCTCTCTTTACTCAGTTATTTCATTTTAGCATAGTCTTTTGATTATGATTGTCTCTTAAGGAATAAGTTTTGCATGTTTCATTGTAGGAAATTACTTTAGATTATTTTTCCCATACAAAGACCTAGATTTACATATTTAAATTTAGCTACATGAGTTTCATATCTAAGGTAAGTCTTGTTATGATTCATTTTCATTTATACTAGTCATTTTACTTTGTTGCATTAATTACATAAATGGGGGGAAAATATAATCACCTAAAAGTGGTAATTAGATGATAAGATTGTCAATTGAGTTAACTTATACCTAGGCTTGACATAGACTTATTCTAAAGCCTTATACTTACATATACAACCATTTAACATACCAAAACCACCTATATCCAATCAAGACATAGTCCCTAAACTATCATCCCTGATCCCATTTCAACTTTATCAGTAGTCTACTACAAGGACATTAGCACCACATTTGGGACACTAAAACCATATGACACTAGTGTCCCAAATGTTCTCTACTATCTTGAGCCCCATCTCTTCCCAATGGATAATTTTTCAAATGTGTTTCCCTCCTAAGGTCAACCTATGCTACACCTGTAACCTATCACGTGTATCAGGATATGAATAGATGACTTGTGACTAACTTAGCCCTCTTTGATGTTATTTTATTTTACATTTCTCTATGATTTCATTAGGTTAGTAGTTTGGCCTATAAAGTAACCATAGCCTAGGTAGACTATATATAGGAGGTAGTGGGTAGTTATTTATCATCATATCAGATTATTTATATCTTATTGTAAGCATTTGTGAGGTTGTCCCCTCGAAGTGGCTTATCTATTATTCATATTTTCTACTATATTTACATATCATTGTGATATCTTATTGTTATTATGCTTATTTTGTGAAGTAATATAATTATAAGTGGTATTAGAGCATCGATTTGGACCCTAATTAGGACAAAACCCCTAGATCTTTAATTTAGATATATCTCTCAGACAATTGTGAATTTATATTCAATTATTTTATTACAGGTGAGAAATCATTCAAGTAAGATTCCATTCAGATTCTAGCTTAGTTAGATCTATTTTGCAAATGTTATCACTTTTTTAAGTTTTTTTATAAATTCACTCTATAGTGCACAATTCAAGGAATTTTTCAAATTTATTTACATTTTTTGAAATATTATAAAAATATAGCTAGGGTATGTTCTTTGTAGTTTCTAATTTGAGGCTAAAATAAGTAAAAAATTGCTTCATCAAATTTAGGTCAAAAGTACCAATTAGGGTCAACATTGTCAAGCCCTTTTATGGTAGGACCACAAACTAGGGGCCAAGGAAAGGGTATTAAAACCCTAGGTAAAACTACTCACAAGGAATAAATGGATTTAGAAGGGTGAGTTACTAGATATTTTATACCAGGGTTCTCTGAGATAGATCACAAAGTGAGCCAGCTTGACTACAATGTACAAGGCATTCAAAGTGAGATGTAAGGCATATAATTTGATCTAAAATCCATATAATATAGTTTTTTCAAATACCAAGATGGATTTAAAAAATAATTAGTAAAATCAACCATCTATCACTATTGCATAACCCCACAAAGGTGGATCTCCCAAACAACCTAATCTAAATCTAAGTACCTTGCCACAATGGAACCTATTACCAAAGTTAGATATGCATAAATTTGATGGTAAGGATCCACTCAATTGGATAAACCAAATGGATAATTTTTTTATCTGCATCAAATCCCATGTGGACATAAGGTTACCATGGAATACTTGTATCTAGAACCTAAATAATTCATTTAGTGTCGATGGTTATGTGATCAAAAGAAAAATATGACTCTCAATGTCACTTGGTCAATTTTTATAGAGGAGATACAATTACACTATAGCAATAGTGTGATATAGAATTACTTCAACCAACTAGAAAAATTGTAACATATTCATTAATTCAAGGGTTATATTCATAATTTTAAGAACATATATTTACATGTGGAGATAACTTTGGATGATAACCTGAATGACCTATTAGTGGGAAGCCTCAAAGACCACATTCAACATGAGGTATGCATGTTTAAACCACTTAAGGTTTATGATTCTATTATCATGGCACATGGGTCTAAAAAAAATTCATATCCAATAATAAGTATCCATTTACTCACTTTAGATATCATAGCATATCAACACCATCATTTCCTCCACCTATCAGATTGACCCCTCAACAAATTAAAGAGAAATGTGCAAAATGATTATATTTTGGTTGTGATAGTAAGTGGGAAAATAACATAGATGTGAAGAGAAGAAGTTATTCTACATTGAGGGATACAATGAAAATGATGATTTCTCTAATGATGATGAGGAAGAGATAGAGGATGTACTTGAAGATTTCAAACCTATAATCCTTTATCATGCACTTTTGGGTATTATCACTCCTTAAAAAGTAAAGGTGGTGGGTTTCCTCAAGAAAAAGAAGGTGATAGTGTTGATTAACTTAGGGAGCACAAATAATTTCATCAACATAAGTTGGCCACTTAGTTTAATTATTTCATTTACCCATCACCAGAATTTTAAGTCATAATTATATATGGTGGCACAATAAATTATTTAGGGAAATGCCATAGTATTAAGCTTGTTATGGGTAAGTATAATCTCAATTATCCAATGTTTTTTATTCTCATGGGTGGTGCATACAATGTTTTGGGAGTTTAATGACTCATAACCTTGGGTGAAATTAAGATGAACTTCCAAGAACTATTCATGTGCTTTCATTCTGAATATAGAAAAATTGAGCTATGAGGATTATGAGAAAAATCTCCATAATTGCTTAGTTAACATCAGATGAAAAAAATTCTAAAA
This sequence comes from Torreya grandis, assembly GCA_037957365.1. Classification (NCBI taxonomy): domain Eukaryota; kingdom Viridiplantae; phylum Streptophyta; class Pinopsida; order Cupressales; family Taxaceae; genus Torreya; species Torreya grandis. The sequence goes on from JARHVA010001397.1 coordinate 397,190, forward strand.
TGGGGGTAGAATTATTTATATCATGATTATGTTCCATATAAGTTCAACCTATAAATGCATTTCCACCACCTGATCTATAGATGATTCTTGATGACCACCCATCTATTTTTGAGGCCATACTAGAAGGACAACCACCAAAAAGAGAACATGATCATGCCATTAAACTAATTCCATGGAGTCTACCACAAAATATCATATCATATAGATATCCATATGTGTGAAAGAGTGAAATAAAAAATTTGGTTCATAAGATGTTAGAGGTAGGGATCATCAGGCATATCCAAAGTGCATATTCATCACCAATGGTCATGGCTCATAATAAGGATGACACATGGAGAATGTGACTAGATTACAGGGAACTCAATAAGTACACCATCAAAGATAAGTTTCCTATTCCATTAATTTATTATTTACTTGATGAATTGTATGGTGATATTTGTTTCATGAAATTGGATCTCCATTTGGGGTACCATCAAATTAGAATTAGGGATGATGTTCGTAAAACTACTTTTAGAACTCATGAGGGCCATTATGATTTTTTGGTAATGCCCTTTAGTCTTAAAAATGTACCATATATTTTTTTTATCTTTATGAAAACTATTTTTAGGCCTTTCCCAAGGAATTTTGTGATGGTTTTCTTTGATGACATATTAATTTATAGTAATACATGGGAAAAATGCTTACAACATGTGAAACAAGTGTTGATAGTTTTGGAACAACATTAGCTTTATGTGAAGCCATCCAAATTTTATTTTGGAGTACAAGAGGTAGATCACTTGGGTCACATTATATACCATAAAGGTTTCAAAATTTATCCTCATAAGATCAAAGCTATGGTGGATTGGCCATTTCCCAAAACTCTCAAAAACCTCTAGGGGTTCCTAGGATTAATAGGTTACTAATGAATATTTGTGAAAGGTTATGGCATCATAGATGCTCCACTCACTACATTGATAAATTAGGATTCCTTCCACTAGAATGATGAAACAACTAAAGCATTTGATAAACTAAAATAAATTATGTGAACCAACCACCCAAGTTTTGGCTACTCCAAATGTATCTCAGACATTCATTATTGAATGTGATGCTTTTAGATGAGGGTTGGGAGTAATACTAATTCAATAAGGAAGACCCATTGCATTTGAGAGTCATAAATTCAAAGGTAATAATCTCAAAAAACCTATCTATGATAAATAAATGATGTTTATTCTTCATATAGTAAAATAATGGAGGCCCTATTTAATGGGCAGGCATTTTAAAGTGAAAATAGATCATGATAGTCTTAAATACTTTTTGTAGAAAAGATTATCATTTGAGAAAAAAAAAAGTGGGTAACAAAAATGTTGGGTTATGATTTTGAAATCATATACAATAATGGTAAATATAATGTATTATTATATTCACTATCTAGACAAGATACCTCCACATATGCATTTCTTTGTGCAATGTCCATGTTATAGGGATATTGGGTGGATGAAGCTAGGTTAGAGCTAACACAAGACAAGGATGCATAGGTTATGATTCATAATATCCATAAATGTTATATAGAATCTAAAAAATTTAATGGAATGGTAATGCCTTATGCTATAAGGATAGGTTATACTTGTGCAAATATTTAGAGTTAAAGCATAATATTCTTGTAGAGTTGCATGCATCTCTAATTGGGGGACACTTTGGGTTCTTGAAAACTTATCACATAATCAATCGAGAAGTATTTTGGCAAGGAATCAATGGATATGTACAAAATTTTGTGGTATAATCCTTGATATTCAAATAGAAAAAATGTAAGATAGTAAAGACCCTAGGTATGTTACAACCTTTAGCGATTCCTAGTCAAAGGTGGGAAGAGGTTTTCATGGATTTCATCATAGGTTTGCCTTGTTCTAAAGTTAAGAATTTTATCTTGGTATTTATGGATAGGCTTAAAAAATATGAACATTTTTTCTCCCTCTCACACCCATTTATAACAAGTATAGTAGAGACTATTTTTTTTGGAGGTTGTTTTAAAATTACATGGAACCCCAAAATTAATTGTAAGTAATCATGATCCTATTTTCACTAGTAATTTTTGGATTGAACTATTCTCTTATTTAGTACTTAGCTAACTCATAGATAATCTTACCAACCCCAATGTGATGGAAAAATAGAAGTGGTAAAAAAATGTTTAGAGGGGTATCTCCATTGTTTTGTATTAGATAAGCAAAAACATTGGGTTAAATGGCTACCACTTGTATAATGGGGTATAACACATCTTTCCATACCTCTTCTAAAATGTCCACATTTTTAGAACTATATGGTTATTATCCACCTTCAATAACTTCTTCCTTAAGGTTTTAAACCAATTTTTGAGATGTGGAGGAGCACATTCAACATAAATAAGAGGTTTTGGCTAGTTTGAGATAGAATTTGGCATTGGCACAAAATTAGATGAAGCAACAAGTCGATCAACATCATAGTGAGCAATAATTTGATGTGGGTGACTAGGTATTTGTTTGTTTGAATCCTTACAAGTATATGTATTTAAATTAATAAAAAAGGACAAAAACCTTGATCCTAAGTATTATGGCCCTCATCAAGTTTTATAAAAAATTAGAAGTGTGGCTTACAATTTGGAGTTGCCTCTTTCATCTTGCATACACCTAGTATTTAATTTTTCTTACTTAAAGGTCATTGGACATACAATTTCAGCCTAGATAGAGATATGATAACTATATGAAGAAGGATGAGTCATTTTATAGCTATAGAAGATCCTAAAAATATGTAATAATAGGTTGATAACTAGAGAAATTAAAGAATATTTGATCAAGTGGAAGAACATGAGTAGTGAGGATGCAACTTGGGAGGGTGAAGATTTTATGCAATAGTATTTAGAGTTATTCAACATTAAGGAAAACATTGATTTTAAGGGGAAAGGCATGCTACACCCCTAACCTATCACATGTATTGGGATAGGAATAGTTGACTTGTGGCTTACTTATCCTTCTTTGATGTTATATCACATTTCTCTATGCTTTAATTAGGTTAGTAGGTAAGCCTATGAAATAACCATGGAATAGGTACATTATATATAGGAGGTAGTGGGTAGTTGTTCATCATCATATTATAGTATTCATTTCTTATTGAAAGAAATTTGGAGGTTTCCCCCTCGAAATGGCTTACCTATTATTCATATTATATACTATATTTACATATCATTATGATATGTTGTTATTATGATTATTTCGTGAACTAATATCAATACAACCTAAGATCATTTTCTTATCTACACAAGAAATATAATCTTATACATACAATTATAATCCACCTCTATTCACTATATGGAAAATAGATGCAAATTATATTTAAACTAAAGATAAAGTTGTGCAAAATCAAGCTACATTATCCCTATTCTACACTACTTTCTACATACTACCATCAACAATAGCCCTAAGTCCAGTTTTTAAGCATTTCAAAACTCAAGTACATTAAATGCATCTAAGGTCACTCTCATTCTATCATTCATTTGCACATACATCAAGAATTAGGTAGGATAACTACATTGGACTTGATCCCTCTTTAGAGTATTGGTATGTAGGCAAATATCTACACAATGAGGTTTTGAGTATGTCTAATCCATCCTAATAACACAATCATTTTTTTATCATATCATAATTTTAAAGAGAACTAGGGTTTGTACATCAAATCAAGATTTATAGGTATAATACACAAATACATGTTTTGGTCATGAAGGAACAAACCATACATATGGAGGCTCAGGTGATCCTAAAAAATAGGAACACTATTACAAAAAGGAAATTAGAACCACATTGAGGACACTACACACAGATGGTGGTATTGTCCAAAATGGGCATTAATATTTAGTGAATACATGAACATCAAAATATTGTTGACAACATAGACTAATACTTAGATCTCTAGTTTTAAAACCCATATCATCTATGAGATTCAATTTTTAGGTGTCTCTTTTTATCCCTATTTTTTTCTATTTATAAAAAGTCAAACAAGGTCAAAATCATAACAAATTAGTATATTAATTATTGAAATCTATTTCACTAATTTAGGTATATCAACCCTCTAACAAACATAGGAATTACACTTTGTAAAACCCTAAACGGTTAAATCAATATCAAATATCAGATTGGTTTATATACATGACATATACCATTTATACAAATTACAAGGGAATATGCCATGTATATGAATTTAATTTATATACACTTGAGAATAAATTCATACATACTTGGGTGCATATGTATGGGCATATGTAAAATATTTTATAGGAATAATATTATAATATTACATATTTTCACATACACATATATTTGAGATACAAGTTCTAAAATTCAACATATATATTCATAACATTATAGATCACTTTGTTTAGATTTAGGGAGAATCATAGTAGTTCATCTATGTAAACATACACATATACAATAACATATTTTACAGTGTTTCACTCAAATTTTGTTATTATTCAGAAGAAGGTAGTAAAACTAGAAATATGGGTTGTGGTAGAAATACCATTAAAAGTGCACATGTTGGATTAAAATATTATGAAGAGATCCTCTTTGGCTTGGGAGGAAGACCTATAAATAATAAATCACTAAAGCAAATTTATTGGTTAAATAAGTAGCTAGGTGAATTGCCCAACTACAGATAGATCCCAAAAGTGTGAGCTTCCTTAGGGGTTGTCAATCCACCATTTTAAAATAATTAAGTTTACAAAATAGAAAGAAAGTACATGCATCAATAATCAAAAGGTATTAAAACTAATAACAAGAATTGCTTAATAAAAAGATGTGTTATAAATGATCTAATTAGTGATAAGTTGATTACTGTTAGTGCTAATGAGTGAGGTATGGTTCAAAAAATTAGGTAAAAGTATGTGGTTAGGTAAAAGAATACAAAAGAGGATCTAATTGGGTGTTGGTGATAAAAGGGAGCTTGTTGGTTTTAGGTATGACATTGAACCATCAAAGGTCAGGATGACCATCAGAGGTTAAGGATAATCATCAATAGTTGGGTTAACTATCAGAAGTTACCTATAGGTGAATTAAGGTCAATATTATGGGTATGATTCCTAAGAGGTGGGTGAGGTCTATACTAATTTCAAAGTGGAAATATGACAAATAACTATAAAAAATAGATGATTATCTTATCAAGAAGGTGGATTGGATGGATAGTTAGGGTAGATTTCTTGATGTAGAAGTTGATCATAATTTTGATAGAGTGATGGTGCTTGGAGTGGTGATGGAAATTTGGGATTATTAGATTGCTAAAGGGCTTGATGATGATTGACTTGCAAAAGAGATTCTAGATACTAGAGCTCTTGATAATAATTGTAGATGATTTTCCCTTGAAGCTCTCCTCTTCTTATAGGTGAGGCAAGAGGTTGAAGTGGGAGTGTAATTAGGGCTTCTAATTATAACTCATCCATGTAATTCTTGATCAAAAGATTTAGATGACTTATATTTAGAAAATCTATGTGATAGTTTTCATGGTGAGTGCATGTTAAGTTCCAAGTGGTGGATCCTAACCATTGATGATTAGGCTAACCATCAATGATTAGCCTAACTATCGATGGTTGAGGCTTAAAGGCAAAAATAGGTTAAAAGAGATAAGTTCAAGCTAGCTAGGTCAAAGTGATAAAAATAGGCTTAGGCAAGGGTAAAATTTTTGAGGGTTTATGACATTTATAATTGCACATGTGGATTTATGGTGTCTATATTTACCCCTTATTATTATGTTGATTGAATCAACAAGCTACAAAACAAAAACAAAATCTAGGTATAGTCAAGGTTTCCCTAATAATAGGAGGAGGTGTTCCCCCTCAAATTAGTAAGTGATGAGGCAAAACAAAATTGGGTCAAGGTTTGATAAGTGGTAGCTAGTAGCTAGTGCGTGAGATACAAAACCTATGCATAAAAGTGACTAAGTGTGATACTCCAGGTCATGTAAATATTAAAGTTGCCAATGAAAATAAGGTTGGTGTAAAGAAGACAAGTGACTAATATATCATGGGACTACTATAGGCATGGTAATGGGATACACCTGTTAGTCTCTGAGGTAGATTTGAGTGTTTTGGTGGGTATCCAAGGTAGGAAGTGTTCTTAGGAAAACACCAAATGGGTCAATGTACAATAGGTATCTAAAGTAAGAAGTGCTCTTGAAAAGACATAAATGATCTAGTTTTTGCACTATGTGATTCAAAAATAGTGAACATGGCAAGGTCAATCAGTGTGATCAAAATGACCCATTTAAAGTCATCACAAAACATGCAAATAATTTGGTAAAAATGATCAACATCAAGGTGGACATGGGAAAATGGGTGGGTTTGGGTGTGGCTGAGTTGACTCCATATGCACTAGGAAAGTAGACACTACCTACATAGTTCATAGGATACATGAGGGTCTAGTGCCATGAGATGTTATACGGTGATCATATGCTAGGTGGCCATAATGGGCAGGATTCAAGTACCACACCATAGGGTTGTAGAGATAGAGGTGGGTGTATGGAAGGAGAGAGATGGAGTTGGAGTTGATTTCATTCAATTAGGTAAATATATAGTTTGGATTGGTATAGGGGATTCCACCTGACACACTAAGGTATTAGAGAGAGGAGGTTGAGTTCTTGCTACCTAAGCCATAAATATAGGACATAGTGCATGACTTTAAGGAGTTACTAGTGGGAGGCTAGGTTAATGATGTAGGTATTACTGATGGTTACACAACCTGGTATCAAGGTAGGTATGTTGTAGTGGATTTTGGATGGGGGGATGGAGGTCATTGAGCCATGTATGTTGATCTAGTGGTGGCATAGGTATAGGGTGATGCATAGGTAGTAGTAGCATTAGCAACAGCCTAGGCAAAGATAGTTACCTTGAAGGGACAAGTGGCCACTTTGTAGGGCTAGATCATGACACTATAGGGGTAGGTGGGGGAAATAACAGTGGAGAGGGACCAAAAATGGGCCCAAGTCATAGCTATATAAGGGCAAGTGGCCACTTTTTAGGGCCACTAGATTCAATGCCACATGCATAGTATCTAGTGACTATGTAGGAGCTTAGATATTATGAGGTGATGGTGCTTCATCATTTGCCCTATGCCATGAGATTTGTAAAGTATAGAGATATTTTGGGTAGTGGGGTTGTACTAGCTACTCTAAGGTAGTGGGCTTCTATAGTTGGGTAGATAAGGGTTTAAGGGGACTGCCATCAGGTACAAGTATAGGTCCAAATAGGGCTAGTGGTAGTGGTGTAGGTGGTCTGAGTGATCTAAGGGCTTGATTGATATATGATATATCATATGCATATGATTTTTTATTTTGCCTACATGTTGATGATTCAATATGTACATTTTGAGAGAGATACATGTATATCATTTTATACCCATGATGATGATATTTTTTGATGATTATAGACTCATGATTTTATAGATATGACCCTGGTTTATTGCTTATTGTTATGGTTTTGATGGTTATTAGGATTATTGATGAATGTTTAGTTTGATTATGCTCATGATAGTATGGACTTACCCAGCTATGCATGTGGTGAGATAACATTTATTCATTTATGATTATGATGATATTAATGATATTTGTGGTTATGATGATGTCTATGCTAATGATTTAATGAGTATATGCTTCCTTGTGTAGGCTTACATATGTGGTGAAGGTTTTTTATTGCTTTGTTATTTATATATGCCATGATGTTGATATTTTATTGATGGATTTTATAATAGCGTACACATATTATGAATGTGCTAGTGATATATGAAGTTTTAGCAACTTTTCACATGATATGGATCAATTATGGATGGAACCATGTTATCATTGCCCTGTTACAAAGGGTGGATTGGTGTGATTGACTGATATGATTTGATGCTTATAGCCCATGTGATGTGCATGCTTATGGTTATGGCTTTATTATTTTATTATGTTCACATAGCACAGATGTGTGTTTGTTGATAAAGCTCATGATAATGTTTGTTTGATTTTTTTTTTTCATGGATGTGATAGTATAAAATGGAAAGTGGTATACGCTATGATGTATTTCATTGATGATTACATTGGTGTAAATGATATGCTTTATAATTTTATGTGATGTGATAATTGGTTTGTTAGATGTTCATGGTTTATCCATATAGAGAGATAGATGATGTATATTTGGATATATGATGGATGATATTTATGATTTGGATGTGATGTTTATCTTACATGATGATAGAGGTATAACATGAATACATGGAGAAAGTAAATTAAAAAACTAGATGTATAAGAGATTCAGTAAAATCATGAGGGGCACACCCATGAATAAGGAACACATTTCCTTTTCATTGGAAAGGACTAACATGCAACCTTAAAGTTGGATTTGATTAATGAACATAAGCCTTTCAAGTGCTTCACATTCACATGCTTAATGTTGATAATGAGGTATCTTGATCATGATGTTTCAAGTAAGCTCATAGTCTCATGCATATGTGCTATGTGGAGGGAGAATGGGTGAAACTAGAACTATTAGTAAGACTAGTATGCCTTTTTTGTAGGGTTTCCAAAGAGGTAGTATAGAAAAGTCTATGTTTATATATAAAGTGTAGACTGATCAATGCAGGAAGTCTACTAAGGAGAGATAATTATGACTTTATAAGATTATTACTGATAAGAACATCGATTACAGATTTCAAAATTATTTTGCTTTTTCTTGAAGGTCTTTTGTTATTTTTTATTTTACTTTAGGGTTGGGTAAGTTGATTGATGTGGGAAGCTTCTATAAATTACTAACTTTTGACAAATATTTTACTTAGCCATCCTTGAAGGGAGTGGTCTAAGTTTATGTTTCAAATATTTTTGATAGATGCCCTTCTAGGGAGTAATCCACCTTATGTTTTTGTAATTTCAAATGATTTTCAATAGCTATCCTTCAAGGGAGTAGTATTTGGATGCTAGGGGTGACCCATGATTTATTTTCTTAACTTTTGATATTTCTCTTACTTTTGATTTTGTTTGACATAGACTTACATATACATGCTTGATGTGTTACCTTTATGAAGGCAAAACTAAGCTAAAATAAAATTTCAATAGGAAAAAAAGAGGTATAGGTAACAACCAACCATATGAACCACTTCTCAAAGAGAGGGGAAGTAATATGAGAATCATGCCTTGGGTAGAGTTGTGGTACCCAAAAGTTTAAGATTAGGCTATGTTTGTGATGTATAATCACATGATTTAGTTTTAGTGGGTTGATTCTAAAAGAGGAAATAAAATATGGTAAGGGATGAGATTAAGTTTAGATAAAGGGTGATCTTGAACTTTATTTTAACAAAAAAAATGATACAGATGTAAAGCATTGAGAGGCTCAGGTTCTCGGTTTCCTTCAAGAGAGGATAACTAGTAAGCCCCTGATCCATACTTATGGGTTATGATGTAGGGTCCAAGCCAATTGAAAGCAAATTTTCCATGTTTTCTTTTCTCCATGTTGGTGACATGTTGATTTTATTTAAGGAAAATATATTCAATATTAAATTATTGCATTTTTAGGTATTTGTTATAGGCTCACTTAATTCACTCTTGATAGACACAAAGATGGGAAAGAATGACTAAACAATGTTCATCAAATAGCTTAAGTTGGGCTAAACATTCTTGATGGTAATAATCTTATAAAATGAGGTCATGTAGAGATATAAAAAGAGAAGGTATTTGAATTTCAGGAGGAAAGATGACCTCAACTCCAAAGATGAGAGAAAAAGGTGTAGCACTAGTGGGGATTCAGATGCTAGTATGATATGCCCATAGGGTAAAGGGGATATGCAAGTACCAATCTTGACTTGAGGAATTAACCATTTTGGTAAGCATATTGTTAATGGTCTTGTTAGATGCTTTAGCTTATCCATTTTATTATGGGAGATAAGGTGATAAAAAGCTAAGTTTAATACCTAATACATCACAAAGACCTTGAACTTGTTTATTTTTTAAATATTTGCCCTTATCGGTGATGATCTTATGGGGAACACCAAAATGGAAAATAATATGATGGGTGATGAATTTGAAAATCTTTTCATCTTTCATCAAGACAAAGGGAATAACCTCCACCCATTTGGTAAAATATTTAGTTGGGGCAATGATAGAATGAATTCATTGTGAAGAGTGGGGGTTGATTTCACCAATAAGGTCTAGACCCCATTGTGAGAAGGTATAAAAGTCTATAGAAACATGAAGACTATTTCTAGGTGTGTGATGTAAATTAGCATGTTATTGACATTTGACACACTTTTTCACATAATCACAACAATATTGGTTAAGGTTAGGCAAGTAATATGCAAAGCAAAAGATACACTTGGCCATAATGAGGCCACTAAAGTGACCCCCACAGATACCATTGTGTGTCTCTTTGATGGGATGGGAGTCTTCTAAACCATGGAGGAAATAAAATAGGAGGCCATCCAAGCCTTGTTTGTAGAGGATTCCTCCCATAATGGTATAATGAGAGGTGATTCGAACAAATGCTCAATGGGCATTCCTAGAGAGGCTAGAGGGAACTATGCCAAGGTGAAGGTAGTTAAAGGTTTGTTAGTACCAAAGGTTAGGTAGAGTTTCCTACACACTAAAGATGGTTGGAATGTCTAATTTGGTGTAGGAAGGTTTGGTGAGGTGATGGACAATGATGGATAGTTTGGAACATGAGGGTTTTGATGGGATCTAAGAGGCAAGAGAAGCCATGGTGTCAAAAAAACTTGTTGGTAGAGTAAGGGGTCATTTAGATATGGTAGTATTCAAATGAGATTAAGAGTTATATGATGAGTTGTTTGGATAATTGCATTATTTCATTCTTATATTGGTAAATGTCATTGACTTAGTTGACCACAAGCTAAAAGTCCCCAAAGATATTTATTATTATAAATCTTAGGGCTAGGGTAGTTTGGAGACCTATTACTAGGGCTTCATACTCAACCACATTGTTGGTGAATTCAAAGTTGAGTTTAAAGGATAAGGGAAGTGGTTCACTGATAAGTGGGACAAGGATAATACTGGCTCCCCCACCATAATGACATTTGGAAACATCAAAAACCATAGTTACCTGATTGGTTAAATTTGATTGAGATAAGCTTGTGATATACTCATCTATAAATGCAAGAGGGGGAGGTTAATTGTTTACTAAGGGTACCTTAGCTAGTTGGTAAATAATTAATTGCCCCTTGATTGACTTTTACTAGAGGAAATCAAGGTCAAACTCAACTAAAAGCATAAGCCACATAAACATACACTAGTTTTGGTATGGTTTGAAGTGCATGTATTTGAGGGGGTCAATATTAGTTATGGCAAAAAATTTGTGGTTAAGAAGGTAGTGGTGAAGTTTGGTGGCCATGAAGACTAAGGCTAGACATATTTTCCTAGTATGTGTGTGTAACAAGTCTCATATTTAACAAGAGTATGACTAATGTATTAGATGGCTTGATCTTTGTGTTGTTCATCTCAATGGACAAGCATTGCCCCTAAGGAGTGGTCTATGGTAGAGCTATAGAGGTAGAAAGGTTGGTCATCCTTAGGAGGTATAAGGATAGGTGGAGATAGTAGGTATTCTTTGAATGTATCAAAGGACTATTGACAATCAATTTTCCACTTTAAAGAGACATCTTTTTTCAAGAGGTGGTGGAAGGGCTAACACTAATCAGAGACCTAGGAGATAAAGTGATGAATGGATTAAATGTTCCCCTACAAGATGTGAAGTTATTTAACATTGGTTAGAGGTAGCATATCTAGGATGGATTTAATTTTGGTAGGATGAACTTTGATTCCTCAAATGGAAATGATGAAGCCAAGAAGTTTTCCTAATAAGACCCCAAAAATACATTTCTTAGGATTGAGGCAAATGTGATAATGGATAAGTTACTCTAAGATAATATTGAGAATGAGTAAATGGTCTTTGTGAAGCTTGGACTTCCCAAGAAGGTCATCCATTTTCTATGACGATTGTATGGATAAGGTCTTCAAAAATATAGGTCATGGAATATTGGTAGGTTGTGACAACATTCTTGAAATTGAAGGGCATGACTTTATAATAGAAATTCCCCTATGGAGTGATAAATGTAGTTTTGTGTTGATATTTAGGGGCAATAAAAATCTAATTATAACCTAAGAATCCATCCATGAGTAACAACATCTCATGGCCTAGTGTAATATCAACAAGTTGTCAATGCTAGATAGAGGAAAGTCATCCTTTGGGTAGCTGAGGTTGAGGCCAAGAAATTCCACATAGATATGTAGACCCCCTATGGATTTAGTGATAGATATGATGTTTGAAACCCATTGGGGATAATCAATGGGTTAAATAAAGTTGATAGAAAGGAGGAATTATAGGTCTTCTTTGACAAGGAGGGATATGCAAGGGTGCATTTAGTGACTCTTTTATTTGATAGGTTTGGCATCATGATTGGTTATAATGTTCTGGGTGGTAATGGCTAGGTCAATACTAATCATATTAGTATATAACTAGGTGAATGCAATATTATGGTCTTAGAGGAAGGTAGAGAAGTCATGTAGTTCCTTAAAGGTGAGAGTTTGGCCAAGTTTAACAATGTGGGGGTTGTTCAAAGTGCTTATATCAACATTTTTGGTAGATTCATTCAACATTTTTAAGGTTTTTAAAGGTAAAGATGTGTATGGAAGAATGTAATGTACCAAGGTAGGTGAGAATAACATCATCATCTTAACACCAAACAATGTTAATGGTAGGAGAGTCTTCTCCCATGATTTTATGATGGGTCAAAGGGATGGATATGGATGCCCCTTACTTTTTATAAGTTAGAGATCTAAGGGTAATCATGTTGATGAAAAAAAAGTTGGGTGGGATGATGTTCTCATCCTCACCCATAGGTGTAAGGGGTGTTGGTGAGGAAGGGGTTTCTTCTTCATCAATGGTAGGGGTAGTTTGTTTAGCCTTATTATTTGGTAAAATAAATCCAAGGCCATGCTTCTCATGAGGTTTTTGGGTCTTAATCACGGTCAATGTGTGTGGGTAATGCTCATATCATCCTAAATTGAATCCCTTTCAAACACACCTATGAAGGTATAGCTTGGCAAAGTTGGGATTGTCTAAATAAAAGGTGGAGGTGAATGGTTGAGGTGGAGAGGGAGTGACAATAGTGTAAGGTGGATTATTAATTCCACTATAGGTAAAGTGGGCTTGATAGCTTAGAGGCCCCAAGGGGGTAATAGATCTAATATTGGGGTCATAACCTATTTGGTGGTTGTGTTTCCCATATTCTTGGGGAATAAGGAGGGAATCAAGGGTGAGGAGATGGTATTATCCAAAGGTGAGGTGTTAGAAGGTAGGTTCTAAAGAATCAGTGATGGGTATTTGGTCTGTAGGGATAGATAAGTTGGTAGAGGATTTAGTAGAAGGGGAAGAAATAACAACTTTGAATTTTTTGGGTGAGGTTTTGATTGTGGTTATTTGTAGTGATTTGGATGGAGGTAGAAAAACATCATTAGGTCAATAGGTCATAATACATGCTACAAAAGGGATAGGGTCAGCTTGTATGGTAACAAATTGACCTTTGTGTTTAAACATTATGTAATGGTGGAGGGTAGAAGGTACACATCCCATGGCATGAATCTAAGGTCTCCCAAGTAAAACATTATACTAAAATTCAACTTCAACTACATAGAAGAGTTTAGGGAACATGCAAGGTCCTAGCCAAATGTAGAGGATGATGATTCCTAAGGTAGTGGTCATAATGTCATTAAAAGATCAAATGATGGCTGATGTTATAGCAATGACATTTTTTGGTAACTAAAGTTGCTCATAGGCATGGGAAGAGATGTTGTTGATACTAGCTCTCCTATCAATCATAACCCATTTGATGTGGGTTTGGTTGATGTGGGTTGTAATAAAAAGAGGGGGATCTATGTATTTGGGGTGGATAGAAGGTATCTTTGAGTCCTTTAAGATAAAAAAGGTGGAGAGTTGGAAAGCACTAATGAAGGCTTCTATAGGTTAGAAATTCCTTAATCTGACTTCAATGTCCTATATAGCCTTGATCATGGCCTAACGATGATGGGGTGAGGTGGAAATCATCTCATATAGGATAATTTTAGTAGGGGTCTGGTGGAGTTTTTTAAGGATGACCCTCCTGATAGATTTAGAGGGATTAGCCTTTGATATGCCTAAGATAGTAAATTTAAGCTTAGCTACAAGCATGGAGAATTGGGTCTAGTTGGGTATAGGGTGATTTGGTGGGTATGTACATGGAATGTAAACTTTGGCCTTCCCTTTATCCTTTTTTCTAATCATGTGACAATATTAATGGGATGTATAGAGGGGGAAGGTGTGATGGGGGATTGGGTACATTCTTCATCACTCTGAAGTGAGAGTGGGGGATTAAGAATGTGTTGATAGATAGTTTTTGGGTGTAATGGTGGAGGAATGGATGGAAGGTCATCTACCAAAATATCATCCTCATCATAGAGTTGGTGGATAATGGCCTAGAGAGATTTTTAATTCTATATGTCATGCCCATGTGTCTTATAATAAGAGCAGATTTAGAGGTCATTATACCAAGTTGGTTTCAAACCAAGAGAATCAAAAGGTTTGATGGGAGGTAATGTGAGGTAGGAGGTCTATACTAACCTTTAAAGAATGGTTGTATAGGATTCTTATAGATGTAAGGATATTTTTGGGCTCATGGTTTTGGTTGGTAAGATGGGTGTGTGGGTGGTAGTAGGTTGGGTGAGAGATGACTTGGGTAAGGTGGTTCAAGTGGATGGTTTTGGCCTAGGCACATTGGTAGTTGAGGTATCCAAATTTGGTGGTCTAACTGGCTATGATCTAGTAAGAATTGGTTCATTGGATAATAAAATGTACTAGCATAGTTAATGGTAGTGGGTGACATAGGTTGAAAGGGGATTTCTTTTTTATCAAAGTAGAAGGGTGAGGCCTTAGGATAGAGGGCAAGGTAGAGGGAGGTAGATGACTATTTATGTGTCCTTTCAATGTTTTTATCTTTTTGGTTGGTGTGGGTCAAGACATAGATATAGGTTTGGGTGAAGTGAAGTCTACTTTCAAAGATGGGTAAACCAAACTTTGAGTAGGGAAGGCACCAAGATTTTTAAAAGGTTTTATTGGTGAGCTGGTGGTTATTTTGGTTGACTAAGAGGTTTAGGGTTTATTAGAGGTTAGGATTGGTTTAAGAGGTAGTGGAGAGATGATGGATTGATAGGTTAGAGGTGTGCTAGATGGTTTAGATTTTTTAATGCAAGGAAGCCCTAACTATTGCCATAATATGACTGGATCTATGTCTAGTTTTAAGGTGAATTCCAATTTTTTTACTAATATGGAAAAAGGTTTTTGTACTAGTCTTGATCCATGGGTAGTGGATATAACAGATAAAGTTATAGGTTAGGTGGGATGCTTGGAAATTTGGTTTATCTCTTGAGGTGAGGGAAGTAAGGATGAGATAAATGGCTCATCCATAGGAGGCATAGGTAAGAATGCTCCTCCTTTAGGGACAATATCCATAGGAGTAATAGTTTGTTGGGAAGTTGGTAGAGTTGGTGAATCAAGAATGTTAATTTGCCTAGATGTACTAGTTGAGGTAGTATATGATGATTCTAAAAATTCTATGAGGATAGCTAGGGAGAAAGGAACTTCTTTGGTTTGGCTATCTAAAGGAGGGTAAGGTGACTCCATAACCTTGATAAATGAAGTGGGGGAGGAATGGGTAGATTGGTTGATCAGGTCCTCATGGGTAAGTGTATTACAAACCATGTTGACCGTGTGGGCATTATGAGAGCACTTATTCTATGTATCCTCAACTTTGACATGGGCATGGTTGGGAAAAGGTTTCTTGAAGATGTAAAGAGCTTGATTTTGAGGGGCATTGGGATTATTCAACATGAGTTCCCCTTTGTCAATAAGATTCTGAATAATATTTTTGAAAGTATTACATCAACTGACATCATGTTCAACTACCTAATGAAAATCATAGATATATATCTCATTATACGAAGAAGGTTTTGGATGAGATGAATCAAAATGTTTGGGAGGTTTGATAGGTGGAAGTTGAATAAGGTTAGCTTTTAGTAGTTTCTCCAAAAATGAGGTGTAAGATTCTCAAAGTGGAGTGCATTATTTTTGGTTATTTCAGTTTGGATTTATTTCATTTGGATTAGAGGTAATGGGAGAATTTTTCTAGTTGACATTGGGTGGAGGGGTAGCTTTAAGGATAACAACATTCACGGTTCCCTTGGTCTTGGTTTTAGTATTGTCTTGGTTACTTGGTTTGGAGGAAGAGGTCTTGTTGGTCTTGAAGGTAGAGTTTTTATTTTATAACTTCAATCTACCCTCATCTATAGCCCATTTTTCTAGCTTAAGTGCCATGGTAAAATCCTCATCAAAGGTCCTACATCTTTGGACATGTAGGGTAAAAGATATATGTTTGGTGAAAGCTTGAGTGAAAAGTTTTATAAGTCTAGGTTGAGGCAAGGAAAATGAAAGTTGATTAATCAAGCTTCTCCAATGGGTGACAAAATTGGTAATGGAGTCATCATTGAATTGTTTGATAGAATAGAGTTCTGTGATAGAGACCTTCTTGGAAATGTTGGTGGAAAAGTGATCCAAGAATACTTGTTCTAGTTGGGTGAAATAAAATATGGAATAATTAGTAAGGGCACTATACCAGTCAAGTGATAGATCAGATAAAGACATGGGGAAGGTTTAGAGGAGAAGGGCATCATTGTATGAAATCATGTAGCATGCATGACTAAAATACCTAAGGTACTATTGGGGGTCTTCCTTGCTTTGAAATTTGGTAAATTTTAGAAAATCCCATTGAGGAGGGTAAGTATAATATGAATAGAAGGATGAATAGGTTTGTTACAAATCTAATCATATGATAGGATGTTATGAGCTCCTAAAATAAATGACTCAAGTTTGGTCATTTTGTCCATGAGCATTTTCATTAGGTTAGTTTGAGGTGGTGCACCAAAAGGATTGTAAGGCTAATATTGTGTTTGAGGTTAGGCAACATAGTGGTAATTGATTGGTAGTGGAGAGGCTACCACATATTGGATGTGGATATTAGAGGTTTGGTAGGGTAGGTGGATGATGGTGGCTAGGTAGTGGGTACATACCCTGGTAAGTTAGGGATGTATCATGGGTTGGGAAAAATAGGTAACTATTAAGAAGTCCCTATTGATTGGGCATGTATGGTAGTTAGGTTGGTGACAAGAGGGGAGGTAGTGATCTTCATGTTAATGGGTGGTGAGGTAGATGGATAGGTACCCCTAAGCTTGGTAAAGAGGTATTAAATGATGTGTTAGGTTTTATAGAGGGGAGCTTAGAGGTGATGGTGGTGGGTGCCCTAGATACAAGTGGGACATGACAAGTTAAAAGTTGGGTTATCCCCAAGGTATATGAGTCATTAGTAGGGGTGGAAGGTGTAAGGGTAATAGTTGGTTGGATAGGTTGGTTCTTAGCCATAGTATCAAAGGGTTTAGTAGATAAATATGCTTGGGTGGTGACTTCAGCAATAGGGATACCCTCCATAAGGTGGGATTGCATGCCATAAAGAAGATCTTGAGGTGAATTTAAAATCAAGATATGGTGAGAGGAGGTGTTAATATAGTGTTGAAAGGCCACTAGATTGTTGTCTAAAAAGGTGGTAAAATCCATGTCTCCTTGGGGAAATACCTAAGGAAAAGTAGGGCTTCCTAATGGATGAGGTGAATCTTCTACCTCAGAGATGTACTCCATATATGAGGAGGTAGAAGAGGTTAATTTAGGTGATGGGTTTTGTTCTACTAGGTCTCTTCACTATTGATGAGTGAGAACCATACAAGGAAAGGAGAGAGAAAAAAAGAACAATCTCACCACTCAAATAAGAAGAAGATAAGAAAATGATCAAGGAAATAAAGACACACACTTAAGTACTTGAAGCCTATAGGTTAGTTTTAATCTTGATTTTGGCTTATGTCTTAGTTTATGAGAATGTGTGATAGAAGTTGGCTTGTAGATTAGGTACTATAGAAGAAGTATATGGTTGGCTTTAGGTTGTTTAGGTGATCATAATAATATATATTAGAATCAATATGTAGCTTAGTATTGGGGCCTACCTCCTCACTTCACAATCCTACAATGATAAGGGTGTCAGGTGCTTAGCCAATATATATTGATATCCAGAGTTTATACTCAACTATAGAGCTGAGTTGGTTCTCCTCTTGGTAATAACCTCTAAGTAGGATCATTGGGAATGTGTAAGGTGACTGCTAGGTGATGAAATCCTAATCAGGCCTTGTCTTAATTTTTTTGATGTTTGATTGATGAAAGTGGTTTTGTTAGTGTGTGAAAAAAAATGGTTCTATGATAAGATTACTCTACTTTAATTAAAATTGAATTAATGTTAAAAGTAAGAAATGGATGCAGTTTATTTTAATTCCAAAATAAATTTTAGTTTCAATTATGAGCATAGATATAAAGAAGAGCATATGAATGCTAATAAACTATGAGTAAAGACTCTAGGTCCCATCAAGCATGCCAAAATGTTTCACTCAAATTTTGCTATTATTTAGAAGAAAGTAGTAAAACTAAAAATATGGGTTGTGCTAGAAATACCAATAAAAGTGAGCATTTTGGATCATAAGATTATGAAGATCTCCTCTTTATCTTGGGAGGAAGACCTAAAAATAAGAAAACACTAAATTAAATTTGTTAGTTAGACAAGTAGCTAAATGGATTGCCTAGCTACAACTAGATCCTAGAAGCATGAACTTCCTTAGGGGTTGTCAATCCACCATTTTAAAACAATTAAGTTGATAAAATAGAAAGAAAGTACTTGCATAAATAATCAAAAGGTATTAAAATTGATAACAAGAATTTCTTGATAAAAATATGTGTTTGAAATGATCTACTTAGTGATAAGTTGATTAGTGTTAGTGCTAACAGGCAAGGTATGGCTCAAAAAAATAAGTAGAAGTCTATGGTTAGGTAGAAGCACATAAAAGAGGGTTTGATTAGGTGTAGGTGGTAAAAGGGATCTTGTAAATTTTAGGTATGATAGTGAACCATCAATGGTCAAGATGACTATCAATAGTTAAGAGTAACCATCGATAGTTGGGTTAATCATTGGTGGTTTCCTTTAGGTGAATTAAGGCCAATAATTTGGGTATGAATCTTGAGAGGTGGGTGAGGTCTATACTAATTTCAAAGTGGAAATATGACAAATAAATATGGAAAATAAATGATTGTCTTATCGATAAGGTGGATTGTATGGATAGTTGAGGCAAATTTCTTGATGTAGAAGCCAATCATAATTTTAACAGAGTGATGGTGCTTGGAGTGGTGATGTAAATTTGGGTTTGCTAGATTAATGAATCACCTAATGTTGATTGACCTATAAAAGAGATTCTAGATATTAGAGTTCTTGATAATAATTGTAGATGATTTTTCCTTATATCTCTCCTCTTCTTATAGGCAAGGGAAAAAGGCTGAAGTGGGAGTGTAACTAGGGATTATAATTATAACTCATCTATGAAATACCTCATAAAAGTATTTAGATGACTTTTTTTAAGAAAAACTAAGTGATAGTTTGCATGGTGAGTGCATGCTAAGTTCTAGGCAATGGAGCTTGACCATCGATGGTTAGGCTAACTATCAACAATTAACCTAACCATCAGTGGTTGAGGCTAAAATGCCAAAAAAGGTAAAAAGAGATAATTTCAAGCTATCTAGGTCAAAATTATAAAAATAAGCTTAGGCAAGGGTAAGGGTCTGAGGGTTTATGACATTCAAAATCATGGATATGGATTTCTAGTTTCTACATATAGTTGAATGGAAAATGGTTATCATTGCACTTCACACTTTTCATATTTACATCAAGATGGGAGAAAAGACATGGTCCATTACCTTTAGATCATTTAATTTATTCTACATTGAGAGAAACTACATAATCAAAAGTGTAATCATGATCAGGGCATGAGCATTGTTCTTTCCATTTCAATCATGATTTTTTAATTTTTAAATGGAGAAAATTGATCAAATTAGATCATAACATTATATTTTAATATATAATCCATCTTCAATGGTTGATTAACTTTATTTGATAAAACTAGGCTTGATGATTCTCTCACTTATCTATGTTGTGATTTATTTGAGTGAAGATGGCTTGATGGTTCTCTATTTTTCCTCAATAAATATTTTGATTACTACATATTTTACTTTTTCCCATGTTTATGAGGGTTGGGGCATGTTTCCTCCTTAACTAAAGATCCTACATATTTACACAAGTTTGGGCATGATCTCCCCAACTCTCCATGTGATTAAACAAGGAAGTAAAGTTCTCCAATGATTAAAAAATGAAGCATCATATCCAAAAATTTATGAGAAAATATGCTTTACTCAAATACAAGTGTACTCATTCCTCACTCCTAAAACTTTTTAAAATTTTAATTTAAAATTTTATATTTCACATATGGAAATTAATTACTTCATTTTCATTTAAGGTTTGCATGGAGCAAAGTTGTACATTTGGAATGATCTCCCAAAGGCAAAGTGTGTTGTACATACTCAAGTAAATTTTAATCTTTTTTTATAAATTTTTTATTACTATAATAAAAGGGGACATTTTAAATACTAAAATATGGTCTTTAGTACTTGACAATGACAAGCTTGACACATAATCACCACACATGACTTGAGCACACAAAAAGGTCCTAATCTACCATCCTCTTACCTTTGTATTCTATATTATTAGTTAACTCTTCCATTATAATATTACACACTTAAACTAACCTCACTCTTTATTTTAAACCTCATAAATATCATGAAAATACATATACACAATCTTAGTAAATTACACTTATACATAGGTTGGTTCGACAATATATGGTTTATATTTCTAGTCAATACTGACCTAATCTAGTCAATATTGATCCACTCCTAACAAAAATTGTTGTTGGTATAGGCCGTTTTCCCACTAGGTTTTGCCTACATGGTTGTATTAGCTTGCTTATGGCTCTAGAGGTCATTTGGGTTACTTGGGAAGATTAGTCCCACATTCACTAGAATGTGTGGTATCTCTCCCTATCTAGCCTATATATGCACCTTTCTCCCTTTATAATTCTAATGGAGTATATCGTGTGAATTATTAGAGCATTCATATTTTGGTACATTTTTTTTCTCTTTGATTTCATTCTTGTAGCTGCATATATTTACTTTGTATTGTCTTGAACAATATGTGTCTTACATTTTATCTTAAATCAATGTATTCATTTGAATTAGCATTCCTATAACTCATTCTGATATGGGATCAAAGTAGATCTAGATTTGAGGATTACCTATTTTTTTTGCAAGTTTTCATTTCAAATCTTGGGTTTATTTGATTTCAATTTAGATCTCTCTATTTTAACATCTTCATTTTATTGTATTAACTATATAAGGAGATTTATTTCAGATCTAATGTTTTGAATTCATTATTAATTATGTTATTGAGATATTCAATCCTCCGAGTGTATCAGTCTTCACATTAACACATGAGGATCTTGTATTCTTTCATCTACTATCCAAGATTCTTGTATTGTCTTTAGTTCTATTTTTTTTTAACTTGGAAATATCTACTTAGGTAGAGTCATTCAATCTTTGGCATTTTTTAGAAAGAAACTTGTTAGTAAACATGTTGCATGGTAAAATTCATGCATGTACCAATATTTTTCATGTAGTTTATAGGGTTTGAAAGTGGTTCAATCACCTTCCATGACTAGATCTTAGGTACTCAATCATGTTTCTTTCCATCCAACCTTTAAGTCTACTCATTGTCCACCATTTGAGATAAGACTAGTTCTACATGTGTACACACAATATTGGTAAACAATGACATTGTAAAATGTCTATTACTAAATATAAATGTCTATCTTTCCCCCCATTTTATTAAATTAATGAAATTACTAGAGTAAAAGGCTTAAAGGTGATATTTGAGTGTAAATTTAGTGGGTGTGTTTAGGTTTGTGTTGAATGTTGATCCTTTTGCCATGAAAATTTGTAATGAAACATCTGGAAATCAATTTTTAGTTATGATATAGAATATTAAATAAAAACATTGTATATATTTTTGAAATTAGAAGGACAAGGAATGAATATACCTATATGCACAAGAACTGAGCTTTATTTGAGAGATAGTGGAGAGTGGGATGATCATGGACCATAGAGATTAAAATTTTAAATACATGAGTTTATTTAAATAATAATTAATCATATTTGTATATGGATAAGTGTTTTGAAGTTAAGTCATGTGGAATTTCAACCACACTACTCACTATATTTTATTATAATTTGGCTCACCATGAGTTCCAATAAAATATGTGAATATGATAATTTAAGACTGAGTAACATTTTTTGTTCATGTGATATAGATATATTATACCATTAAATCTAAGTATCTGAGTAAAACTAAGTAGAAACTGATTAAATGATATTTTATAATTTATCACATATTCCCTCACTCTAATAAATTTTGTAATCTAAGTCATATAAGATATGCCAAAGTACAATAATATATTTAAACTATTTTCATATGTCATGCATATGTTCTCAATATGATAACCTATGTAATGCATGTTATATAACCTATACTTGAGTATCATAATATTTGAAAATTGTTTGCATATTCCACATACATTCCCCTAATTTAATAACATTGTAAACTAAGTCATATAACCTATGCCAAATCATCATAATGTTTGTAAAATGTTCATATATGCCACCATTCTAATAAATGATGTAAACTGAGTATTATAATCTATGTAATAATCTATGAAATGTCATTCATAATCATTTAAAATATATAAAAAATTCTCTTAATCTATGTCAAATATGTTGTAATATGTGTTCAATTTATAATAATTGAAAGTAATAGGTGCCGAAAATATAAACTAATATGTTCCCACTCTAAATATATCTATTTAAAGTAAGTAGTATCTAAAAATATACACTATGTATGCTCCTTTTTAATGTAATTAATCTATATTATGAAATTATTATCTCAAAATAAGATTGTTATACACAACATGTTATATATAAAAATATATGAGCATGTAAAATAATGTGCTAACATGATAAGAATATGTCATCATAGTAAAAATATATCATCAAAACATATATTAAATATGTATCCTAAGACATAAAAGTGTCATATCAAGATAGATATAAAAAAGAGAAACATAGCGATTAAGTCAATATATCAATGAACATAGATAAATTTAGTAATAACTAATAGAAGATACATGAATTGTATCATGGCACTACATAGGATATGAATAATGTGTGATGTTGATTATAACATCACAATATCAAAAAAAATCCTAAATGTATCCACACATAGATAATAGAGTCAAAGAGTCACACATATTGTCATGGCCTTAACACATAAAAGAAATTATTAAACACACATGATAACACATAGTGTCAAACAAAGTAAAAAAATCAATAATAATTATAGGGAAACAAAATAAGATCCATACATATAAAGATTCAATCACAAAAAGAGTCCCAAAAGGAACACCTAGTATCATGTAGAGTCACAAATAGTTGATAATAAGTCACACAATGTAATATACAAGAAATATTCATCCATATAACACACAACAACATCAATCTAGCATAGAAAATCAAGGCTAATATACACAATCAATGTATGTTATCATCACATATATCTAAATATATTAATAAAATAAATAATAATGTAATACTATGAATAAGAGAAATAAATGTGAAATCAAAGTAAACAAATTCAATATGACCAATAAAATGGTCATATAAAGATAAATCCTATGAAAATATGTACCATGACACCTGTAAGGTAAACGTGCCCCTAATATAGAAAATTTAACTCTTGGGTGTAGGAAAGTACTTGAATTGATTGTCCATGTTACTTAAAACTTGTATGTCTTGCATCTCAGTCATATATACCATGAAATTAATGTTCATATAAAAATTTATATATAAAATATCATATGTGATAAATCATGACAACAATAAATAAGTGTAATTCACAGCACATGGTTTTTTTATTTTTTGAATGTTTTTAAATTTTGTATTCATGAAAAAATTAATAATGTTTTTGTATGTTTGAAAATTTTAAAATATTATATGCTTAAATTTAAATATTACATAAGTGCATGATATTCATATGGTTCTTCATAAATTTTTATTTAGGTGAAAATAATTAATAAACTCATGTGCTCAATTTCTTTATGATCACAAATGTTCCTAATTAGTTTGGTTTAGACTTCCTTTTGGTTTATTTTATGCATTGGTATTCTTTTAATTATATTTTAACACCAAGTAACTAGTTTTAAACTCTTGATTTTTAATATTATTATTTTAGGCTTCCTTATTTTTATTTTGATAAGGTTTGATGGGAGGGGTTTATCATGGCTCATGATAGGATGCTAGAAGTAGCTTACGTGGGTCCCCTTGGAGTTCAATATAATCATGTAGCCAGAGTAATGGTCACATTATAGGTTACTCATCTTGCCTCCATGATTTTTATTGTTATCTTAGTCATTGAGAGGGACTTTATAAACATTATCAATGATATGTTAAGAAATACCACCCCCTCACATACTATGAAATCTATCATCGATGACAGTAGGTGATTCTTTTCTTCCTTTAGAAAGGCATATATTTAAAAGGTGTTTTATGAAGGTAATTTTGCTATGGAATGTTTGGAAAACTTTGGCATGGAATATCCTATATTAGTCAGTGAAATGGAGACCATAATATTTATTTGACTTAATTAATAATGATTCAACCAAAACATCAACATAGCTATACAAGCCAGTCACATATGGGAATTACATACTTGGGCATGTGAAGTATTCACCCCTCCCTATGTAATTATTATACATGCCTTGTAAGAAAAATAAAAGTGACATAAATTTCAAAATTTATTGAAATCTAAAGTGGGAAGAGAAGACAATAGTATTTCTCACATTGAAGAGGTAAAACTCATACAATGAGAAAATGGGAGGAGGCGTAGATTTTTTAGATCCACTCTATTATATGAAGGCCCAAGAAAATAAAAGGGTATTGAAAAAACTATGTAAGTGTGGAATTATAGGGTATATGTGATGAATTACAATGCATGATAGACATCTATCAAAGGAATTCATGATGGCATGGAACTAGAGGATGGTTAGAATGAGAGGAACCAAGATTATTATGACTAAAAAATGTATAAGGGAGATTACTAAAGTGAGATGTGATGGATAAAAATCTTGTAAGGATAAAATATTTAAATTAGAGTTGATGCAAAAAAATATATACACTAATAAAATTATGAATACTGAGAAGAAGTGATTCCCAAGGAAAGAAATTCCTCATCACTAGCCAGATATTTTCTTTCAACTCAAGAACTATTTGACACTTGAAGTTAATTTAACACTCATATTCTTCCACCATTTTTTATTTCTTAATCACTTTCATGGACATACAATAGGTTTATCCTACTACCTCTTAAAATCTATAGAAAGTATAGTCCTTACCTTTCATATTAGTAACAATAACGGAATAATCCATCAGGGATTGATCTTCTTGAAATTTTAATATAGATAAACCTTGTGTGTAAAATCCATTCCTAACCTCCCATTATAATACCCTTCTTAGGAATTAGGGATTCCAAACTTGGCAGAAGGACTCCTAGCCCCTACCATTTCCCTTCCTACCTCCCCCTTTTCTAAAACTCTAAATAAATTCTGCAAAAAACATTTGGGGATCATAATACCATCCTCCATGACCAAAAAACCCATAAAATGTGGCTATTTCCTAGTATGAGGAAGAAGGAAACAAGAATAAAAAGGTCTACAATCTTGAAAATCTAGACTGGGACTATAGAACAAAGTTAGAAGCCTTCAAATCAAAACTAATAGATATGGAAAGGAACATGTCCAATCTTATAAAGTTAAAAAATGACCTAAAATATGATATCAATAAACTCAAGTATGATTGGATAAGCGAAAGGAAGATTGAATTCTCTTGATTAAGGAGGAAGCCAATTAGAAAAATAAACCAGAAGTGATTGAAGACCTTTTGCTTACTCCAAAGGATAAAATGACCCACAGGAGGAAGACATAGGAAGTGTTGAAGGAAAAAAATAAGGTAATCTCTACATAAATCTGCATTTATTTTTACTACTGGTTTATATTTTTCTAGTTTCTATCATTTTTGTTGATGGACTTCTGTGAATTAAAGCTCATAGTGGCTTAGTTTCTTTACCTAGGGTATTATTTTTTTCTCAAAATTTGGTGATTGTTAGTCCTTGTAAAACCATAATTATTTACCTAATATAATTAAAAAAAATTATTATGATATAGTATGAGGTTCTTAGAAGCTTATATGTACCTATCATTCAACATTTATAACTCATGTAGTCATGTTTCCTAATAGTCATTATCTTTGAGAGAAACATGAAATTATGGTATCTCAAATGTTAAAAATTTGATAAATATTATCCCATAATATATATAATAATGAGTAGGACTCATGTACATATGAATACTCATGAGATAATCCCATAAGGCATTAAAAATATAATTATCCCAATCTTCACCATGTTTAACTACTATTTTTACTTAATATTTTGGTGTTTATCTTATTCATTGCTTCTAATCATCCATTTCCTTAAAATATGATCTTAAAATATGTCCATTTACTTAAATATGTGACAAATATTGTATTTGGGACAATATTTATTAAAAATTATTTTCATAAAATATGATCCATTATTTTATACAATAGCTAGTGGGAACCCAAATCATGAAATAATGTTTATCATAAAACACTTGCATATATCCTCCCCTGTAGTCAATTGCAATTGTACTAATTCCACACATTTTATAAAATGATTTGTATATATAATAATAAAATTGTGTCCCTTTGAATATTTTATATTTGTATTTCCTATCAAGTCAAAACCTTAAAGATAAAATGGTCAGGGTGATATAATGTTTGTAATTCTTATGAAGGCACATGATATAATTATTGTGTTACTATATGTTTTTGCATATTTTTCAATGTTCCTAACATTATTATTTAATTTTATACCATTAGTAACCCATCCTTTATAAATTTTATTAAATTAATAATCCACTAAAATTTTCCCCACATTCATTATCGTGTACCTCTTGTAGAGCTTGTTGAAGCTTCTCTTAGCTAAAACACCAAAGTTAATGTCCCTTAAATCAGAGTTTAAATAGTTATCCTCTGATTATAACATATTTAAATCTCATTGTAAATTGAATTTTTCATTATTAGAAAAATTATCTAGGGTAATGTATTTATGCAATAAATTCTCTCTCTCTCTCTCTCTCTCTCTCTCTCTCTCTCTCTCTCTCTCAATCACTATAGTTTATTTATTGTTTGAACTGCATGTGATCATAAGTACTAATAAGGAAATTACATATGTTGTCATAACTGATGGCTATTGTAATAATTTTATAATGAAAAAATCACTATTATCATTAATTCTTAAGGGATATAAATAAGTTACGATAAACATAAAATCCATATGAAAATATTAGTTGAGATGTATAATCTCAATCATAATCATGTGAAAGCGTGACATTAAATGTTATGCTATATATATATATATATATATATATATATATATATATGAAATCAAATTTTATTCTTTCATATAATAAAAATATAAGACTTAGTCAAAAATGAGTGGTGAATCATCATAAATGTGAATAGATACCTTATATTTTAATTTTAATGTTTAAAAACATAATATCTTATAATTGATGCCTTATATTTAGTTGTACTATTTTTTCATGAAAACCCTAAGAAATATGCAAGTGGAATAGCCTATCCTTGAGGATTAATTATAACTATTCCTCAAATTACATGGTCCACATATCCTCAATAATTTTTTATGTAGTTAAATCATAATGAAAATTATCACTCACTAGTGTTGTGCCAACTATTGGTGTGGGAACTAATTGATCCATAATTACATGTCATTTGACAAATTTTATAGATATGAACTTTAATTTGAATTCCATAAGTATCATTATCCATTTATTTATACAGCTTGAAAAATATAATTTTATCATGAGAAACTTCATTGAATCCAATTTTGGGATGACATTCATTTCATTATCAAGCATATAATGTCAAAGTTTTGTGCTATGTATATAATGGAGAAACAAAAATTATCCATTATGTTGTAATTCAATACATAAAAAAATAGCGTAAAAATGATGTAATGATTACAAACTCTTTGTAATCATCATCATATTATGCTAATAAATCCCCTAAAACATGATATGTAGTAGAAATGTCTAATAATAGAGGCTTGTTTGGTATCATATGCATGAAAACAAGTGGATTAAGTAGATATTTTTTTATTGAATAGAAACTCTATTGAAAATTATCATCCAATTATAAATTTTATATTTATTTAATAACCAATTTAAATTTTGTATCTTTTCAATTAAGTGATCTACAAAATGTGTTATTGATTGAATTATTCCTTGTAAACATTTTAACTTATTTAATAATTTTGGTAGAGGAATGTCTAAAATAGATTTTAATTTCTTTGGATTAACTTTTATATCTATTTAATATATGATATGTCCTAAGAAATTTCTTGAATATTCCTCAAATAAACCATTTTTGGATTTAAGTGCACATTATATTTGTGTAAGTATTTAATCTTTTTTTTTAATTCAAGAATATGATCCTTCAAATATTTATATTTCATAAGTAAATAATCAACATTATGTTTGACTCTTTTATGTGTAAATTCATGAAATATTTGGGTCATAAGACTTTTATAAATATCCCATGCATTCTTTAATCCAAAAGGCATGATGATGCAGAGGATGATCAACTTTCTCCCAAACTCCTTGTCCAATGTTCTCTCTCTCCACTAAGGTTCATATGAGCATTTAGGGGTTCATAAATGCCTACTCTACCTCATGGATATTTTTATATTTTTATTGATTCTAATGGTCTCTTAAGACCTCTCATACACTTGGTAACTCACTTCATCACCATTTTATTACCTTTGGCAACTTTCCCCTTAGCCACAATCAACTCTATTAGCCTTTTTAGGCTAATTCTACTTGTATGGATCTATACCAGCTAGTTTGTCAAAACCCTTAGTATTTTAAAATACCCTTTATCCTTATTATATTATGTATGAAATTTAAAAGGTTATCTCCCAGTAAAAATCACTTTTATAACCTTGTTTTAATTTCCTTTAGGCTTACTTAGGTTTGTCAAGCTTAGAAACTCAAATAATCCTCTCATAGTACGTACAAGTATGGAATCAAACCCAAAACACCTAAATATCTTCATATGAATGGATACCAATCATATTACAAAATTTTGGTTAATTTAATCAGTTAATTCTCTAGGAAAATGCATTTTTAGAATAGAATCCTAGTTTTGAGTTTCACAAGGTTTGGAGGACATCAGATCACACTATTTTCTCTTATTCATTCTAGAAAGGGTTTTAAGGAACTATAATTTTTGTTTAGGCTTTATACTCCCTTAAGACACTATTATTACCTTAACCATTGGTGTGTCTAGAAATATTTTTGGCCGACTTGTGGCTTACATACCTATTTTATTTACTTGTTACATTTCTCTATGTTCTTAGATAGGTTGGCCTATAGAATAACCTTGGCTAAGTAGACTATATATATGAGGTAGTGGTTAGTATTTAATCATCATGTGATGTATTCTACTATTATTTCATTATTTTGTAGGTTTTCCCCTCGAAGTGGCTTTACTATATTATTTAATATTCTATTCTATTGTCAATTATCATTGTGTAATCTCTCATATTTTCTTATCCTATGCAATATAAAATCATTGTGTGAATATATAAGTAATTTAATTATAAGTGGTATCATATATTTGATTTGGGCAAGTTTATTGTGGAATTTTTTTTATATCTAGTGAGGCATGGATTTTGGGGGTAGTGAAAGTGAAAAAAATATAACTTGTAATATGGGAAGAATTATTTTTTTCCATCAGTGCAGTATTGTTTGAAACAGTTTTTTGAAAAAAAAATAATTAAAAAAAAGTCTAGAAATTTTTTTCCTCTTACACACTTGCAATCATTGGATTCATCTCACCAAGATGATCACAACGGTATATTTTATTGATACACGTTTTTGGTACTAAAAATTTTACTCTAGTATGCAAAGGTAATCATTGGATTTATCTTGATAAGGTGATCACATTGGTAATATTTATTGATACACTTTTTTCAAGGTCAAAACCCTCCTATGGTTTGTTTATTATAGGTCCTTCAACTTAGGGAAGAAAAGTGGCACCAAAAACTCCTAAAACTCCTTCTACTGATGACATGGAATCTAGAATGTTAGATCTAGTGATTTCTCAGCTTCAAGAGGACATAAAAAACATGGTGAGGCATGATGACTTTGTTATAATCTAAGATTATGTTTCAAGGATATGTAGAGATATTAATGGAGTTCATATTGAATGAAATTATATTACCATGCAATTGGCTGCCCTCACATCTCAGTTTTAACCTAACAACCTTCCACTTCAACATTCAAATCCCCCTCTCAACAACTCCCATGCTAGTATGAAACTGATGTTGCCAAAAGTGGACATGCATAATTTTAATGGTAAGGATCCTCTCACTTGGATTAACCAAATTGAGAATTTATTTGAGATACATCAAACCCATTATTTTCAAAGGGTGAAGGTGGCATCCCTATATATGGAACTTGAGTAATTCATTTGGTATCACTGGTTATGTGCTCAAAAGAAAAAGAATTGTGCTCCTATTACATGGAATATTTTTACTAAGGAGTTGATAGCTCATTTTAAAAATAATTTCTTTGATAAATATTTTAGCTAATTAGCCAAGCTATGGTAAATAGGACCTATGAAGGATTATATTCATCAATTTTAGAATCTCTCTTTATTGGTGGAAAATATCACTAAGATAAATTTTATGGATATATTTTTGGGTGGCCTCAAAGATAGCATCCAATATGAGGTTTGAATGTTTATCCAAACATCTGTATCAAAAGCTATCCCTAAGGCATGCATGATAGAAGAAAAAGAGATGGTCAAAAGGAAAACTTTCACTATTGGTCATGATCACAACTTTCTAGCACCATCATTGCTATAGCCCACCAGATTAACACAATAAAAAATTGAGAATCAAGCCAAAGGGTTGTGTTATGGTTGTGACAACAAATGGAGCAAAGACCATCATTTTTATAAAAAGAAGTTATTTTACATTAAAGGTGCCAATGATGATGAAGATGATGTAGAAGTACAAGATGTGGAGGTAGAAGTTCTTGAGGAGGAATTTGAAGACTCTTAGCCTACTATTTCATGACATGCCCTTCCAGGTATTAGTACTCCCCAAACTCTTACGGTGATGGGTTTCCTTAAGAAATAAAAGTTCACTATCTTGATTGATTCTGGGAGCACACATAACTTCATCCATAATAAGTTCATTTCTCATTTGATTTGTTTCATTTATCCATCTCTATAATTTTAGGTTATGATTATAAATGGTGGTACTATCAACTATTCAAGAAAATTTCATAGTATTATGTTGGCCATGGGAGACTACTTATTGGATTCTCTTATGTTTTCTATTCTGATGGGTGGAGCTGATATTATTCTTGGAGTCTAGTGGCTTACCAATTTGGGCACTATTGAGATGAATTTTCAATAATTATTAATGCATTTTCATTATGAATAAAGGGAATTTTAGCTAAGAGGATTAAAGGCTAAATCTCCCCAACTTGTTAGCTCCCATTAAATGATAAAGATTCTCCATAAGGGTGCTAAGGGATTTATAGATCGCTTGTTTTCTATGGAAGTACAACCAACTCAGCCATCTCCACCTCTTGATCTATAACAAATAAATGATGCTCATTCCCTTATTTTTAGAGACATGCCAAAAGGACTTCCACCTAGCCGCATGCATGATCATGTTATCACACTTATTCTTGGTAGTACACCACCCGACATCAATCCATATAGGTATCTTTATGCCCAAAAAAGTGAAATTGAAAAGATGGTACAAGAGATGTTGGATGTAGGAATCATTCACCATATCCAAAGTGAATACTCTTCACTAGTTGTAATGGTGAGAAAAAAAGATGACACTTGGAGGATGTGCCCTGACTATAGAGAACTCAATAAGTACACTATCAAAGATAAGTTTCTAGTTCTTATCATTGATTATTTTCTAGGTGAATTGAATGGTGATATTTATTTTACCAAGTTAGATCTATGTTCTGTATATCATAAAATCAATATCCATGATGAAGACCTACCTAAAACTACTTTCAAGACTCATGAGGGCCATTATGAGTTTTTGGTTATGCCTTTTGGCCTAACAAATGCACCATCTACTTTTTAGAGTTTGATGAATACTATTTTAAATCCATTTTTGAGAAAATTTTTTTTGTATTATTTGATGATATCCTCATTTATAGTAAAAATTGGGTAGACCATTTGCAACATATGAAATAGGTACTCTCCATTTTGGAGCAAAATCAATTATATGCCAAAAATTCTAAATGTAATTTTAGGGCTGGTGGGGGTAAATATTTGGGTCATTTGGTGCCTTATGAAGGAGTAAAATTGGATCCTAAAAAAATCCAAGCAATGGTGGACTGGCCAATTCCTAAGACACTCAAGCAACTTCAAGGATTTTTGGGGCTTACTGGTTACTATCATATATTTGTCAAAAACTATGGTAGTATTGTAGCCCCACTTACCTCTTTGTTAAATAAAGACTCCTTTTAGTGGACTGATGTAGCTACCCAAGCATTTGAACAATTTAAATTGGCTATGTGCACTACTCTAATATTAGCCACTCCTATTTTTTCTAAGACTTTTGTGGTTAAATGTGATGCATATGGGTATGGTATGGGTTTTGTACTCATGCAAGAAGGTAGACCACTGGAATTTGAAATTCATCAACTCAAGGGTAAAAATCATCACAAGCCCATCTATGAGAAGGAAATGGTGGCCATTTTGCATACAATCAAACAATGGAGACCTTATTTGATGGGTCATCACTTTCAAGTAAAAACTAATCATGAAAGTCTTAAATATTTTTTAGAACAAAGGTTTTCATCTGAATAATAATATAAATGGGTAACTAAGATGCTAGGCTATGATTTTGAAGTAGTATACAATAAAGGCAAGGACAATGTGGTGGTAGATGCACTATCTAGAAAATATGAATCAGTTGAGGCATTAATATGTGCCATAATCATTTTTTAGGTAGATTGGCTAGAGAGAGCATGATTAAAATGAGAACATGATAGTACTACTCATGATTTGATTCAAAATATTTAGCAAGGTTTAAATGGATTTGAAAAATTCACATGGAAAGGTAATGCATTATGGTACAAAAATAGATTGTACCTATGTAGGAATTCTCTTAAACAAAAAATCCTTCAAGAACTTCATGCAACTCCAATTAGGGGTCATTCAATATTTTTGAAAACCTATCACATGATCAAGCAGGATTTTTTTGGGAAGGTCTCAAAGGGGATGTCCAAAAATATATATCTAAATGTATGATTTATCAAAAAAAAAGGTGAAACCATCAAAAATCTAGGTCTTTTACAACCTTTATCTACCCCTAGCTAGTGTTGGGAAGAGATATCTATGGATATAATTATAGGGTTACCAAGATCTAATGGTCAAAATGTTATCATGGTTGTTGTAGATAATCTTAATAATTATTCTTATTTTCATTCATTATCCCAACCATTTTTTTCTAGTATAATAGATTTTTCTTTTCTTAATACAGTTCATAAACTGCATAGGACCCCTAAGATCATTATTAGTGATAAAGATCCCATTTTTACTAGTATTTTTTTGACTAAGTTATTAAAATGTTTAGGCACTCAATTGGCTCATATT
This sequence comes from Torreya grandis, assembly GCA_037957365.1. NCBI lineage: Eukaryota > Viridiplantae > Streptophyta > Pinopsida > Cupressales > Taxaceae > Torreya > Torreya grandis. The sequence goes on from JARHVA010001397.1 coordinate 431,124, forward strand.
TCATCCTATCATCCTCAATTTTATGGATAAATTGAGGTAGTAAATAAATGTCTAGAAGGATATCTTTGTTGTTTTGTTTTTGATAAACAGGATAAATGGGTTCATTGGCTGCCACTTGCTGAATGGTGGTATAATACTTCTATTCATAGTTCTTCCAAAATGTCTCATTTTGTGGCACTATATGGATACCACCCTCCATAAATCAATTCAATCTTGAAGGTCCATCCTAAGGTTCATGTAATTTAATAACATATTCACCATCAATAGGTGGTCCTTGCAAGTTTGCATGAAAATTTAGCTATGGCCCAGAATCACATGAAGCAACAAACATATCAACATATAAGTGAGAAGTATTTTGACATTAGTGATTGGATCTTTTTTTATTACAACCATATAAATATATGTCATTTATGAAAAAAAAAAGGATAACAAGTTGGCCCCTAAGTATTATGGGCCTTATCAGATCTTGCATAAAATTGGTAGTGTGGCCTACAAGTTTGATTTTCCTTCATCCACTCATATACATCCAGTATTTCATGTATCATGCTTGAATAAAGTCATTGTAATTAGAGTTACCATTAAAAATAAAATTACCATTATTGGTGGAATAAGGTAGATTTATTCCTAATCCTAAGGCGATCCTTCAATGATACACCAAGTAACTACATTCTAGAGAAATTACAAAATACCTAATCAAACGGAAGAATCTGCCATGTGAAGATGCCACTTGGGAGGATGAAGAATTTGTGCAATAGCATCCATAGTTACAAAAATGTTGAGGCATTTTTTTTTTGAAGGGTAAGGGCTCATTATGCCCTTAACCATTAGTGTGTATAGGGATATGTGTGGCCAACTTATGGCTTACATACCTCTTTTATTTACTTGTTACATTTATCTATGTTCTTAGATAGGTCAACCTATGGAATAACCTTGGCTAAGTAGAATATATATATTAGGTAGTGGTTAGTCTTTAATCATCATGTGAAGTATTTTTCTATTATTACATTGTTGGGGATGTTTTCCCCTCAGAGTGGCTTTTCTATATTATCTAGTATTCTATTTTACTATCAATTATCACTTTGTAATCTCTCATATTTTATTATTCTACATAATATAAAATCATTATATGTGAATATCTATGTAATTTTATTATAGACACCATCCAAAATCATTAGTAATTCCTAAACACACCTCTATTTCACTTTCCCATAGCCTCTTTTACATCTCTACCTACATAGTTACAACAAATAGGGTTTGCAAATGTTACTTTGGGTTTTTTTTAATCTCAAACAAGTTTTTAAGATTTATGTATGATTGAAAATTAACTAAAACAACTCCATATACCTTTTTAAATCATTAAAAATTCAAAAAAACTTCTTTATTTACCTTCTTTATGATACTCTTGACCATAAACAATCACATTCTACAGACTTTGTAACATTATTTTGAAGATCTTGAACTCAAAGGGAAGTTTCCTATATTAGAATATGGATGAAAATATTCCTAATAACTTAAGTCATGTCTTTGAATTAAAAATCAACCATAAACAATCTCTACTATCATCTCTTGCACATTTTGAGGATCCCCTATCTACACATGCACAATTCCTACAGAACAATGTTATTTTCTAGACCAAATCATTTAAAATTTGATAAGGGAATTATCAAAAACATAGTACAAAACATGGAACAAACTCACCAAAAGTAAACCAGGCATCATAAACATTTCATAATGAGCCTTTTTTCATTCATTAATTATAATGTAGTCATCCTTTAATGTGAATCCATATGAAACAAGGTTATATTCAGCTTATCAAAATTTGAGGATATTTAATATTATTATATTGGGTCTTGAGCCCTTCCTAATTTTAATACAACATCATTAAATTATTCAAGACCAAAACTTTCATACTTTTTATCTAGCATAACTACCTCAACTACCTCATAAAGGTCATGACAAGTAAGTTTGCACCTTGCACAAACTTCAAGGTTGATACCCTCCATACAAGTATGACCTATGATTAGGTTTATAATAATAAATTGTATTTAGTTAACATTTTATATTTTATTTACAAATTTGTTACTTATAAACCACTTTCTATGCTACCCTTTCTAAGTTAAGATATTCAAAAATTCAAATTGTTCAATTTCATGGGGAAACTCCCATTTGAATTCATGGCCTTCCTAGACACTCCTAATCATGTGAAAAATATTCCAAAAGATATTTTAAGACTCCTCACACTATTATCACACCCTAAACAAGTATATTTACTCTCCATTCACTTTATTTATATAAAACTTGTAATCATCTTGTTTCCATGAGTGAATCCCCTGCATCATACTCCCAAGGGGAAAATAAAATGAAACTAAGAGAGAGTTTGTTATCCATGAGCCTTTCCAAATTAATATTTATGTCTTTTGTGTTATATTTCTTCCTTGTAGTGTATTAAATGATGTGTGGATTCTTAAACTTGACGTGCTACTATTTCCAAGTCTTCTAATCATTTTGCTTGTGTAAAATTCATTTTATCTCAACTGAATTGATTTGAGGAAATTGATTTTCAAAACATTTACCTATTGTATCCACTTATTTTTTTGTCTTCGTACTACTTGATTCTTATAAAACATTGAAAATTATTATCATACCAATACCATTATGTAAATCTTGCTCATATGCATGACTAAATTTGAGAAATTGAACTCCTAGTTTGATATGATCTAATTATTGCTTATTTATTTTCTTTAAATCCATACAATTCTTCTCAAGTTATATTCTATTGACTGGTCCTATTTCTCTCTTTTTCATTGGTAGTCTTCTTTCAATCTCATATAAATCTTCTAAGGGAAAGAAAGAACATAACAAATTAGTACCTTGTTTAGAATGATTTATTTATTCATCTTTAGAAAGGATTAGCATATTTTTCAAGGTATTATTATCAATATTCTTATTTATATGTTCCCCATGCCTACTCCATGTCTCTATCATCTAACCTCCTCCTCTTTTCCTCTGAAAAACTTCTTCCATCCTTCATATTTCTCTCAATGCTTCAGTTTGTGACTTCACTGGTATGAGTATGTTTTGAACATGAAACTACAAGGTACTCCTTCCTTCTTGTATCTATTGTACCTACTTATTATAACCACTTGTAACATCATAATCATGTTTTGAATGCAAATTTAGATAAATGTTCCACTCCTTGAGCTGTTTCAATTATTTTTCCTTCATTATGGCTAAGTATTCCACCATTTGAGATCTATAACGATTGATGTTGGTTGTCATTATTATCTCCTCTAGTATATAAGGTTTACTCAAATTACATTGAGCTTGGATCATGATATCTTATCTATATATTTTCTCTTAAAAAAATAAATAATTTATTTTTATATGCAAATCAATGTAAAAAGACTGTAGGTCTCTAGTTCCATACCTCATCTCATAATGCAATGTATTATTCCTTCTTAACAGTCCACTAGAGATATATTTCAATTCTTCACATGCTTTTATCCTAGTGTCTTGATGTTGTCTTGGAAATTCAAACTAAAAAATTATCCTTGTATGTTCACCATCAATCTCCCATATGTCCTCTTTGTACATGATTACCTTGATAGCCTCTAAAACTTGATTAACCTAGAATTCATAACCATATCTTTGCATTTATAAATGCCTAGCTTCATTATGACTTCTCCACATATCACCTATGTATACTATAGGCCTATCACAAGGCAAAGAGTCAATACAAAAAACATAAACTTCAAAATATTTCATGAATGTACCCTGATCACCTTCTTCTTTCACATGCTTGTTTAGTTTTTTGATAATATTTTTTGACCTTTTCTTATTTGTATAGCTTGGTATTGTTCTTGTTCATACTTCCCACCTTATTAATGTGTTATCTTACACTCTTTCCAATTCTCACTTGCAATATCACTCTCACTCACACACAAGAATATAAATTCATTAATTAGATTTACACTTTTTTGTCTTCTACATACCTTCTCCCACTCAACGTTTGCTTTCTCCCTAACCTTGTATGGAGTTTCTTCACTTAGTATGCTCCTAGCTACTACTTTTCACTACCATGTCATAATTTAACTATCATGTTTTCTTTCATCTTTATTGAGATTATCTTTGTTACCAACTTGCTCTTCCTTCTTCACATGGAGTTATAGAAACACTTGATCTTGGATTTTTGTGTCCACCTTGCCTTTAACCTTCATCTTCAGTTATAAGTCAAAAATTCCCATGCATATTGCATCTTCTTCTCTCTCACCTTGTTCCTTTATACTATTTTAAATCTCTAGGTAGGGTTTTGTTGATGCCTAAATATGTATCGCAAGGTGATCAGAGTATTTAATAAATACTTCTCATTTTAGAATTCATAGCATGAGTTGTAGTTTGTGATAATCTTATTATCAATTAGTAGAATAGAGTTAGAATAAGTGACTATTTCAAAATATTTATAAATTTTTGTGGTTGGGAACCACCTTGGCCAACTAACTATCTTTGTAAAGAATGAACTAATATATGATTATATATGTTAATTATGATCTAACTCTAATATAAATCTAAACTAATATTGACATATATAATGAATATTTAATCTAAAGTGAATTGGTTAAAAAAGAAATAAAAGGAAGGGTAGGGTAGAGAGAAAATTTGTTGCTACTAATCTTCATTCTAGACATTATGACAAAGTTCAAATATTCTCCAAGCATGTAATTAAAACCAATGTATGATATGAAATAGCTTAAGCTCAAATCTTACCATGCACCAGGGAAAATTCTAAGGAATGTGAAAACTAATGGAAATAAGAACCAATCTTACTTTAAATATTTACCCCTATAATAAAATAGTTAATGTACATATACAAATAAAAAATAAATAAAATGAATTAAACTAGATAACCTTTAGTTATCTTAGCATAAACATAAGTTAACAATTATGAATTCAAAGGTACACACCAAGAGTCTACAAGAACTATTTAAATCTATCATTTAGAATAGATAATTGAGAAAGAAGCCATATAACAATTCCAATAAATAAAATGAGTCAATATTTTTAGAAATCCCTGCATGCATTAGTTGCCCCAAAACTCTACCCTCTTTATAAATGATAATAATATTTTTATAGAAATCAAGGAAGTATGTCAGTCAGTCATATCGAATTACAAATTTAAGGATAGATATCCTTTCTATCAATGTTCTAGAATACACTAGACTTTCTAAAATAGACTGACTTATAGTCAAATATGCTTATAATTTGCACATGCCTTTACAAAATAATATTCTATTTTAAAATATTAAAAATATCTAAAAAAATAGAATATTCCTAACTTTGTGGACACTGTGTTGATGAAGTCCCCTTCTTTTTATAAATAAGTCTTACTACCTTATGATGTTGTTTACCAATAAGCTTCAAATTAACTTTAGTTTCTAGGGAGAGCTCATATTCCTAATCAGCTAGTTCCTTGAGATCTTTCTCATCCTACTCTATAGCTTGTTTGATTACCCTTGCATCTTCCATCTTCTATTCTGATGATAAGAGTAGGATCATGATTCTCTTATTGTCATCCCCTATTTTACCTTATTTTTGGCTTCTCACTTCATGTATAAATTGAGTCGTTCTGAGCTTGAAATCCTTATCTATAATAAGGCCCAGAGAACTAAGTGAGGTAGGATCTTTGATCAGACTATCTAAGAGGTAAAACATCTTAACCTCTTTCTATTTTAAGTCCCCAATAATGTCTTTCATTATCTTAGACCAATTTTTTAAGGCACTGGTCTTATCCACTAATATGGCCATAGCTATGTTTAGGTGGGCAAGGCTAATTGTCCTAAATTTTGGGACTTGATTCTTAGTCAAGTATTTAATCAAGTCCTTCACCTGATAACTTATATCCTACCATTGGTCAACTTGGCATGTAGCCTTATTTCTTTATCTGCTCATAGTAATTTTTTTTGCTATAACTTCTTTCAAGGAATTAAAAAATTCAACCATGGTATCTTAAAACATATTTAACTAGTCCTCATGGATTGAAGATGGATTGATCCTTTAAATTCTTATTCTACTATAGGATTCCCTTGATGGTAGATTATAAATGAGATGATTGTTCTTGAGCCAATTCAAGCACATTTTCCTTAAAAGATGCATTTTTCACCCAGTCTTTGCCTTTCAAAAAGAGTCAAGCCAAAAAATGGTTCAACTTTCTTAAGAGTGAACTATTATCCTCGAACCATGACCATTTTTTAACTAAATATTTGAGGACTAGCTATGGTTGGGTCAAATCTAATGTGAACTAAAGATTCCATTACTAGGGGAGTAGGAATCTCAACTTGTGATTTACATGAAGTTTCAAGACCAACCATCTATCTTTATTTATCTTCTTTCTGAAGGGATACAATCCAAGGTTTGAGCTCATAATGTACATGGATAGTGATATATTTTGTGATGGCCCAAGGGTGGTACATGGTTAGAATATTTTTAAACTTGCCATGTAAAAACCATCACAAATGGTTAGACCATGGATTGGGTAATCATCATTGAAAAGGTTAACCTCACTAAATAAATGAATGAGGGTCAACCTGGGCCTCTTGCCTCTTACTTGGATTATATCTATCTTGAATTTCCTTTTGGATGGGGTTGTAATAAGGACTAAGTCCAAAGTTTCTTCCTTCCCCTTCTCTTTCTCTATCTCTTCAGATAGATCTTGAAGTTATTCCACATAAACATCTTCCTCATCTAATTGTTAAGAATTAGATAACATTTCAAGAGCATCCTCCATGGTTTATTATATATCTAATGATTTTATGTCTATTTCTTCAATAAGTGACTCTAATTCTCTAGGCTAAGCTAAATATGATGCCACTTCATGATGTCTCTTTTCCTCAGGCCACTATTCAACTTGTGTTCCAAGATATTTTATTTCTATATGTGGTTGTTCTAAAGGCCTAAAATATGGACCTTGTAACAAATGTTACTACTTGGGCCCCATATTCCATAGGTCATCATTTGGTTTTTGTTCTCTTAATAATATATCCTTTGGCTTAATGTTAAGTTTATTCAATCTTACCAATACTTTAGTGAATGAAGAAGCTCTAGTGTACATGTGGTCATAAGGACCAGGTTGGTGCTTATAGGTGATACTAATTCTTCTTGACTTTAAATGTTTCATAACTTTATCATTGGGGTCCCATTGTCTCAATTCATCATGTTGGAATATGAAAGAGCTCCTATGTGTGGAAGTGTCTTCCATATTATCCCATTATTGAAACATAATCTAACCAATGGTTAAGGGGAAGGTGTGGAGTAGGCCCCTCCTCTTAGTCCAAAAAATACCATCTATTCCATTTCATATTTTGTATTCTACCTCTTATTTAGCTAGTTTATTGGGTACATGAACTAGTAGTTTAAGTGGGGTGCATTAGGTCTATTCAATCCTAATTACATTGAAATATAGATATAGCCAAATGTCTCCAATGAATTCAACATATTTATTCATTAGATGGATAACCCTCATCATGGGGATCCCTATGATGGCCTCAACCAAGGCTAGATAGACACAATCACATATGAATTGCATATGGTCCCTATACTTGAATATGTACAATTTATAGTAGTATTGAGAGACTATTTATTTCCCATTAGGTGACCATTCTTTAATGTTTAGGACTTTAGTGGTAGCTAGTAGGGTGTCTAGTTGATATGACATCATATAAAACTGACCCCTAATATTCATTTTGATTTTAGAGAATAGTCTTCTTAGATAGGTGCTAATAACCTCCCCAAGAGGAGTGAGTTCTCTCTTGACCATACAATAAACCAAAGGCACCCATATTTTATCCACATAAGTGGTGGTCAAATTCCCACATAGCCTATTCATCAAGGTCATAATCATCCTAATCCTAGGCCTAAATTGAATGATTGGGTGTTGTCATTGAGATCAAAAATTACTTGGTTCTTAGAAAATAGCCAAGGAGTGAGGATGGTTCTCAAGTCATTATTCTTGGCCCATTCATTGCTAGTGGTTTGGTAACTTATAGTAGTTCTCAAAAGTAATGGAAGAAATATAAGATATAATTTTATAGGTTTGTTAATTGACTAGCATGCCTTTTTAAATTTGGTAATATTTGAAAATTAGGGAGAGAACATCTATGCAGTGAAGTATCTTTAGTTTTTCCATAGTAATGAAGGCCTATCATTTTAATGGCAACCAGGTAATAGTAACTCTTTTTATTAACACATTCCTTTCATCCTCCCTCATGATGGTTAGTAGCTCCATAATGGTCCAAAAAAGCTTAGACCAGTTATTATCTCCCATGTTCAAAACTATAGCATCGAATTCTATATCTTTGAAGAGTCTACCTTCTAAATATATGGTTAGATATAGAGTTTTATCTTGTTGTTTTCAAGCCACCATGACTATGAGTTTTGAAAAAAAATTCACTATTGGTCTATAGTTTACCTCTAATCAGTCTACACTTGCTTAACTACCAATTTAACTCTCTTTGGCTCAATTATGGTTAATTTGGGATTGAATTAGGGCCTTTTTAGGTGCTAGGGATTTTCTACTAGTCTTTTATAAGATTTAATTATGATGGTTTTTTAAACTTGAGCAAGTTTGTGACTTAGATTTTTATTTAGACCTTCGTATGTATACCTTTGAATTTTTGAGCCCAAAAGATATTTAACTTTTTATTTTAGCCAATGTGGAATCATTATGGAACTTATGCAATATTTTCATGGAACTTTATTCATTAATGTTTTGAAAACTAACCATTTCCTTTTGAAAAGTTATTTTGTCTCACTCCATTAGATCACATTACACAGATCAACATTGACCATTGATTTTGATCTTGAGAGTTGAATGCCATTGGTCACTATATATATTTGGATTTGAAGTCGTGCCACTTAGTACCCGTATAGGCCTCTTGAGCTCTATAGTTTATTATCATTTCTAGTTATCACACTTTCACCATGTGGTGATTTTGTGCTTACTCAAATCTCCATCAAAAAGTCTTCCTCGATCTCACACCATCTAATCATGGTATCCTGAATGAATATAGGACATTTGATTATGATCCATGGGATTGGTTATCATTGGCTACTTTTTGTTATTTAGCTAGGACTATGACACTTGTCATTTCTTCATCTGTTTGGAAGCATCATAGAAAATTTGACTTGGCTACACTCCATTAGATTGATCATATTCAAGTGAATGTGAGTCATGGATCTTGAAAAGGTGCACAATGTTTAAATTAGGGCTAGGATACATAGATAACTTAGGTTAAAAACTTTAGACTATAGTTTTATTTCATGTTAATAAACATGAGATAAACTTTAGGCTAAAATATTTAAGCTAAGATTAGAACACGATAAAAAGAGGACCCTAAATAATAATAAAAGGACTTAATGTAAGGTTTTTAACCTAAGGTTTTATCATATAAATAATTATGAAAAAAATTTAGGTTAAAATCTCTAAGCTAACTTTCATAACAATAAGACCTTGTATTTGTTAGATCAAGCCAATAAAATAGATCAAAAGATCATGGGGCATATAGGGACCAAGCATAAGATTTTAGACTAAGGTTTGGTCAAATGTTTAAAAATTCAATGAAATATTAGGGTAATATTTAATCTAAGTTTATGTCATTTATAATTTTTCCCATTAAAATTTAAACTTAGTTTGAAGGGTCTTGATTCGAAACATGCCTTCAAATAGATCCAATTAAGCTAATAAAAGATCAATTTTGACATTGAAGTATAGGACCCTAAACATGTTTATTATCCAAATGAGATTGGTTCATGAGCTTTAAATTTTATGGTCTTTTGGATGTCAATTATGGCTTCATAGGTGATAATTAACATTCGTGTAAGAGTCAAAATTAAACTTGCATGATTAACCATAGGGGCTAAAATTTGATGGTCTCATGGACATCAATGATAGTCTCATGGGTGTCAATTAATAGTCATGAAAACATCAAATTTACTTCCCATGAAGTATAGTAGGTCTCATATAAACTTTGACTCAATATGCATTGTTTGATTGATTTTGCCTGAGTAAACATGGGTTGTTGATTATGATCTAGTCAATTGAATGCAGTTGGATCCTACAGTCATAAATAAATTAAGTAAGCTCGAGACTATATAGAACTTAGATCAAAGTTGTAGACTAATGTTTTATTTTGTATTATTAAATATGAAAAAACATTAGCTTAAGGTTTTGAGTTAGGTTAGGAACATGATAAAAGGGCCCTACATTTAATAAAAGCATAACACAAGTCCTTAGCTTAAGATTAAAACATGATAAAAGGACACTTAAATTAATATAAGTCTTAGTATAAGACATTATCCTAAGTTTTTATTGTATTAATAAATACAATAGAAACCTTAGGGTAAAATTTAGGCTAAGTCTAGGTTATAATAATAAAATGGACCCTCTTATTTCCTTACTTTGATCAGGCATCATTAGATCTTTGGCATCCGCTCAAATGTAGGTCATAGATCATGATCCATGGATTTGAATTCCATTGGTTTTATGGATTAAATATTTATGAATATCTATCTCATATTGAAACATCCAATCAACTTTGGCTAATTAAATGTGGGTTATCGATCATGCAAACAAGAACATAGTTTAAGTCAGGAATCAGAGACATATAAGACTTAGCATAAAATCTTAAGACTAAGGACTTTTTTATGTTGATAAACATGAATAAGGACTTAATACTAATATATTAGTCTAATTTTTTAACATTAAGGATCATGTGAGTAATAAAGCTAGACCAAACTGGGAACATAGTAAAAAGACCCTATAAACATTAAAGTTAGACCATTCTAAAATAAAAAAAGAATGAGGGGCTCAGGAAATGAAGAGTCCAAGTATATAATTTTTAGGCTAAGGTTTGGTTGATGTTTAGAAACACACCCAATCCCATGGTGATTTTAAAGTGTTCTTGCATAAATTATTCTTGCTAATTTTTTAATTTGGTCAAAAATAACCTATGCTAGGGTTTCCTAAAGGAGGGTTTCTAGAATCTTTAAACATGGATTTATCTTGAATTCCTATGGACAAAAGGATATTAAAAGGCAAAATTAGGATTTAAACCATAAAATTTAGACATATCCCATTCAAGAAGGGCTTCATCAAACCTACATCTTGAAACATGAAGAACACATGTTATCAAATTTAAACAAGGTCAAAGTAGATCCATGGACAAACAAGACAACAAAGTGAAGGTGTGGATGATTTTAAAATAAAAATAATGTGCATACATGTTAATGAAACTATGATCAAATGAAAATTTAGTGTTAAGGTAAAAATTGTATAATTTGGCACAAGGGTCCCCATTTTTTAGAAATGGGGGTTATGTTAACCTCAATAAATGGTTACTTTTGGGAGTAATGAAATAATTATCAAAATCATTTCAAATGAAAATGAAATCCTTAGGAAGGTTAAGAAACCAATCATATGCCTCACCTCTAAGAGTAAAAGGAAATAATCTACAGGCAACATCTTCATGTACAACATTTAACAACCTTAAGGTAGCATTAAAGAACCTGATGTGCTCCTCAATAGTAACAACACCTATAAGACTAATAGAAGGAAAAAACCTTTCAATATTTTAAGGAAGATCATGTACTATACTTGGCATGTTGATTGAAGAACCACCTATCCCAGCCATACCTTGAACACATGAGTACCTTGAATCGGTGATGTGTTTGAGACTTTGGGAATTTCACTCATGTAAGCCTTGCCTTGGGAAATTATAGCATGTGATTTTGAAACCTATTTAAAATATGATGCATCAAACCAAATTTTTCAAAGTGAAGTGATTAAGTTTGCATGTTAAGCCAATTTTACACAAATATATGTAAAACATGACTATCTTTAACTAAGTGATCTCAAATATACATCTAGAATGATGAATGAAAGGGATATTTACATTTCTAAGCTTGAATAAACTCAATTTTCAAAGAACCAATAAATATTTGTAAAAAATTACTATTAATAACCTTAAACATGGGAAATACACAAAGTATGAACTACCTTTGCATGAATGTCTATGGATATTAAAAGAACATTGATCTTTGTCTAAAGGAAGCACAAAGATTAGTCTAAGACCATCAAGATTGATGATATTTGCACAAATATTCTAAAATAAGCACAAATATGTAAAGAATACATCAACCTTTGGACATAATTTACCAAAATGAGAAAAGATTCTATAAATTCACAAAGATCTAATTGGCCTTCCTCTAGCATGAATGAAAGTTGCCCTGTTGATGCCTAAATATGTATCACAAGATGTTTAGAGTGCTTAAGAAACACTTCTCATTTTAAAATTTAAATAATTTAGATCATGAGTTTTAGTTTTTGATAATCCTATTATCTATTGGTAGAATAGAGGCAAAACAAGTGAATATTTTAAAATATTTATAAAATTTGGTGGTTGGGAGCCACCTTGGCCAACTAACTATCTCTGCAAAGAATGAAGTAATCTATGCTTATATTTGTAAATTTTGATAAAAATCCAATCTAAATGTAAACTGAGATGGACATATAAAATTAAGATTTAATCTAAATTTAATTGGTTAAAAAAGAAGAAAAAGGAAGAGTAAGGTAGAAATAAAATATGTTGTTACTGATCTTCATTCCAAACATTATGACAAATTTCAAATATTATCCAAGCATGTACTTAAAACCAATGTATGATATGAAATGTCTTAAGATTGAATCTTACCACATATCAGGAAAACTTCTATATAATGTAAATAATAACCAAAATTACTTTAAATATTTAACCCTATAAGCAAATAGGTAATACACATCTACAAATACAAAATAAATAAAACAAAGTAAATTAGAGAACATTCAGTTATCTTAGTAGAAACATAAGTTAACAATTATAAATTCAAAGGTACATGCCAAGAGTATGCAATAACTATTCAAATCTAGAATTTAGAATATATAATTGAGAGAGAAACCATATAACAATTCACACAAAATAAATGAGACAATCTTTTCAGAATTCACTGCTTGCATTAGTTTCTTAAGGTTTACACTAGCTTTTAGCTCAAAAACTCCCCCCTTTTTACAAATGACAATAATCCTTTTATATAAATCAAGGAAGTATGTTATTAAATATAATCAAATTACAAGTGTAAGAACAACTGTCATTTCTACCAAAGTTCTAGAATACACTAGAGTTTCCAAAATAGACTATCCTATAGGAAAATGTGCTTACAAGTTGCACATGCCTTCACAAAAGAATATTTTATTTTAAAAATATTATAAATCTCTATAAAAAAAAATATTCCTAACTTTGTGGACCCTATGTTGATGAAGTCCCCTTCTACTGAATAAGTCTTACTACCTTCTATTATTGTTCACCAATAAGATTCAAATTAACTATAGGTTCTAGGAAGTGCTCATCTTCCTATTCATCTAAGTACTTGAGATCTTTCTTAGCATACTCTATATATTTTTTGATTCCCCTTGAATCTCCCATGTTCTCATCTGATAATAATATTAGGCCCATGATGCTCTTATTTTCATCCCCTATTTTACCTTACCCTTGGATTCTCACTTCTTGCATAAATTCAGTAGTTCTAAGCTTCAAATCCTCATCTATAATAAGGCCTAGATAACTAAGTGAGGTAATATCTTTCATGAAACTATATAAGATGTAAAAAATATTGTCCTCTTGTTGTTTGAAGTCCCTAACAATTCCCTTCCTTCTCTTGTACTAAATATTTAAGGCATTGGTCTTATCCACTAATATGGCCAAAGCTATGTTCAGGTGGGCAAGGTTTAATGTCCTAAATTTTGGGACTCAATTTTCAATAAAGTATTTAATAAAGTCCTTCACATGATAAATTATATCCTACCATTGGCCAACTTGGAATGTATCCTTATTGATTTATTTGCTCATAGTATTTTGATTGGCTCTAAATTTTTTCTAGGAATTAAAAAAATCAACCATGATATCTTATAACTTATTGAATAGGTCCTCATGGATTTACAAGATGGATTTTTACTTAAAATTATTATTCTACTATAGGATGCCCTTGATGGAAGCCTATAACTAAGAATATTATGCTTGAGCCAATTCAAGTACATTAACCTCAAAGATGCAGTTTTCACCCAGTTTGTACCCTTCGACAAGAGTCAAGCCAACAAATGTTTCCACTTTATGAAGAGTAAATTCTTCTCTTCCAACCATGGCCCTTTTTTCAATAACTCTTTGAAGAATAGATATGGTTTGGTCAAATATAACACCAATTAATTATTTTGTTATTAGGGGAGAAGGAATCTCAACTTGTGATGTACATGAAGTTATAAGAGTAACCATCTATCTTTCTTTATCTTCTTTCTAAAGGGATACAATCCAAGGTTTGAACTCATCATGTACATGGATTTGATATATTTTGTTATGGCCCAAGGGTGGTCCATGTTTGGAATATTTTTTAACTTTTCATATAAAAACCATTCAAGAATGGTTGGACTATGGATTGGGTAATCATCATTGAAAAGGTTAACCTTAATCAATGGATGAGTGAGGGTTAACCTAGGACTCTTTCCTCTTTCTTGGATTAGAACCATCTTATATTTCCTTTTAGATGGGGTTATAATAGGGAATAACTACGAAGCTACTTCCTTCCCCTTCTCCTTCTTTGTCTCTTCAGATAAAGCTTAAGGTTCTTTCACTTGGACATCTTCCTCATCTAATTGATAAGCATTAGATAACATTACAAGAGCATCCTCCACTATTTCTTGTAAATCTAATTCTATTATGTCTATTTATTAAATAGGTGACTTTGATTCTCCATTCCAAGCTAAAGATGATGCAACCTCAATCAGTCTCCTTTCTTCAGGCTTCTAATCAACTCGTGTTCAAAGAATTTGGGTTTCTATCTTTAGTTATGCTAAAGGCCTAAAAGATGGACCTAGTAACAAATGGTACTACCTGGCCCCATTTTCCATATTTCATTATTTGTTTTTTTTTCTCTTAATAATCTAGCCTCTATCTTAATGTTAAGTTTCTTCAATCTTTCCAATACTTTAGTGAATGAGAAAGCTTTAGTGTACATGCGGTTATAAGGACTAGGCTAGTGCTCATAGGTCATACTGATTCCTCTTGACTTTAAATGTTTCATAAATTTATCATTAGGGTACCATTATCTCAATTCATCATGTTGAAATTTGAAAGAGCCCTTGTGCCTAAAAGCAACTTCCATACTATTTTGTTATTAAAACATAGTCCAACCAATGGTTAAGGTAAAGGTGTGGAGTAGGCCCTTCCTCTTGGTCCTACAAATACCATCTATACCATTGCATATTTTGTATGATATCTCTTTTTTATCTAGTTTATTGGGCACATTAATTGGTGGTCTGAGTGGGGTGCACTAGTTTCCTTCAATCCTGATTATAGTGCAATCTAGATATAGCCAAATGTTTCTAATGAATTCAACATATTCATTGATTAGAGGGATAGGCCTCATCATGGAGATCCCTATGATGGCCTCAACCAAGGCTAGATAGACATAATCACATATTAATCACATATGGTCCCTATAATTAAATATGTGCAATTTTGAGTGGTATTGGTAGACTATTTGTTTCCCCTCAGGTGATCATTATTTAATGTTAGGTACTTTTGTGGTAACTAACAGGGTTTCTAGTAGATATGACATCATATAAAACTAACCCCTAGTTTTATTTTTGATTCTAAATAATTATGTGCTTAGACAAGTGTTAATAACCTCCCCAAGAGGAGGAGTGAGTTCTCTCTCAACCATAAAATAAACCAAAAGGGACCAAATTTTATCCACATAAGTGGTGGTTGGATTCCCACATAGCCTATTCATCAAGGTCATAATCATCTCAATCTTAGGCCTAAATTAATTGAAGAGGATGTTGCTAATGAGGTCAAAAACTACTTAGTTCTTAGAATATATCCATGGGGTGAGGATGGTTCTTAGGTCATTCTTTTTGGCCCATTCATTACTTGTGGCTATATCTACTTGGGGCTTAGGTAACTTATACCAGTTCTCAAAAGCAATAGAATAAATATAAGCTACACTTTTATAGGTATGTTCATTGACTAGCATGCCCTTTACAATCTTGTAATATTTTAAAATAGGGGAGAGAACATCTATGCAGTGAAGTATTTTTGGTTTTTCCATGATATGATGAAGGCCTATCATTTTAATGGTAACTAGGTCATAGTATCTCCTTTTGATTGACGTGTTCTTTTCATCCTCCCTTATGATGGTTGGTAGCTCTTTAATGGTCTATAAAATCTTAGACTAATTATTATCTCCCATGTTCAAAGATATAGCATTGAATTTTGTATCTTTGAAGAGGCCACCTTCTAAATCTATGGTTAGATAGAGCTCTATATCTTGTTGTTTTTAGGCTTTTATGACTATGAGTTTTGAAAATTTACTCATTATTGGTCTATAGTTTGCCTCTAGATTAGTCTACACTTGTTCAGATAGAAATTTAACTCTCTCCAGCTTGATTATGGTTAATTTGGGATCAAATTAGGGCCTTTGTAGATGCTAGGGCTTTTTTACTAGTCTTTTTAAGCTTTAATGGTTACAGTTTTTTAAACTTGAGTGAGTTTATGCCTTAGATTTTGATTTAGACCTTTGTATTTATACCTTTCATTTTATAAGCCCATAATATCTTCAAATTTTTCACTATCTACTAATGGGACATCATTTTGGCACTTATTTGGTATTTTCATGGCACTTTGTTCATTAAAATTCTAAAAATTGACCATTGCCTTTTGAAAAACTACTTTGTCTCACTCTATTAGATCATATTAGATAGATCAACACTAGTAATTGATCTTGATCCTAAGAGTTAAACACCATTAGTCACTACATATATTTGTATTTGAGTTCATGCCACTTGGTAGTCCCACAGGCCTCTTATGCTCCACACTTTGTTAGAATTTCTAGTTAGTACTTTTTCCATGTGGTAATTTTGCACTTACTCAAAGCTCCATCGAAAAGACTTCCTTAACATTGTGCCATCTGATCATGGTAGCCTAAATGAATGTGGGATTTTTGATTATGATATATGGGATGCACCATCATTGGATGCTTGTTGTTCTTTGGTTGGAAACATGACACTTTTCATTTCCTCACATTTTTAGAAGCATCATTAAGACTTTGACTTTACTATGCTCTATCAAATTGATCTCATCTAAGTGAATGTGAATCGTGGATCCTAAAAGTTCATAAAATTTAAGTTAGGGTCGGGATACATAAACAACTTAGGTTTAAAAACTTTAGACTACAGTTTATTTCATGTTAATAAACACAAAATAAACATTAGGCTAAAATATTTAAGCTAGGCTTAGAACATGGTAAAAAGAGGACCCTAAAATAAAAATAAAATGAATTAACATAAGTTTTTAACCTAAGGCTTTATCATATTAATAATTATGAAAAAACTTTAGGTTTAATCTATAAGCTATGTTTTATAACAATAAGACCAAAAGATCATGGGGCATATAGGGACCAAACATAAAATTTTAGACTAAGGTTTGGTCAAATGTTTAAAAACATGATGAAATATTAGGGTAGTATTTAAGATAAGTCTATGGTGTTTATAATTAATCCCATGTAAATTTAAAATTAGCTAGAAGGGTCTCAAGTCAAAACATGACTTTAAATAGATCCAATTAAGCTAATGAAAGATTAAATTTGACATTAAAGTACAGGACCCTAAACATGTTTATTCTCCAAATGAGATTGGTTCCTAAGCTCAAATTTTGATGGTCTCATAGACATCAATAATGATCCCATGGGAATCAATTGATGTTCACATGAGTCTCAAAATTAAACTCACATAATTATCCATAGGGGATATCATTTGAGAGTCTCATAGATGTTAATGATGGTCTCACAAGCATCAATTGACGTTCATGAGAACATCAAATTTAAGTCCCATGATATATGGTAGGTTTTTTATCAACTTTGACTCAATATGCATTGTTTGATTGATTTAGATTGAGTAAACATAGGTAATTGATTATGATCCAAGTAGTCAAATGTGGTTGACTCCTGTAGTCATAAATAGATTAAGTAAGCTTGAGACTATATAGAACTTAGATCAAAGCCTTAAACTAATTTTTTATTTCTTATTAATAAATATAAACAAACTTTAGCCTAAGGTTTTGAGCTAGGTTAACAACATGATAAAGGTCCATATGTTTAATAAAATCATAACACAAGTCATTAGCCTAAGCTTAAAACATGATAAAAGGACCCTTTGAATAATAAAATTCCTAGTATAAGACCTTATCCTAAGGTTTTATTGTATTAATAAATACAATGGAAATGTTAGGGTAAAATTTAGGGAAGTCTAAGTTATAATAATAAAAAGGACCCTCTTATTTCCTTCTTTGATCATGCACCATTGGATCTTTGACATCCACTCAAATGCACGATGTAGATCATGATCCATGGATTCAAATGCCATTCATTATGTGGATTAAAAATTTAGGCATATCAAACTTATCTCATGCCATCTAATTAACTTTTATATATTAAACATGGGTCATTGATCCTATAAACAAGCACATAGTTTATGTTAGGGCTCAGAAACATATAATACTTAGGATAAAGTTTTAAGACTAAGGACTTGCTTTTGTTAATAAACATGAATAGGGCCTTAGGACTAAGACATTATTCTATGTTTTTAGAAAGAGGGACCATGCGAGTAATAAAATTGGACCAAGCTGGGAACATAGTAAAAGGATGCTATAAACATTAAAGTTATACCATGCTAAAATAAAAAAGGAACGAAGGGCTCAGGACATGAAGTGACCAAATATATAATTTTTAGGATAAGGTTTGGTTTATGTTTAAAAACACACCTAGGCCTTAGTATAAAAATTAAACTTAAGTCCATGGTGATTTTAAAGTGTTCCCGCATAGATTTTTCTAGCTACTTTTTGAATTTGGTCCAAAATAACTTGTGCTAGGGTTTCCTAAAGGAGGGTTTATAGAATATTTAAACATGGATTTATCTTGAATTATTATAGTCCAAAGGCTAGTAAAAGGCCAAATTATGATTTAAACCATAAAATTCAGAAACAACCCATTAAAGAAGGGCTTCATCAAACATGCAACCTAAAACATGAACAAATTTAGCAACTTTAGACAAGGTCAAACTAGATCCATGGATAAAAAAGCCAACCAAGTGAAGGTGTGGATGATTTTCAAATAAAAATTATGTGTATACATGTTAATGAAACTTTTATCAAGTTAAATTTTAGTTTTAAGGTAAAAATTGAATAATTTGGCATAAAGGTCCCCATTTTTCAGAAATGGGGGTATGTTGACCTCAACAGGTTCTCCCTCCTTGTTATTAATATCTTGTTGAGTCTTAGACTATATAAGATAATCCTTATCTTCTTTAATCGAAAGCACATCTAGCTTCCTTAATTCCAAGACTTGTTTGGTGTCTGACTTTGTATCACTTGTATACACATCACAAAATATATTGTTAGCATCAAGAATTGGAGCCTTCATGGCTCTCTCTTGTGCTTCCTTCTTAGACACTTTATTGTCCAACTTCCTCTTTTGCTTGGTTTCATTTTCAAGAAACTTCTTGTTCATCTCAACTATAATTTATGCCCCTTTATTTCTAGTATACTCTCTACCTTCTTGGTCTATGAACCCATCACTCTTGCATTAAATGTTAGATACCAAAGCCTTCTCATAGAGATCACTTCCTCTATTTAAATTAGTGACCTTTTCTAACAACCTACTCTCTTGTTGGCTATCTTCCATGTCCAACTTTGTGGACTCATATATCTCCATACTTTCCATCTCAAGATAAATTATCTTCTCTTCCTTATTAGGGGATTTGATCAAATTCATGCTCTCAATGACCTTACCAAAGTATTATTTGGTTGACATCAACATCACTCTTTCTTCCATTCTATATTCATGTGTCAACCCCTCTTTATCCATAATGTAAGTATTTACTATCCCATCATGAACAACCTTCCCATCAAATTTTCATAGCCTCCCTAAAAAAAATACAAATATCTATGGGTATTATATCACATAAAACTCTATCCTTATAGCTACCTATATGAAATTCAACCCAACTTTGCTCACTTACCATGATTTGATGTCTTTATTAAACCCATGTTACCTTATAAATATGTGGAATCCTCTTTAATCCTATATTTTGTACCATATCTAAAGATAATATATTGTTTTTACTTCCCCCATCAATCACCACATTGTAGTACTTTCCCTTTGTTTTACATTTACTCCTAAACAAGCTTCTTCTTTGAACTAGTTTTGATACTTGTCCTTTCTACTGCATCGATAATCTTTTCATGATCAAATATTCTTATCTCACTTGTTTCCTTTATTCATTTGATCTTCTTGCATTATATTGACCATCCTTACCAATGTATGAAGTACATTCCATTTCCCTATGCCCTTCTCTATTTCAATGCTAACACTACCTTTGAAAGGATGGTCTTCATTTGTTTCTCAATAAACTATCATTAGATCTTACTATATAAAATTTAAATATAATTACCTCATACACATGGTATTATGGTATCATGAATTCTTGAACTATTGATACATGATTTTATGGCCTTATGGCCTCTTGGGCTACTTCTCCATTCTCTTCTCCAACTATCCTTGGCTTCAAAGGTTCATCTTGACCTTTTTTTACTACCATTTTCTTCCTCTTTCTCTATCAATGGTATTTTTACTCTCTCTTTGAGAGAATCCTAAATTTTCTCCATCCTCATGACTAATGGTGCAATCAACTATGTTATCTAGGCTACCATATTGTTGACCAAATATTCTTGGTCTCTATTAATTCTATTCACTCTTTGCTCTATGAAACACTATTCTTGGTTCCCTTTCCTAAAATTCCCATCTAAACACATGGTGTTAATAATTTTCACAATCCGCTAGGAAATTGTTTTGGATATGATACCAAAATTATGTAGAATATGATCAACTTTTTCCCAAACTCCTTGTCCAATGTTCTCTCTCTCCACTAAGGTTCTTATGAGCATTTACGGGTTCATAAATGCCTAATATATGTCATGGATATTGTTATATTTTTCTTTATTATAAGGGTATTTTAATACCTCTCATACCCTTGGTAACTCACTTCACCACCTTGTTCTTAACTTTGGTAACTTTCCCCTTAGTCATAGTCAACTCTAGTAGCCTTTTTTTAGGCTAATTCTACTTATATGGATCCATACTAGCTACTTTCTCAAAACCTTGTTATTTTAAAATACCCTTTATCTTTATTGTCTTATATATGAAATTAAAAATTCTATCTCCAAGTAAAAGTCACTTTTATAACCTTGTTTTGGTTTGCTTTAGGCCTAAATAGGTCTGTTAAGCTTAGAAACAGTTTCCCTCTTAGTATGTATAAGCATAGAATCAAACCTAAAACACATTAATATATTCATATGCATGAAAAAAAAAAATTACAAAATTTTGGGAAATTTAAATGGTTAATTCTTTGGTAAAATGCATTTCTAGATCAAAACCCTAGTTTTGAGTTTCACAGGGTCTGCAGGACCTGAGAGCACACTATATGCTATTATTAATTATAGAAAGGGTTTCAAGGAACTATAATTATTGTTTATAATCTTTAATAACTTAATACACATTCCCAAATCATTCATAATTCCTCCACACACATTTTTTCCACTTTTTCTATAACCTTCTTTACATCTCTACCTGCATAGTTATAGCAAACAAAATTTGTAAATGTTCCTTTGGGATTTTTTTGATCTCAAAAAAGTTTTTAAGATTTATGTATGATTGTAAACAAACTTAAAAAAATAAATCCAAATTTTAAAATCATTATTAATTCATATAAACATATTTTTTTACCTTCTTTATGATACTCTTGACCATATTGAGTACACAATCACATTTTATAAGTTGTGTAACGTTGTTTTGAAGATCTTAACCTCAAAGGGATGTTTTATATCTTAGAAAAAGAATGTAAATATTATGAAAAACTTAATTCATGTATTTTAATTATGAATCAACCATAAACCAACTCTACTATCCTCTCTTGCACATTTTGAGGATCCCCTGTTTGCACATGCACAATTCTTACAAAATCATGTTGTTTTTCAAACCAAAGCACATGAAATTCGATAGGGGAATTATCATAAACACATTAAAAATAAAGGAAAAAATCACAAAAATTAAATTAAACATCATAAATACGTTATAATGATCCTTCTTTCATTGGTCAATTATAATGCATTCATCCTTCAATGTGAATACATAGAAAATAGGGTTATGTGTAGCTTATAAAAATCTAAGGATATCCAATATTATTATATTTAGTATTTATAAATTTTTAATTCAAATAAAACATTATAAAATAATTCAAAACCAAAACTTTCATACTTTATATCTAGCCTAACTACCTCAACTACCTCCTAATGGTCATCACAAGTAAGTTTGCACCTTGCACAAACATCAAGGTTGATGCCCTCCATACAAGTATGAGATATGATTAGGTTTATAGGCCTAAAGTGTATTTAGTTAAAATTTTATATTATTTTTACAACTTTATGACTTATAAACCACTTTCTACATTACCCTTTCTAAGTCAAGACATTTAAAAATTCAAATTGTTCAATTTGGTGGGAAAACTCCTATTTGAATTCCTGACCTTCCTAGACACTCATAATAATGTGGAAAGCATTCCACATGACATTTTTATAATACTCACACTATTTCCACACCCTAAAAAATTAAATTTACTCTCCATTTACATGATTTAGATAAAACTTGTAATTGTCTTATTTCCATGAGTGATTCTCCTACATCACATGACCACATCAAAAATGTCCCATGGTGTGATAAATGAGGTTTGAGGTTATTTTTTTAAATTTATCCTTATTTTATTATATATAATAAAAATTTCCATGAATTACAACATATCATAACTATTAGTAGTGTCTACAATAATATCCATATTGGTAATGAAAAATATTATTTAATATAAGACTTGTTTAAATCATGAAAGTATGTACAACATCTATTTTGGACACTTGGTGTAGATAATTATATGATATTAGAAACATATTAAATGTAATCAATTGAAATGATAAACCACACATTAATCATTAGTTGAATTTAATTTTTAACTAACAAATCTACCTTTCAATGCACCTTATTTTATTCTTAACTCATTTTGAAGATAGGTAGGTAAGTATATTGTGTATTATAAATACAGGGTCAATTTATAGGATATCTAATTAATCCTAAGAAAATAACTTGAGGTAGTCATGTAATACATGTATAAAGGATTTATCTTCATCATCATCGATCATGGTTGTATGAAGGACAAGTCTGGTATATTTATCTATTCCATAATTTAATTCAATTGTTTCTTGGTATCACTTTCCTTCTTTACCTTTATGATTATATGTTTCAAAGGGATTAATAATGCCTTGTGAAGTTTATCTAATTATATTCATATGTATCCAATATTTTTCAAATATTTTTCCCCTAAATCATATTCATTTAATTTTGTTTTCCTATGGTAGAATAATAATCCAAGTAGATTTTGGTGGTGATATATCACTATGTATAATGAGATGCACATAATATCAAGGACAAAGATACATGAGAGGTACATAATTTTACATAGATTTTGTCATTTCACAAATATTTAAAGGTTATTTATCCATAATATGGGTATATATGTATCTTTTATAATAAATTTTATGCATGAATGTAAGCTATAATGTATTACAATAATATCATGGATCCATTGTCATCACAATATAATATTATAGTTGGAATCATTAGGCATTACCTAGGATACTTTAACTATTGTTATAGGACCCATAGTAATATTTAATGAACTTATCATAATAATTTTTTATGTATATTATCAAATACCCAAATATCTAAGTAATTAAGATCCCTAGCTTATATACCAAGTAGTATAAGGAAAGATATATTACAAATATGATCCATTTTCTACCAAAGTATTCTTAACTTACATATTTGTTTTATATCTAATTGAACATATAATGGAAGATGATTATTAATAACTTGTATAAGAGGTAAGTATAATTTTTCAATAGAGATAATTTCTTCCATCCATAATAATGTATTTATGAAATAAATGACATAAGGTGGTTCTACATAAGTTGGTATAATATTATCATATAATGCCACATGAATAACATATTAATAAACATGTGACTTTTAGAGAAATTATAGCATAGATATATTATTTGGAGTATTCTTAAGTTGATTAAAAATATCATACTCTTTGGTTATATTGGTTAGCCTTGTAGGAAGTGGAGGGGCATGAGGAGGAATAGTTTAAGTACTCATACTTTCACCCTACCTCTTTATGGTGTGATGCCATGGACATCAGAACCTAATATAATTATGGGATGAATAATGGGGGAGGAATGGTAGACACAACTATCACATCTAGTCCCACTCTAAAAAAAACTTAAGTATTAATAGTGGATTAGTAAACTAATGATTTTTAGTTTTTCTATTGATGGTTGATTTGAATATGTATGACACATGGTTGAAAGTCATATTATGATTTCATGATAATTTATTATTATTGGATAGCATTTACATATGTTTATACTATGATTTATGATCATGTTTACTATTATTTCATTTACATATGATTAACATTACAACAATTTACTAATGCTTATATATTGTTATAATCTTAGACTAACTACATTTGTGTTTGCTTTAGGTGGTTGCAAGACTCTTCCATCCTCATAGGTTATAGAAAGGGAGATTATCATCAGAGAGGGGGGTACATATACCAACATTAGGGATTAAAATTATTAATATGAACCCACACACACCACATTATATTTAATTGAGTGAAATGAATATTAATTTGAATTCTGCTAAAATGATGAATATTGCTTGCTTATTTTTCCTTGTAGAGAACCAACATTGTTTGAATTGATGAGGTACATCACTTCTCATTATTTTCATATTATTTTAATTCAATGAATTTACTAATTGTGTTCTTAAATCTTTATGGGAGCTAAACTAGGCTATGTTAACTTTGATTTCATTATAGTTTGGTTAAAGTATGAATGTTTAATGGACTTGTTTTATTGTTTAAGTTATTCCCCTTTTTAGTGGCATAGTATAGGATGAAAAATTAGGGTAAATTCATTCTAGAGAAAAAAAAAATTAAAATCATGACTTTAAATATTGGGGTTATTTTAGTGGCAAATGCCATGAAGTGGAAAGGTAATGAAATTTAAGTTATTTATAAATTTTGAAAAAAGAAATAGCATTTTTTTGTTTGTTTATATGATATAAAAAGTTGACTTCACCATTTGGGTGATGATGGTTTCATGTAGATATCATGCATAGATATAGGGTTAATGAATATAATCTAATAGAAAAATGGAGGAGCTCAGGCTTTGATTAACTCGAGTTCCATGATGGTGAACTCACAAGATATTAGGAGATATCTCTCGACATGAAAAAAGTGCATGAGTTATGAAAAAATAAAAATAAATAATATGGGAAAGAGAATTAAAAAATGACAAGGAAGAAAAAGAGGAGTATTTGATTAAAATGAGAAAAGTTATTATTCTACAAATTGAGACTGTAACTTTCATATAATGAGGTTGATTCATTTTTTATTAATTATAGATTTGGATGGAAATTAAAATATGATTCTTTTATGGGTTATTATATATTTTTATAAATGTGTAGAATGATAATTTTTATGGAAAAATAATAAAAAATAGGGCTTCATGACTATGGACCTAAGGATGGAACTTGGTTCCATCCATAGGCCCATCCTCTTAATAACAAGATTATATCTTCCATTTAAACCCTAGGTTCAAGTATATATACCTAGCTATGGATTTTATTTCTATCCTCAAGCCTATAGAGATAAGGATGATCCACTATTATGACTAAAATTGAGTAAATTTAGGTTAGGAAATCTTGAAACATTAATATTTTCTAGCCAAGTAATTTTTTTTGGCATAAGATTTCTTGAATTCATAAATGGTGAAAAATAATTTAAGTATTTTTTTAGTCATTAGGATTTCAGTGCTAAGTGAGATACATTTTGGAAGGAAACTAGACAACATAGGGCTTATGTGGGCTTACATTTCCATTTGAAACTTGAATGACCCATTATCCTTCATAAATATGCATAAACCTAAGCTTATATAAATGGTTTTTAATAATTTTCTTTATTTCATCGTGACCTAGGTTATTTTATTGATTAGTTTTACTATTTTTTAATGAAAAACCTAATCAATATGTAAATGGCATAACCTATCCTTGAAGAGTAAATATAACTATTCCTCCTCTAGTACCTAAATCACATCTAGATTCATCATATTACAAGGTCCAAGTATCCTCAATGATTATTGATGTAGTTAAATCATCATGAAAAGTATCAATCATTGGTGTTGTGTTAATTAGTGGTGTTTTAACTAATTAATACATAATTACATATCATTTTATATATTTTATAGATAATCTAAAAATTACATCATGAATAATAGCTCAATAGGCTCCTTCTCACCTAGGGACATTTCAAATCTCCTATTATCTTATTTCAACTATTTTAATATCACTCACCCAGATATGACACCTCCAATCCTACTAGCTACTTCTATACAGGCCACAATTTTATTCTAGGTTTGGTCTTCCATATGATGGAGTGAAGAAATCTTGATAGTCCTCCCCTATGTTATCTAGGTCGAGTAAATCACAATGATGGGATTTTTTCAGCCACCCTATCAAGTTTTCTAGGTATACATTATAACTTCCCTTTAGAGGAAAGCATTACCACCACTCTCTAAACTACCCCATCCTCATTCCCATAATGGGTCAAAATGGATCTTGGGTGGAGAAGAGTCTCAATGGGAGTTTCCCTACTCTAAAGGAGATGTTAAACCTATATCTTGTCCCCCATATGGATAGGATTTTTTGCTTAATGGGGTCAGTAGACATGGTTGGTTTGAAGCCAAAATAAAAATATTTCATTGAGGTGGCCTTCAAACCAACACCCAAATCTACACCCAAAGATCTCAATCCTACTCCTTCCACTACAGTGGTGGTCTATGATGAGGAGGAGACTAAGGAAGTGAAAACCCATGAAGACTTCTTTGCATCCCATTGCATCACCTATAGATTCTCAAATCTATAGCCAAATCTCTAAGATCTCTATGCTTGGATCTTGTAAAAATAGAAACCACTCTTGCAAGGTAGGCTCTAGATTTATCCTAGTGATAAGAGTTTTTTTATTATTTTTTTTACTATAGTAAGGACAAGGAATTGATCCAAAATAAATTATGGAGTTTGAATCTCCACCTTTAATCATAAAACCCTAGTCCCCTTTCTTTAACCCCCTTACTAAACTTATGAATGAAATACCTATCTAGATTTTCCTACCATACCTGCCTTTCTAGTTCTAGTCTAAATCTATATTTATATCCATAGTTAATCCCTAGGAAAATTTATGTAAACAAACCTAGACACTATTATTTTATATCACACAACCTTTCCTAGAATACTAGTCAATGTTGACATCTCAAAGGATCTACCTAAAAATGTTTTCCTATAAGTAGGTGACCATTCTTGGTCCCAAACCCTTGACTATGAAGGATTATTGTTTTGATGCCATAACTATTCAAACATAAGGCATTTGACTAAAGACTATAGAAATAATAGAAAAAAGGAATCTCCTTGATGGTTAGACTTCTACATGTAGACAAAAAAAATTTATACACCATGATTCCAAGTGTCTAAGTACCCACTAGACTACCCTATGACCCCCTCAGGATCAATATCACCTTCTGACCCCTAACCAACCTATCCTATAATCAAATTTAACTTAACTAGCTCAACCCTACCTTTTATCCTTTTTTTCCCCTTAGTACTCGACTATCGATGATTAAGTTAACCATTGATGGTCACCTTGACTATCGATGATCAGGGTTCACTTACTTAACCTTAAGCATGCAAAACACTTGCTTTGCTCTTCTAATTATATATTGTCTAATTCTAGTTGTGAGCCATTACATGGATGAGTTAAATTTAGAAGGCTTAGTTCATGTGTTATTGCAACTCTCTCACCTTACCTATATGAGAGAGGAAAAAATAGGTGAAAATCCATTTTCAAAAATCCAAAAACATCTACAAATATATAATTATTATCAAAATCTTCATTCATCCAAGATTTTCTTTCTTGTAGGTTAATTGCCATGAACAATCTAGTAATCATATCAGAGAGTCAATTTGACCACCACCTATCCACCAAGCCTTTAGGTACCATTATTCTATTGGAATCAAGATAGATTTAAATAATAGATCAACTACCTCAATCATCCACTCAATTGCCTTTTGGTAAGACAAGTACATGATTCTTAGTATTCATTTACTTTATTTCCATTTCATAATCAACCTAGGCCTTACCCACCTCTCAAAGTCCATTTTTTGGATCACATCAATTAGTAATTTATCAACCCATATCCTCACACAATAACCATCGATAGTTGACTCAATCACCAATGATCTACCCAACTGTTAATGGTAACCTTGACCATTGATTATCCCCTTAACCATTGATGGTTATCCCAACCACTGATGATCACTATGGCACAAAAACTAGCAAGTTATTTTCACCAACCTACACCCAATCAAACCTAATTTTTTGTGATCCTACCTATCCATAGACCCCTTTATAATTTTTTTAAGCATACCCTAACCCTCTATCACTATTATTAATCATTTTTTCACTAATTTAATCATTTATAGTGTATTTATTAGCAAGCACTCTTGTATTCAATTTTAGTACCTTTTGATTCATTGATACAAGTACCTTTTTTTCCTATTTATAAGCTTAATTGTTTAAAACATGTGGATTGATATCCCCTAAAGAAGCTCTTACTTTCAAGATCTAGCTATCACTAGGAAATCCACCTAACTATTTGTCTAACAAACAAGTTTACTTCAATGATTTCTTATCTTTAGGTCATCTTACTAATACAAAGAGGATCTCTTCACAATATTTTGATCTCAACACGTGCACTATCAATCAGGTTTTTCAACCATACCCATACTTAGTTGCTTATTTTTATCTTTTCAATAATAACCAAGAAATTCATTGAAATAATTTGGCATGCCCAGTGGGACCCTTGTGTCTCTAATTGGGTTCTTGTTTGCTTGCACCCTCTCTCTATTATTTTCTCATTAATGAAACCAAAAGTTTCTTTGAGGCTTAAAATTAAGTGCATACATCAACTACTTGAAATTTTAGTTCACATAGCTTAAACTTAAAGTCAAAATGATCTATCATAGCTTCACTCTTTATTACACACACCTAAACCAAACCAACTTTCATCAATTAAACATCATACATACTTGATATAAGGCCCAACTAGGATTTCATCACCTAAAAATAACCTTACCCTTTCCTAGTGATCCTACTTGGAGGTGATTACCAAGGGGAGAACCAACATAGCTCTTTAGTTGAGTATAATCTCTAGATATCAATATAGTTTGTCTAAGTACCTAACACCCTTATCATTGTAGTGTGTGAAGTGAGGGGGTAGGCCCCAATACCAAGCCACATATTGATTCTAATATAGATCATTTTTGAGTGCCTAAACACAACCTTAAACCAACATTAAAGTGAGATTAATTAAAACTCTAGGGTTTAACGCATCTTTTAGAGTGTGATTTGATTTCTTTTATCTTTTTCTTATCTTCTCTTTTTTTGAGTAGTGATGTTATTTATGCTATATATCTCTCTTATTTAATATGGTTATCACTTGTTAGTAGTGATGAGACCTTGTGGAGCATAACCTATCACCAAACTAACCTACCTCTTCCACCTCTTCATCCATGGACTATGCCTTTGAACCAAAAAAATCTCCTCACCCTTCGAGATGTCCTACCTTACCTTAAGAGGTTCCTCAAGGAGACACATATTATATCACTTTCCTAGACAACAATACTATAGCCTTACAACATTACCTTACAACCACATCTTACCGTATTCTTTTTCTATCCCCATCTATAGATCCACATTATGGCATACCCCCCCATCTTATGGGGAGTACCTCTATTTCCAAAATTACTACACAACCATTGACTACAAAATCTTCCTCATCAACTGATAACCTCTTTGAGACTACCATTAAAAACCAACCAACCTAAACTACCACCACCCATATATCTTCTACTCCTAACAACCACTCCTCCATAATAGGATTACCTACCTCTAGAAATACCAACCTTCCTTTATCTACCTTTAACCCCCATCAACCACCACTCTACTTCAAAGCCTTTTGGTTTTCATACCCTCTACCTTACTACTAATTAGTACAAGGGTCACCACCCTTCCATTGGTCACCAACCTAACTATCATTCCTATCCAAAAATAACCCCTTGGATCAAAATTTGCCTACATCCCTAATATAAAAGGACATGTACCCACTACCGAACTACATACCTTCACCTACCCTTATGTATCTTTCATCTAACTATTGACATCCACTTACCCATATATGGTAGCCTCCTAACCTTCTACCCACTATCCATATGTCTCTCAGCCACCTCAACAATATTCATCTTATAACCCTTTAGGGGACAACCCCAAGTAGATATAATGAAGATGTTTATGGATAAGATGACCACCTTAGAGTCATCCATCTCAAGTGCTCACAACATCTTGTCATATGACCAAATTTGTAATGAGTTTATCCATCCATCTATACCTATTAAGCCATATCCTTCCTAATGATAACTTTTAAAGTTCTCTAAATTTCAAAGTAAGGAGGACACTCAATAACACCTTAGGGAACTTATGCATGCTTTCTATCTCTTCACATATGATGATTCCCTTCTTCTCTACACTTTCCTCATGTCTCTATCTAGTCTGACATTGGATTGGTATAGTTCCCTACCCAAGCATTCCATATTTTCCTTTACCCAACTAGACTAAACCTTCTTGGACCACTTTTCTATCAATATCTCTAAGAAAGTTTCTATCATCGATCTCTATTCTATCTGGTAGTTTGAGGATGAATATGTTGCCAATTTTATGGCTCATTAGAAGATCTTTATCAACCATATATACTTCTCCCTAACCCAACTTGAACTCATATAGATCTTTATTTGGTCATGTGCCAAATATATCTCCTCTACCCTACATGTCCAAAGCTTCTAAACCTTTTACAAAGATTTTACCATGAAACATAAGTTGGATAATTGAGCCATTAAAGAAGAAAAGGATAAGCTAAAAAACAAGAACTCAACCTGTAAAACCAATGAGGTTTCTTCCTCCAAGTTAAGCAACCAACTCAATACCAACACAAAGAAGAATGGAACCACAAATATGGTTGTCCTAAAGTTGCTCTTTCACCTTCCATTAACCAATCCAATTCCCCTGGTTCTTCAAATAAAAATTTGAGGAACCAAAGCTAGAATAACCAAAAGTAATTCACTCCACTTGGAGAATCCTATGCTTCCATCTTAGAGAAGTTATTAAAATACAATAGCATTCAACTTCCTCCTATCAAAGCACTCCAATAATTTGACTCTTCTCATCCCACACCTAGTTTTTACAATGAGAATTATTTGTGTGTCTTTCATAGAGTACGAGGACATGAAATTAGTAGGTGCAACCCTTTCAAGATCCTTGTCTAATCCATCATTTATAAGGGAGATCTTGCATTAGACAACCCTAATGCACCATCAAACCAATCCATTGATATATTTTGATAACCCTTCCCAAACTATGCTCCTAACAATAATGAGAGAAACAATGTAAAATTATCTCATGAAACCCATACAATTAACATGGTTCTTGACACACTCATTGCTAAAGAAACTGTTGACTAGCTTATTTTCTTTCACCCCCTCTACTTATTGAGATAGTGGACTTACCTTCCCTTCTTTTAGATACCTAAGCCAAAGAAACACCGTATTCTCCCCCTCCACTTATCATGGTATTAGAGCCACTAGTCACCCTTTTAACTAGTATCCCATAACAATCAACCATCAATACCTCACCTTTAACTACTGAGCAAACCACTCCCACTTTGAAAACCATTCCCAAGGAAACAATCCCTATGTCCACTCCTCCCATAAAGGAGACACCCATCCAAGCCTCATATCCTTTGATTGAGGAAAAATATTAGAATATGATCCTTATGTCCCCACCTAGGGGCATATCTTTTAGTTCTACCAGTCAAGTATTTAATCCAACCTATAAACCCTTCTCTAGGATAGTGCAAAAATTGAAATTTATGTCCAACCCTAACACGGATCAACCCACCTTCTAGAAACAATTAGGTCTCCCTTATATTACCTAACCAAAACCTCTAACCATTTTTTAGTTAGACTTACTTAACCTCTTATTTAACCTTACCTCCCATTAGGCCTTTTGAGCTTTTAGCTTCAAAACCTACCTAGTATAATGACCACCATATGTGTTCCTATCATAGGACACGCAACCATGACATAGATAACTATACAGATCTCTAAACCATCATACATTAGATTTATGATGAGGATGATCTATTAATAAATGAGCCTCCTATGAGCCCCATACCAACCCAACCACACACCATACATACCTAACACTCACCCACTCCTTCACTCTCACCTCAGAGTGAACACAAATCTGACCAATCCTCTAACTCAACATCTCCTTCTATCCATACTATCAACATGGTCACAAGATCATAGTAGAAGGATAAGGGGAAGGTTAAAATGTCCATTCCTTTGACGTACCCCTCCTAAAACTTCTAACTAACCTACACCCAACCATTTCCACCTTCAACCAAACCTAAGGTGTCTATCTTCGATGCCTCCCAATCTAACCCCTCAAAATCCATTAGGAGAGTTATCCTCAAACAACTTCATCAAAACCCAAAAAATATGAGCTTGTATGAGTTAATCTCTACTCCCCATCAATTCCAAACACTAATAGAGGCCTTAAAATCCATTGAGGTCTAACCTAAGGACCCCCAACCTCTAGCCACCTTTGTCAATACCCTCTAGATTTCTAACTTTGTTGCCTTTAAGGATTCAAAAATACCCTCCATCCATCTTAAGGACCTAGATCCTCCTCTCTTTATCACTACCCACATCAACCAAACCCACATCAAATGGGTCATGATTAATGGGGGAGATAGCATAAACATCATCTCCTCTCATGCTTTTAACTAACTCAACTTGCCAAACTATGTCATGTCCAAATCCTCAACTATCCTTCATTTATTCAATGATACCATGACCACTACCTTGGGAGCTATTATCCTTCATATATATGTAGGACCTTTCACACTCCCTAAACTATTTTATGTTTTAGATGGTGAATAACAATACAACATTATTTTGGGATGACCTTGATTCATTCCATGGGTTGTATTCCCTCTGCCCTCCACCATTGCATTAAGTTTGAGCATGACAACTAGATCATCACCATCCATGCTAACCCAAGTAATTTCTCAACATGAAATATGACCTACCACCCTAATGATTTCCCCATACCTCCATATATTATACCCTTAGTAGCTCAAACCCAACCTTCAACTACCAAAGTAGATATCATACCTCCTTCCACTGATGAGGAATCAATTAGTTCATTTATACCTTCACACTAAATCTCTACCATAAACCCTTTAGAATCCACATTCCATTTCCTTTCACTAAGGGAGTATTTCCTTTTAACACTTGACACTTTCCATACTCCTCATGTGTATGGGAAACTTACCAACTAGTCAAGATATGACCCCAATGTTAGAATTATCATTCCCTTTGGATCTCCCAACCATCAAACCCATTTTGTTTATGGGGAACTTGGAAAATCCCTTGGTAATCTTACCACCTCTCTACCACCTTACCTATAAAAAACAAGATTCACTAAGACATACCTCCATCAGTGTGCCTAGAAAGGATTTGGTCTTGGATGATATGAGCATAGCCTACATGAACTAGTCACCATCAAAACTAGGAAGTTGCATGAGAAATATGGACTAGGTTTCATCTTTCCTAATAAGAAGAAAGCCACATAACCTATCACTACCATTATTAATGAGTATGTCCCTTCCTTAGCAACATCACCTCCACTTATGTGTGAAGATGATGACATCATCCCACCTAAATTTTTTTCATCAACATGATCAACCTCAGACCCTTAACTTATTAAAAAGAAGGGAAATCACAACCATCCCTTTGACCCATCCTATAATGATAGGAAAAGACTCTCCTACCATTAGCACTATGTAGTGTTATGATGATGATTTCATTTTCACCTACCTTGGTGCCCCAAATTCTTCAATCCACAAATCCATTCCTCTTGAGACCTCAACCATGTTGTATGAATCCACCATGGATATCAACTCAGGTACTCTAAATAACCCCTATATTGTCAAATTGGGCCAATATTCAAATACCAAGGAACTTCAAGACTTACCATGCTTCCTCTAAGACTATAGCATATAATTTTCTTGGTCTTATAGTGATATTCCTAGAATTGACCCCACCATTACTACCCATAACATAGTCACTCACTATGATGCCAAACTTGTCAAGCAAAAGCTTTGACACATGCATCCTTATATAGTCCTTCTCATAAAGGAAGAGCTTTAGCATATTCTATCTATCAAATTAATTTAACTTATTGAATACCCATAATGGGTCTCAAATCTCATACCTATCACTAAATCCATAGGGGGACTATGTATTTATGTGGACATTTGTGACCTCAACCTCACTTACCCTAAAGATGACTTCCCTCTACCTAGTATTGACCAACATGTTGATATTATATCCAAACATGAGATGCTATCTCTTATGGATGGATTTTAGGGCTATAATAATATCTTAATCACCCTTTAATATCAACATAAAACCACCTTTACCACCCCTTGGGGAACCTTTTAT
This sequence comes from Torreya grandis, assembly GCA_037957365.1. NCBI lineage: Eukaryota > Viridiplantae > Streptophyta > Pinopsida > Cupressales > Taxaceae > Torreya > Torreya grandis. The sequence goes on from JARHVA010001397.1 coordinate 466,101, forward strand.
TATAGGGTCATGCCTTTTGGGTTAAAGAACACTGTTGTAACCTACCAATGTGCATTGACCTAAATTTTTCATGACCTTATCCATAAGATAATGGAAGAATATATGGATTACCCTATCAAAAAATACAAACTATAAAAGGATCACTTGGTCATTTTTAAGATCATCTTTGAGCACCTTATCCACTATCATGTTCACCTTAACCCTAAGAAGTGCATCTTTAGGGTCTTGTCAGGAAAGATTATAGGTTTTATTATCTCCCATTATGGAATTGAAGTAAATCCTTCAAAAAACAAAATAATCTTAGACATGATCCCTCCTACCAACATTAAGAAACTCCAAACCTTGCAAAGGAAGCTTCAGTCTATTCATCATTTCATTTCTAAACTTTCAAACTGGTGTTAGCCTTTCCACCAACTTTTAAAGAAGGATGCTTATTTAAAATGGAATATTTATTATCAAAAGACCTTTGATTCACTCAAATAGTACCTTTTCTCACCATTTTTTCTTACCCCTCCTAAGGATGACCAACCTTTCTACCTATATATTTCTACCACTGACCATGCTTTAGGGGCAATATTGGCTCATTGAGATGAACAACATAGAGAGAAAGCCATATATTAAATTAGTATAAAACTTATAAAGTATGAAACTTGGTAGACTCATACTGAGAAACTCTACTTAGCTTTAATCTTCATGGCCACCAAACTTTTCCACTACCTTTTTAACCACAAAACCTATGTCATTACCAATATTGACCTGCTTAAGTACATACACTCCAAGCCATATCAAAATCAATGTATGGTCAAGTGGCTCATGATCTTAGTAGAGTTTGACCATGAGTTCCTCCAATAGAAGTTCAATTAAGGGGCAAGTCATTGTTGACTAATTGGCTAAAGCACCATTAACAAACAATCAACCTCCCCCTCTTGAATTACTTTGATGAATCTATTATGACCCTATCTCAAGGAAATTTCACCTATCAAGTCACCATGTTATTTGGTGGATCAAAATACCAATGTGGTGTAGGTAAAGGTATCATCCTTATCCCCTTTGATGGTGAACCTCTTCCTTTGTCCTTCAAGCTTGATTTTAAATGTACTAACAACATGGTTGAGTATGAAGCCCTAGTGATAGGTCTTCAGACTACCTTAGCCTTAGGAGTCAAAACTATAAATATATTTGGTGACTCCTAACTTTTTTTCAAGAAAATAAATGGATCTTACTAGTGTAATAATGATGTTTCACAATAGTAAAAGCAACTAGTTGATGAACTCTTAGCATGATTTGAGTACTACCACATCCAATCAACCTTATTATCTACAAACAAGCTTGTTGACACCATGGGTTCCATTACCTCATAGATCACTTATGCTCCCTTAGACTCTAAGTTGTCTATAATTATCCATAGACTTACCTATCCTTCCTATATTAAATCAAATTCTCTCACCATTTTCAATGTGGAGGAGACCTAACCTGACCTTTGGTATCAACAAACCTTTGACTATCCTAACCTTGGCATAGTTCTTTCTGGCCTCTCTAAGAATGGTCAAAGAGAATTTATTCATAGTAACTCATGTTATACCATTATGGGAAGAATTATTTATAATCATAGATTTTATGGCCTCCTCTTCTTTTGCCTGTGTAGTCATGAAGCCTCTACACTATCAAGGAAACACATAATGGTATCTATGGGGGACACTTAAGTGGCCTTGTTATAGATAAGTAAATCCTTTATCTTAGCTATTATTGGGAAACCCTTAACCAAAACTACTATGATTACATGAAAAAGTGTGTTAAGTGTCAACAACACACTAATTTGCATCACCCACCTAGCCATAGCCTTTGGTTCTCTACAAATTTTTGGTCCTTTTCATAATGGGGTCTATATCTCATTGGGGAAATTAATCCCCATTCCTCATAGTGACACCATTACATTATCATTATGATTTATTATTTTACCAAGTGGGTAGAGGTTATTCCTCTAGTCTTAACCAAAGTAGAAAAAAATGTTGACTTTATCAACCATCATATCATATATCACTTTGGTGTTCCTCAAAAAATTATCACCAACAATGGTAAATCCTTTAAGGACAAGTAAGTCTAGGGTCTATGTGATGCATTAAACATTAATTTAATTTTCTCCTCACCCTATCACCCTTAAGTTAATGGATAGGTAGAAGCCTCTCACAAAATTCTTAATAACATGCTATCTAAAATTGTCAATGCATCTGGTCAAGATTGGCATTTTTACATCCTTTTCACCTTATGTGTATATCACACTAGTGTTAGAAACCCTACAAGTGTTACCCCATTTTATCTTGTACTTAGAGTAGAGTTTATCTTACCTCTTGAATTCTAAATCCCCTCTTTTCACATATCTTTACAATATCTATTTTTTTATAGTGATTATCGCTTACACCATTTAGCCCAGCTTGAGCTACTCGATGAGCATAACCTAGAATCTCTCACCCACCTCCATGTATACCAATAATGTATCAAATGTGCCTATAAAAATGACTTAAAGTGTAAGAATTAAACATTACATACCTCATCCTAAAGGAAAATTAACATGTCACTAATATGGAAAAAAGTAAGAAGGGTAAGTTTACTTTCACTTGGCTTGAACCTAATATCATAGCCCATAAGTTGTTATGCCCTTAACCATTGGTATGTCTAGGGATATGTGTGGTCAACTTGTGGCTTACATACCTCTTTTATTTAATTGTTACATTTCTTGATGTTCTTAGATATGTCAGCTTATAGAATAACCTTGGCTAAGTAGACTATATATAGGAGGTAGTGGTTAGTATTTAATCATCATGTGAAGTATTTTGATATAAGTGCATTATTGTGTAGGTTTCCCCCTCAAAGTGGCTTTTCTATATTATCCAATATTCTATTTTGCTATTAATTATCACTGTGTAATATTTCATATTTTCTTATTCTATGTAATATAAAATAATTTTGTGCAAATATCTAAGTAATTCCATTACAAATGGTATCAGATCTTTGATTTAGGCAAGTTTACTGTGGAATTATTTTTTGGATTTGGTGAGGCATGGGTTCTAGGAGTAGTGAAAGTGAAAAAACATAACTTGTAATCTAGGAAGAATTAATTTCCTCCATCAACATAGTATTACTTGAAATTATTTTTTGAAAAAAAATTATTTAAAAAAAAAGTTAGAATTTTTTCCCCTTGCACACTTGCAATCATTGGATTCATCTCAGTGAGATGATTGCAATGGTATATTTTATCGATACACTTTTTTGGTACCAAAAACTTTACTCTAGTGCACAAAGGTAATCTAGATTCATCTTGATAATGTGATCACAATGATACCATTTCTTGGTAAACTTTTTTTTTGGGTCAAAACCCTCCTAGAGTTTATTTATGGTAGTTCCTTCAACTTAGAGAAGAAAAGGGGCACCAGAAACTCCTAAGACTCCTACTAATGACATGGAATCTAAAACTTTAGATCCAATGATTTCTCAATTTCAAGAGGACATAAAAAACTTGGTGAGGCATGATGACTTTGTTGTAGTCCAAGATGATGTTTCAAGGATGTGCAGAGAGATTAATAGAGTTCACAATGAATTTTAGTATATCAATACACAATTGGCTACCCTCACATCTTAGTTTTAGTGTAACAACCCTCTACTTTAGCATTCAAATCCTTATCTCAGTTGGTATGAAACTAATGTTTCTAAAAGTGGACATGCGTAAGTTTGAAGGTAAGGGTCCTCTCACTTGGATTAACCAAACTAAGAATTTATTTGAGCTACATCAAACCCATTATTCTTAGAGGGTGATGGTGGCATCCCTATATATGGAACCTGAGCAATTCATTTGGTATCACTGGTTATGTGCTCAAAATAAAAAGAATGGTTTTCCTATTACATGGACTATTTTTATAGAGGAGTTGATAGATAATTATCAGAATAATGTCTCTGAGAAATATTTCATCTAATTATCCAAGCTATAAAAAATAGGACTTGTGAAGGATTATATTCATTAATTTTAGAATCTCTTTTTACGGGTGGAAAATATCACTAAGATAAATTTGATGGATCTATTTTTTGGTGGCCTCAAAGATATCATCCAATACGAGGTTTGAATTTTTAGTCCAACATTTGTATCAGAAGTTATCCCTAAGGCATGTATGATAGAAGAAAAAGATACAGTCAAAAGGAAAAATTTCACTACTGGTCATGATCATAACTTTCTAGCACCATTATTTCAATAGCCTACTAGATTAACATAATGAAAAATTGAGGATAAGTGAGCCAAAAGGGTTATGTTATGGTTGTGACATAAAATGGATCAAAGACCATCATTGTGCTGAAAAGAAGCTATTTTACATTAAAGTCACCAATGATGATGAAGATGATGTAGAAGTACATGATGCAAAGGCAGAAGTTCTTGAGGAGGAATCTTAAGACTCTCAACATACTATTTCATGCCATGCCTTGTCATGTATTAGTACTCCCCAAAATCTTAAGGTGATGGGTTTCCTTAATAAATAGAAGGTCACTATCTTGATTGATTCTGGGATCACACACAACTTCATCCATAGTAAGTTGGCTACTCATTTGAATTGTTTCATTTATCTATCTCTAGAATTTCAAGTCATGATTGTAGATGGTGGTACTATTAGCTATTCAAGAAAATGTCATAGTATTAAGTTAGCCATGGGAGATTAATTATTAGATTTTCCTATGTTTGCTATTCTGATGGGTGGAGCTGATATTATTTTGGGAGTCCAATGGCTCACCACTTTAGGCACTATTGAGATGAATTTTCAAGAATTATTCATGCATTTTCATTTTGAAGAAAGGACATTTAAGGTAAGAGGATTAAAGTCTAAATCTCCCCAACTTGTTAAATCTCATAAAATGATAGATTCTCTATAAGAGTGCTGGGGGATTTGTAGCTCACTTGTTTTCTATGGAAGTACAACCAACTTAGCCATCTCTGCCTCTTGATCTACAATAGATAATTGATGCTCATTCTATTATTTTTTGAGACATGACAAAAGGAATTCCACCTATCCACATGTATGATCATCCTATCACACTTATTCTTGGTAGTACACCACCCAGCATCAGACCATATAGGTATCCCTATGCCCAAAAAATGAAATTGAAAAGATGGTACAAGAGATGTTGGATGCATGAATCATTCACCATAGATAAAGAAAATACTCTTCACCAGTTGTCATGGTGAGAAATAAATATGAAACTTAGAGGATGTGCCTTGACTATAGAGAACTCAATAAGTACATTATTAAAGATAAGTTTCCAATTCCTATCATTGATGATTTTCTAGATGAATTGAATGGTGCTCTTTATATTACCAAGTTACATATGCATTCTGGTTATCATCAAATCAATATCTATGATGAAGACATACCCAAAACCATTTTCAAGAATCATGAGGGCCATTATGAGTTTTTGGCTATGCATTTTGGCCTAACAAATGTACCATCTAATTTTCATAGTTTGATTAATACTATTTTTAATCCATTTTTGAGATTTTTTTTGGGTATCTTTTGATGATATCCTCATTTATAGTAAAAATTGTGTAGACCATTTGCAATGTGTGAAATAGGTACTCTCCATTTTGGAGTAAAATAAATTATATGCCAAACCTTATAAATTTACTTTTGGGGCTAGTCAGGTTGAATATTTGGGTCATTTGGTGTCTTATGAAGGAGTGAAAGTGGATCCTAAAAAAATCTAAACAATGGTGGACTAGTCAATTCCTAAGACTCTCAAATAACTTTAGGGATTTTTGGGGCTTACTGGTTACTATCATAGATTTGAAAAAATTATGGTAGTATTATATCCCCACTTACCTCTTTGTTAAACAAATAATCCTTTCAATAGACTGATGCAGCTACCCAGGCATTTGAACAATTAAAATTGGCTATGTACACTACTCCAGTATTGGCCACTGCTAATTTTTCTAAGACTTTTGTGGTTGAATGTGATGCATCTAGGTATGGTATGGGTGTTGTTATCATGTAATAAGGTAGACCAATAGCGTTTGAAAGTCATCAACTTAAGGGTAAAAATCAACACAAGCCCATCTATGAGAAGAAAATGATGGCCATTTTACATGCAGTCAAATAATGAAGACCTTTTTTGATGGGTCATCAATTTTAGGTAAAAATTGATCATGGTACTCTTAAATATTGTTTAGAATAAAGATTTTCAATTTAAGAACAATAGAAATGGGTAACTAAGATGCTAGGCTATGATTTTGAAATAGTCTAAAAAAAAGGTAAGGACAATGTGGTGGTAGATGCACTATCTAGAAAAGATGAATCAATTGAGGCATTGTTATGTGCCATAACCATTTTGTAGGCAGATTGGTTAGAGGAAGCATGATCAGAATGGGAACATGATAATACTACTCATGATTTGATTCAAAATATCCAACAAGGTTTTGATGGATTTGAAAAATTCACATGGAAAGATAATGCATTATGGTACAAAAATATATTATACCTATGTAAGAATTCTCTTCTTAAACCAAAAATCCTTCAAGAACTTCATGCAACTCCAATTGGGGGTCATTCAGGATTTTTGAAAACCTATCATAGGGTCAAGTAGGATTTTTTTTGGGAAGGTCTCAAAGGGGATGTCCAAAAATATGTGGTTGAATGTATAATCTATCAATAAAACAAAGGTGAAACTATCAAAACTCAAGTTCTTTTAAAGCCTTTATCTATCCCTAGCCATTGTTGGGAAGAAGTATCTATGGATTTCATTACAAGGTTACCAAGATTTGATGGTCAAACATGTTATAATAGTTGTTGTAGATTGTCTCAATAAGTATGCTCATTTTTTTTCATTATCCCAACCATTTTTTGCTAGTACAATATATTTTGCTTTTCTTATTATAGTTTAAAAACTACATGGGACCCCTAAGATCATTATCAGTGATAGAGATCCCAATTTTACTAGTAATTTTTGGACTAATTTATTTACATGTTTAAGCATTAAATTGGCTCATATTTCATCTTGTCATCCTTAATCTTATGGACACACTTAGGTAGTCAACAAATGCCTGGAAGGATATCTCTATTGTTTTGTTTTTGATAAATAGGATAAATGGGTTCATTGGTTGCCACTTGTTAAATGGTCGTATAATACTTCTATTCATAGTTCTTACAAAATGTCTCTTTTTTTGGAACTATATGGATACACCCTACATCCATCACTTCAACCTTGAAGGTCCATCTTAAGGTTCATGTAGTTGAAGAACATATTCACCATTAACAAGAGGTCCTTGCAAGTTTGCGTGAAAATTTTGCTATGGCCCAAAATCACATGAAGAAATAAGTAGATCAACATAGAAGTGAGAGGCATTTGGACATTGGTGATTAGGTATTTATTCATTTTTAGCCATAAAAATAAATTTCATTAAAGCAACAAGAAAAGGATAACAAGTTGTCCCTTAAGTATTATGGGCCTTATCAATCTTGTAAAAAATTGTTAGTGCGGCCTACAAGTTAGATTTTCCTTCATCCACTTGTATACATCCATTACTACATGTATCATGATTGAATAAATTCATTGGACATAGAGTTACCATTCAAACAAAATTACTAGAATTGGATGAGGATGTTAGCGTTATTCTTGATCCTAAGGTGATCCTTCAATAATGCACCAAGCAACTTCATTCTAGAGTAATTACAGAATACTTGATCAAATAGAAGAATCTTCCATGTGAAGATACCACTTGGGAGGATGAATCATTTGTGTAGTATCATCTAATGTTGCCACAATGTTGAGGACAATTTTGTTTTAAATGGGAAGGGCTTGTTATGTCCTTAACCATTGGTGTGCCTAGGGATATGTGTTGCTAATTTGTGGCTTACATACCTATTTTATTTACTTGTTACATTTCTCTATGTTCTTAGATAGGTTAGCCTATGGAATAAACTTGGATAAATATACTATATATAAGAGGTAGTGGTTAGTCTTTAATCATCATGTGAAGTATTCTACTATTAGTGTATTATTTTGGAGGTTGCCCCCTCAAAGTGGATTTGCTATATTATCCAATATTCTATTATGCTATCAATTATCACTATGTAATCTATCATATTTTCTTATTTTGTGCAATATAAAATCATTCTATGTGAATATCTAAGTAATTTCATTACATAAGTATGGATCAAGACCTTACCAATTGTCTTCTCTCAAAGGCCACCTAGAGCTTGAGCCCCCTTAATGCTTCACATATGTGTCAATTATTTTGTTAAGAAGGGTCAAGACCAACTTTTATCTAACTTAAAGCTCATCCCTTGCTATCTACCCACATTCATCTCCCTCTTTTAAGGGACAATTTATTAAAAATAAATAATGTAATTATCTATCACCAATATATCCTAATCTTGGATAATGGGTACCATGACTCTACCCATGGCATGGTTCTCATGGTCTTTTCCACCTCTTTTTAGGATGGATCCCCATGATCATTGTCATCTAAACCTCTTTACACCTAACCAAACTTTTTATGCTCTTAGTTTTGCTATCATGAAGATAAACCATTAAGGTAGCATAAATAAGTCTATGTCAAGAAAAATCAAATCCAAATAACAAAATTCCTATGACTAGAAATCATGGGTCATTCCTAGCACTCATAAACTACTCCTTTGAAGGACATCTATTGAAAACCTCTTTGAAATTGTTTTGGTGGACTACTCCCTTGAAGGATAACCATAAAAAAACATTAATCAAAGCACATAAACTCAAACCACTCCCTCAAAGGATGGCTAAGTAAGCATTTATCAAAATCATAGTAATTATTTGGAAGCTTTGCACTCTGATCAACTTCCCACATACAACACCTATTAGAGGACCCATTATAACAATCTAAACAAAAGCACAATAATCTTGAAAGTCATAATTGGCTCTCAAATAACAAGATAAGGTAGAAGCCATAGTTAGCTTTTGCAAGTAGGTCTTCCCACATTGATGAGTCTACATAATTTCGCATAGGCTTATTTACCTTGGTTTTTTAGACAACTACAATGGAAGCATGCCAGTCTCATAATAGGGTTCCAATTTCACCCATCTCCCTTTTTCTACTATATGCATGGGATTTTTTAGCTTAATTAACATTATGTGGCTAATAAACATTTTTAACCAACTAAGGAGTACCCATATGAAGCATTAAAAAGGCTCGTGTTCATTAATCCAATCCAACTTTAGGTTTATTTTTAGCCCTTGTCAATAAAGAAGCACTGTGCTCTCTGCTTATCCTATTATGACTAGTTGATATTTTCATTAAGGCATTTTGTCTCTTGATTATATTCTTTATTCCCCCATTCAGTGTTGTTAATCAACCTACCTTCTGTGTCTTAACAACAAGTATAACCATGGCCATAAAAACCTCATAAATAGAATCATAATCATGACCATCTACACTATTGTACCATACATGATAATTACATCCATAAGCAATAAATTTAATGTTAACATGTCTAAACATAATGAAATGCAAAAACAATTAACATGTCCATAAATAATAACCATGACCAACATCATAAATTAATAACATCCATAAGCATCTAAACATATCAACCATTCCTCCCACATGTCCAAACTCTACTAATGTAGTGTATACACATTAAAATTTAGCATGTTATCAACATAACCATATTTCCAAATCATCTCATGCCTAGCTAAGAATATAGTAGTGTCTACATAACCATAGCATAAAAACAAATCATAATAAATATAAACATCACATCATAATCCATAAACACCAAATGCCAATCATCACACCATGAGAAATAATCATAAACATCAAATCATAATAACCATGCACATGAGCAATAAATGAGATCATATATAGACAAACACACACACACACACACACACACCCACACCCACACCCACACACACACACAACACACACACACACACACACACACACACACACACACACACACACACACACACACAAATAAACAAAATTTAGCATGTTATCAACAAAACCATATTTCCAAACCATCTCATGACTAGCTAAGCATATAGTAGTGTCTACATAACCATAACATAAAAACAAATGATAAGAAATATAAACATCACATCATAATCCATAAACACCAAATTCCAATCATCACACCATGATTTTAAATAAGCAATAAATAAGATCACACACACACACACACACACACACACACACACACACACACACACACACACACACACACACACACACACACACACAAACAAAAAGCATGTTATCAGCATCATATTTCCAAAATCTCATGATAGCTAAGCATGTCTACATAACCATAGCATAAAAACAAATGATAAGAAAATAAACATCACATCAAAATAAACACCAAATGCCAATCATCACACCATGAGAAATAAGCATAAACATCAGATCATATTAACCATGAACACATCATACACACACACACACAAACAGCATGTTATCAACATAACCACACACACACACACACACATAAAAACACACACACACACACACACACACACACACACACACACACACACACACACACACACACACACACACACACACACACACACACACACACACACACACACACACACACATGTGCACATATGCACACACATGAGTCTAATAAACATCATAGTGTGTCCACATAAATGATACATGTAAGAAATGTGTGTCATTTCTCTCTCTCTCATGTACATCTTACATCATCATTACATAGGATAGTATAAAAAATCAAAACATGTACATATATCATGCCATGTATTATACCCCTAAGGCACCACTACCACTAGCCCCTCTTGCTCCACTACCACTACTACTAGGCATCAGTATTCTTGGAGTGCCCTATACATACCAACTAACTATAGATGCCCACTATCTTAGAGTAGCCATAGTTAGGCCACCTACTAGACTGAATCTATACTTCCCCCATCTGAGCTCATTTAGAAATTGTGCTAGAACAATATCCTAATAATACCATAGGTCCTTACTATAGCTAAGTATTGGGTTGTAGGAGTGAAACCTGATGGAATTTCCTATCCTACTATTACCCCTACTCTTTGCCTTAAGATATCCCTCTCTTGAGTCATTAAACCAAGGGTGTTCTTTGCCTAATCTCTCTTAGATATAATAGTGGCAACTTGACCCTATAAAATGACTATTTGGCCCTGAAGAGTGGCCACCTATCCTTACAAACCTATGATCTAGGCCTGGGTAACTACCAATGTTGCCTATGTCTATCCATCCTGACCACCACCCTATACCTATGACCTTGTTAGATCTAAATCCATGGGCTACTAGTCACCATCACCCCACCCAAAATTAGCTGCTATATATAGGCCTTGGTAACATGACATATATCCATCTACAAAACTAACATCATTTATAACTACTCTCATTGGTAGCTCTTCATAGTCCATTACTATGTCCTGTGGCTATGGTTCTAGAAGTAAAAACTTTACATCCTCTCTCCTATATCTCTAAGAAGGAGTAAGAATCCCCTACTCAAGACCAAATTATCATCAAACTTGATCAAAGGGGATCAACTTCATCTCCCCCTCTCTCCTCCCATAGATCCATTACCATCTCTATAGGGATAGGGTGTGGTAACTATATTAGAGCCACCTTTGCTAGTCTACATATGGCCTCCAAATGATGTCACCCACAACCAAACCCTCCAAGGCATCTCAAAACCAATCATTGTACCTACCACCTCCACCTTCTTCAATCAATGCATAGTCCCCCTCCATCACAAAAATCCCACTCTAAAGTGTACTTTCATGTATCCATCCCATGGTAACCCTAGTGGCCTCAAAACCCAAATAAGCTCATACACCCAGTAATAGAATAGAAACCCAACAATAATCCCATATTTTTTATGAGATCTAAATTCCCAAATCTCCCTATAAATCTATAGTAACAAAATAGAAGCCTATTTGAACATAGTCCTACTTAGAAACATCTCCACTAATACTCCCAATAATAGATATGTAAATTGACTACTACTTAAATCTAGCAATGAAAAATGAGACACTACCATCATCATCATTGTCACCATAAATCAATTTGATGGATCCCTTTGGTATAATGGCCTATAGCTAAAGCCACCAGAATACCACCTATCATGGACCTAATCCTCACCATATATCAGCTCCATGAGGTCATCTTGCTCCTCACTTTCAATATGGTAAATTAGCTCCCCTCAAATGGGCAGTTATGTAATCCTAATCACATCCTCTAGTAGGATGGTGATCTAACCTATTAGTAACAAAAATGTGTTCATGGTTGGGTCTCATCTCTTGATGAGAGTCATGATAATATTTTCATTCCATAGAAGGTGCTAATAATGAACCATGGCCCCAAGGTTGATCTCCTTCATGTGTGTCCACTCAACCATGGTCATCCCATCTTAAACCTAAATAAAAATCCTTGGGACTCGATCCCTCATTTGGATCTAGTATCATACCTACAAAGTAACTATGATAGCATGCACACTTATTTTTCTAAATTGAGATTAGTATCAACCTACACCTACCTTCTTCAACTTATTCCAAGCTAACAAAATAAACACATCTACAACATTCACTCTAGCATTTAACTAAACATCTACCCTTTTAAAATTCTCACCACTCTACCCAACCAACTATTTCACAACATCAAACTTACTTAAACCTATTAAACAACACATTCCTACTTGACACTTTTTTACCAAGATTACCAACCTATCACTTAACATAGCACTTGCCTTAAACCTACACTTGATATTTCAATTTAAAAACATAATTTTTAATAACATTTTAAATCAACTTTCCCTAAAGCACTTAACCATCGATGATTTGTCTAACCAACAATGGTCCAGTGAATCCTTTACCTCAAGGATTAATCCTTGATGGTCATGATGACTATCGATGGTTGAATTGAACCATTGATGGTCACTATGTGTGATCATTGGAGGAAAAACCAAAATCTTTCCCCACCTCCAAAAAATACAATAAACAATAAAAACCATCCTACAACCCAACCCAACCCAAATCCTCCCCCAATTTCAAATTTTAGCTATTAAATTTCCCTAATTTACCAAAACCAAAACCTAGGTCAAACCCCCTAAAAACCTATCACACCTAATTTTAAAAATAATAAATAACATACCCAAATTTTATTTCCACAATAGTCAAAATCAACTAATCTACAATATTAATATACCCCCTACCTTGTTCCTTGATCAATGTCAAGGTCAAATCCCATGTCTTATAGCTCAGACACATCCTCATCTTCCCTACATGACTAGTCCCAAATAAATCAATTCAACCAATCAAAAAACCAAAACCTTGACCACACACTCAATCAAATGATCTCCCAAGAAATGCCAAAGTGCAGAAATGTTAAAGCATGGAATCCACAGTGGTCAGATGTCAAAAGTAGAAATCAAATCTCATTTTCACTTTTTATGTTTTTCCTTTTTAGGGTTTCACCCTAACCATCGATGGTTTATGGTGATTTTTTATGGTCACCCTTAAGAGCCTTTGATCATTGGTCAAGGTCCCACAATTTTTTAATTTTGGCACCTAACCTACATACCAAATTTTGGATATCAACCTAATCTCCCCATACCAAATTTGAACTTTTTAGAGATTACCATTCTTTGACCACCCATTAGGCCACCTCCACCTCAAACTTATCTACTTTTTACCCAAACTATCATGTGTTTTATGATGATCCTACTTATTGTTTTTTATTATATTGACCATTTTTTCCATGTTGACCATTTGAATTTTCACCACCTAGTACACAACTAGACCATTTATATTTTTCAAGGGAGCAATTCCTACCTCAAATACCTATGAGAAAATTGACCCTATCTAGGATACTAATAGGTGTAATCAACCACCATGCCTAAATGTAGTCACACACTACACTGGTCATTTGTCCCTTAGCATCGACCCTTATTTTTACCAACATTGGCAACCTTAGTCTATGTGTGATATTGGCTATCACACTTAGTCACATTTTGTGCACATATTTTCATCTTAAATGAATAACAACCTTTTATCACCACCTCATGCCTTACCATGTATCACTTATTAAATCTTGATTTGATTTTGGTTTCACTTCATTGACTCTTAGTTTTAGGGAGAACACCTCCTCCCATACTCAGGGCAATCAAACCTTCAACCAACACTATATTTTTGTTTTATAGCTTGTTAATTCAAAGTTGCGTAATAAAAAGATGTAAAATGTAGACACTATAAATCTATACATCACAATTTTGAGTGTTGAAGTACCCTCTGGACTACCCTAGGACCCCCTCAAGGCCAATATCACCTTCTAACCCCTAACTAACCTAGCCCACAATCAAGTTTAACTTAACTAGATCAACCCTACCTTTTAGCTTTTTTCCCCTCAACACTCGACCATCGATGGTTAGGGTAACCATCGATGGTCACCTTGACCATCAATGGTTAGGGTGTACCTCCTTAACCTTAAACATTCAAAACACCTACTTTGTTCTTCTAATTATAGCCTGTCTAATTCTAGTTGTGAGCCATTACATGGATGAGTTAAATTTAGAAGGCCTATTTCACATGCTATTATAACTCTCTCACCTTGCCTATAAGAGAGAGAAGCATAGAGGTGAAAATCCATCTACAAACATCCAAAAAAATCTACAAATCTATAATTATTATCAAAATCTTCATGCATATAGGAGTTTTTTTTTTGTAGGTCAATCACCATTTGTAATCCAACAATCATACTAGAGAGTCAATTTGACCACCACCTCTCCACCAAAGCTTTAGGTATCATTATTCTATTGTAATTAGGCTATAATTCACCAACAAATCAATTACCTCAATCATCCAGTCAATCAACTTCTGGTAAGACAAGTACTTAATTCTTAGTATTCATTTACTTTATTTCCATTTTACAACCAACCTAGGCCTTACCCACCTCTCAAAATCCATATTTTATATCATGTCAATTAGAAATTTATCAACCTAGATCCTCACATAGTAATCATTGATGGTTGATTCAACTACTAATAGTCTACCCAATCATTAACGACCACCTTGACTATATATGGTCACCTTAATAATTAACGGTTAGACTAACGACTAATGGTCACTATGATAATAAAAAATAGAAAGTTTATTTCACTTACCTACACCTAATCATACCTAATTTTATATGTTCTTACCTATCCATATACCCCTATATAATATTTTGAAGTATACCCCAACCCTCTAGTATTAGTATTAACTATTTTGTCACTAATTTAATCATTTCTAGCATATTTCTTAGCAAGAAATCTTGTATTCAATTTTAGTACCTTTTGATTCATTGATGCAAGTACATTTATTTCCTATTTATAAGATTTATTGTATAAAATTTGTGTATTAATAGCACCTAAACAAACTCCTACTTTTGGGATAGTCCTATCACTAGGTAATCTACCTAATTATCTGTATAACAAATAAGTTTGCTTCAGTGCTTTTTCATCTATAGGTCATCCTCCCAAGCCAAAGATGAGCTCTTCACAATCTTCTGGTCTCAATGCATGCACTATCAATTAGGTTTTTCAACCATACCCATACTTAGTTTCTTCTTTTTCTCTTTCCAATAATAAGTAAGAAATTCATTGAAACACTACCCTATCCAGCTTACTATGAATGCCATTGAATCTAAGAATGATGACTCAGATTCATATTTAAATGAGTTAGAGCCTCCTAATCTAAATGATGATCAAGTTGACTCTCCTAACTCAAAAGGGGATCTTAAAGAAGATTCACCAATTACTGACACAAGGGGGCCAATCTTGATATTGGAAACCCATGTTCCAATTATTGTTAAGGGAATTAATAATCTTACTAAAACACCAAGAGAAGATCCATTCAATGAGGCTTAAGTGATAGATAAATATCAACCCTTAGAATATTTTGAAATATTAATACCATTAACCACATATTATATGAAAGATAAGGGGGAATGGACTAAAATGCAGAGGAATAAAAATGGAAAAAAAGACCTTAGTCCATCATGATCCTCCATTCAGGGGGAGAAATTTAGAAAAGACAAGGCATGACCTACATCTTACAGGGAACTCATGGCTATGTTATGCATAAGTTTTATAGAAATGGAAAATTGGTAGAAGTTTTTATGTTTCCTATCTAGTCTTTAATGGTGGGAGAACCATTTTGCCTATTTTGAAAAGTTTTTGTGCAAGACAATGGTAGGATGTGTATGGTGCTTTCCTAGATATGTTGATCTACTTTTATGATGTTTGGTACCAAATAACCCTCTTAGGAGGGATATTTATTTTTCTTTTATTGTGTGAATGTTTCACAAAAGCTAATGATTAGCAAAATCTTCTCTTTTTGTTAGTACATCATGGTCGTGGCTAGTTTTTGAGTCTTAGTACTCTATTGGTTCTTGTTTTGTTGTTCTTTCATGTCTATCTTTTAGGATATTTTGTACTAGGAATAGAACCCTTAACCTGTATATTAAACTCATCTATATATATATATATATTATAGATATTAAACTTAGTTTTAATTCCATAATTAGCATTACCCATTTAGTTATGCATCCTAACAAATATGGTTTTATCATGATAAACTTCACTGAGTCCAATTTTGTGATGACATGCATTTCATTATCAAACATATAATGCCAAAGTTTTTGTGATATGTAGATAATAGATAAACAAAAATTGTCCATTATGTTATATTTTCATCTATAAATAAATAGTGTATGACTGATGTAATGATTACAAACTCCTTACGATCATCATCATATTTTTCCAATAAATCAACTAAAGCATGATCTATATATAAATGTATAATAATAGAGGCTTTTTTGGCATCCTAAGCATGAGAATAAGTGGATTAATTAGATATTTTTTATATTGTATCAAAAATATAATGAAAGTTAGCATCCCATTATAACTATGTATCTTTATTTAATGACCATGTAAAATGTTTTATCTTTTCAACTAAGCTAAAATATGTATGATTGATTGAATTATTCCTTGTAAACAATGTAACTTATTTAATAATTTTAGTAGAGGAATGTTTGTAATAGATTTAAATTTATTTAAATCAACTTATGTACCTATTTGATATATGATATGTCCTAACAACTTTCTTAAATATTCCTCAAATAAACCATTTTTGGATTTAAGTGCACATTGTATTTGGATAAGTATTCACTTTTTTGTAATTATATAGTGTGATCCTTAAAATGTTTATATTTAATAAGTAAATCATCAACATAAAATTTAAATATTTTATGTATAGATTCATTAAATATTTGTGTCATAAACCTTTGATAAGTATCTCCTACATTCTTCAATCCAAAAGGCATGACCACATAAAAAATATTTCCCATGATGTGATAAATTAGGTTTTAGGTTGATTTTCAAAATTTATCTTTATTTTATTATATCCAAAAAAAATTCCGTGAATAAAAACATCTCATAACTAGTTGTAGTGTCTGCAATAATATCCATGTTGTTAATACAAAATATTTTTTAGTATAAGAATTGTTTAAATCATGAAAGTATGTACAACATCTATTTTGGCCACTTGGTGCAGAAAATTATATGATATTAAAAACACATTAAAGGTAATTATTTGAAATGATAAAACCCACATCAATCATCCTTTAATTTTAATATTTAAATAGAAAAGCTACATTTAAATACACCTTTCTTATTTTATTCTTAACTCACTTTGCATTTAGATAGGTAGGTATATTGTGTATTGGAATTGTAAAGTTATTTTATATCATATCTAATTAAACCCAATAAAATAGCTTGGGTGTAATACACATCTAAAGGATTTATCCTCATCATCCTTAAGCATGGTTGTATGAAGGACAAACATGGTATATTTATCTACTGCATATTTGAATTCAACTATTTCTTGGTATTACTTTATTTTTTTACCTTTATGATTATATGTTTCAAATGGATTAACTATGCCTTGTGCATGTTTATCCAATACTTGTCATGTGTATCCAATATTTTTCAAATATTTTATCCCTAAATCATATTCATTTAACTCTATTTTGCTATGGTAGAATAATAATCTAAATAGATGTTGGTGGTGGTATATCACTATGTAGAATGATATTCTCACACTCTCAAGGAGAAAGATACATGTGAGGTACATAATTTTACATAGATTTTGTCATTTCGCAATGATTTAAGGGTTATTTATCAATAGGATGGGTATATATGTATCAATTATGATAAATTTTATGCATGAATGTAAGGTATAATGTATTAAAATAACATCATGGATCCATTTTCATCCCAATATAATATTATAGTTGGTTTCATTGGGCATAACCTGGGATACTTTATCTATTGTCATAGGACCCATAGTAATATTCAATGAACTTATCCTAATAATTTTTGAGGTATATTATCAAATCCACAAATATTTGGGTAATTAATATCCCTATCTTATATACCAATTAGATTAAGGAAAGAGACATTAAAAATATTGAGCCTATATACATTTTCTACCAAATTATTCTTAACTTACATATTTTTTTATCTCTAATTGAACATACAATGGGAGGTGATTATTAAGAATGTGCATAAGAGGTAATTATTATTTATAAATAGAGATATTTTCCTCTATTAATAATAATGTATTTATGATATAAGTTAAATAAGTTGGTTCTATGTAAGTTGGTAAAATCATGTCATATAATGTCACATCAAGAACATACTAATAAACATGTGATTTTAGATAAATTATACAATAAAAATCATAGTTGGAGTATTCTTAAGTTTATTGAAAATATCATAATCTTTATTTATATTGGTTACCCTTGTGAGAAGTGGAGGGGGATGAGGAATAATATTTTAAGTACTTCTACTTTCACCCTACCTCTTCATGTTGTGACATCATGGACATCAGAACCTAATATAATTTTGAGATGAATAATGGTGGATGAATGGTAGCCATAACTATCACATCTAGTCCCACTCTACAAGATAAATTAAGTATTAGTAGTGGATTAGTAAACTAATTATTTGTAGTTTTGATATTTATGGATGATCTGAATATGTATGTTGCATGGTTGATAGTCACATGGTTGTTTCATGATTAGTTATTATTATTGGATAACATTTGCATATGTTTATACTATGCTTTATGGTCATGTTGTCTATGATTTAATTGGTATATTATTTACATTAAAATATTTTATTGATTCTTATATATTTATTATTATTATCTCATACTAACTACCTATTTATTTGATTTAGGTGGTTACAAGACTGTTCTACCCTTGCAAGTTGTAGAGGGAGAGTATCATCAAAGAAGGGGATGTAAAAACTAGTATTGAGGATTGAAAGTATTAATATGAACCTACACAAACCAAATTATATTTATTTGAGTGAAATGAACATTAATTTTAACTTTACTTAAATGATGATTATTGTTTGCTTGTTTGTCCTTGCAGGGAATCAAGATCTTTTGCATTGACTGGATATATCAATTGTCATCATTTGCATAATATGTTAAGTCAATGAATTTTATAATTATTTTATTAAATTTTTATGGGATATAAACTATGCCACATTAAATTTGATTTCATTTTAGTTGGTTAAGGCATGAGTGTTTAATGGTGTTGTTTTATTATTTTACTTATGCCCCTTTTTGGTGACATAGTGTAGGATGTAAAAATAGGGTAAATGAACTCTAAATAAAATAAAAATAAATTTCATTGTTTAAATATTTTGGTTATTTTATTAGCGAATTCCATGAAGTGGAAAGGTAATGAAATTTAGGTTATTTATAAATTTTGATAAAAGAATTAGTTTATTTTATTTGTTTCTATGATAGTAGAAGTTGACTTCACCATTTGGATGATGAGGGTTTCATGTAGTTATCATGATGAGAGATAGGGTGAATGAATAGAATATGAAAAAAAATGGAGGAGTTTAAGCTTTGATTAACTCAATTTCTATGATGGAAAATTCATAGGATAGTAGGAGAGATACCTCAACATGAAAAAAAGTGCATGGGTTATGGGAAAAGAATAAGAAATAACATGGTAAAGAGAATAGCAACCCGATAGAGAGGAAGAAGAGGAGGATTCAACCAAAATTAGAAAAGTTATTATTATACACATTGAGACTAAAAATTTTATATAATGAGGTCGGTTCATATTTTTATTAATTTTATATTTGATGGAAATAAAAATATGATTATTGTATGGGTTATTATATATTTTGTCTAAATGTGTGGAATTATAAATTTTAGGAAAAAATAATAAAAATTCGGGCTTCTTGAGTATAGATGTGGGGATGGAACTTGATTTCATTGACATGCCCATAATAATGATACCAAGATTGTATATTCCATTTAAACCCTAGTTCTAGGTCTATAGACCTAGTTATGGAACTTAATTCCATCCTCAATCCTATAGAGATAAGGTTGAGCCATTCTTAGGATGAAAAATGAGTACTTTTAGGTTGGGTGAGCTTGAAACATTAATATTTTTTAGTTGAGTAATTTTTGTTGGCATAAAATTTCTTGAATTCATAAATGGCTAAAAACAATCTATGTATATTTTTAGTCATTAGGATTTCAGTTCTAGGTGAGATATATTTTGGAAGGAAACTAGATGACATAGGGTTTATGTAGGCTTATGTTTCCATTTAGAACTTGAATGACCTACTATCCATAAGAAATAGGCATAAACCTAAGCTTATATATAAATAGTTTTTAATAATTACCTTTGGTTGATCATAAACTTTGGTTATTATGTTGATTGGCATAGTGAAGAAGGGTGATAGGATTATAAACATTTTACATCAAAAACTAAACATTATTATTTGTATATTTCATTGTAAAGAATAAGTAAATTTATATGAGCTTAAGAAAGGTTTAAAATCAATTATAATGTATATATGTACAATCGGGTTACCATGTATAATTATGTAAACATATATGCATTATATGCACATTTTAAATAAATAACATGAGTCTTAAATAATGAAGGTTTTTGAGTATATATATTTATATATACCAATAACATTAGCTATTTGAAAACTTCATGTTACATCCCGATTTCCTCACTAAACTTTATTTTATTATTAGATAGATATTAATGGGGTTAATATTGTTTAATTAATGTTTTAGAAAACTATTTTAATTATGTTAATATATGGACAAAAATATAATGATTATTTTAAGTTACTCATTACTTGATTGAGTAATTATACATGAGTTTTATATGCATGTGGATTATGCTCATTTAGTATTATTGTGATTTAGAAAAAAAATTATTGATTATCATTGTTAAGGGATAACTAAAATTTACATTTGTGAGGTGGATGCATGAGATATTCCACTCTCCATACATATATGGAGGGAGTGTATCATCAAGGAGGTGTAGATATTTGACAAGGAGCTGTGCACACACCATGTTGTAAAAATAAATGCATGATTCTTTGTTAGTGAATAGTTATGTATGATTGTTTTAATTTAATT
This sequence comes from Torreya grandis, assembly GCA_037957365.1. Classification (NCBI taxonomy): domain Eukaryota; kingdom Viridiplantae; phylum Streptophyta; class Pinopsida; order Cupressales; family Taxaceae; genus Torreya; species Torreya grandis. The sequence goes on from JARHVA010001397.1 coordinate 487,617, forward strand.
TATGGTTGGTTACTTTGTCCTTAATCATATTGATTTGGTTTTGATCCATATTTAGATTTTATTTTGGTCTTGGTCATGGTTTCTACTATTCTCTATGATTATAATGTTATTTCCATTACAAAATGTTTTTGTTGTATACAATCCTTAGATAACTTTACTTATTGGTGACTTCATAACCCAATAAAGGCATGTATCTTCAAAAAAAAAGGAAAAAAGTATCATTTGAACATATATATAGGTTTAGGTTAGATAATTATTATAAAATTATTTTGTTAAATAATCATGCAATGTAATTTATTTCCATGCCATTTTTATATATACATATATATATACATATATATATATACATATATATATACATATATATACACATATACATATATATATATATATATATATCTATGTGTGTGTGTGTATCTATATATATATATACATATATATACATATGTGTGTGTGTTTGTGTGTGTCTGTGTATGTATATATCTATATATATGTATATATATATATCTATATATATGTGTGTATATATATATATATATACATACATGCATACATACATACATACATACATACATATATATATATATATATATGTATATATGTATATATATTTATACATATATATATATATGTATATGTATATATATACATGTATATGTATATGTATATATGTGTGTGTGTGTGTATATATATATATACATATATACATATATATATACATATATATATATATATACATATATATATATTTATATATATATATATATATATACATACATATATATATATATATATATATATATATATATATATATATATATATATATATGATTGTTTTAATTCAATTTATGGTTGGTTATATATATATACACACACACACATATATACATATATATACATACATATATACATATACATATACATGTATATATATATATACATATACATACATACATACATAAACATATATATATATATATATATATATATATATATATATAAATGGAATGGAAATAAATTACATTGTATATTATTTAAAAAAATAATTTTATAAGCATTATCTAACCTAAACCTAGGTGAAAGTTACTATGGTTGTACCTAGGGTGACATAGTTTTTAAATACGTAAGGGTTAACTAGGTATGAGACTTTGATTGTTTAATTATTAAGGTTTCGGATAGACATTTAAGTTTTTATTAAACATAATTATTATTTTTATTGACATAACATGATGTCAACCTTAATTTGGGAGTGATCATTTGGGTTTTCTTTATTTGTTTGAACCATGTAAAACTCAGAATGGCTAGGGTTTGACTATGAGTTGTGAGGAAATCTTGAAGAGACTATGTTATTTGGTGGTTGAGCTATGAGTTCTGGAGGCATGCCAATAATTTTTAGTGTTATGGTGAGACATTATTATGGTAAATTATGATAGATAATGGTTTTACAAGCAATTATGGGTTTTCATACGGCATGAAGATGACTATGAAAATAATAAAGGAGCATGGGAGTTTTGGAAATATAGAGAGGCCATGGTCGATAGAGGATAACAAGAGGAAATAAAGGGGACTTTTATTTTCAAACTAAAGGAGAAAATATACTTTGGGGGAAATATAGAGGTAGGATTTTTTTTTTTTTGGTTCACTCTAAAATTTTATATTCAGGTTATATAGTTTATAGATGGAATGTTTAGGGGTTTTTGAAAAAAATGAATATTTTAGAAAGGTAAAACATTGTGAGAATCAAGGATTTAACCCTATGGGAGGAGGAATTTCACCAATAGAAAAAAATAAATTATTTAATTTAAAGTATAACATGGGTATGAAAGGTTAGGGTGACTTTTGAAAATGAAATCCTTGTCTGGTTTACTCACATGGTTGTGTGTTATGTTGTGTGTGCCAAAGTGACTATGTATTTTTGTGTGTGTGCTAAAATGATTATGTGTTATTTTGTGTGTGTCAAAATGGTTATGTGTTAGTAAAATGAATTAGAGACATTTTTGTGATAGGGGGTTTGAAATAGGGTTTTTTGATGATCATTTATATGACTATGTTTTCCTTGGCTCATTTATAATTTGAAACAACTCTGCATAACCATATAACTATATGACCGATTATAAATAAATAATAGTTAGATTAGGGATATTATTCTATATTTTGGTTAAGTTTGGATTCTATTATATAAATTAGGTTTTGTTGAATATTACTCGGTTGTGTTTCATTTCATTTCAATGGCTGTGGAAAATTATTTTGTTAACACCTATATAAGATTATTTGTATGGGATGGATGGAAGTTATTATTCAATATATCTTAGGTGATATAGTTGATTGTGTGTAAATGATTTTCTCATTGAATATTAACTAATTTAGTTGATTTCCATACCAAATGATAGATATTATTTTGTATTGGATATATATGAGTGTATATTGTTGTACGGTCATGGGTTAAATATATGTAATAAGATCAAGTTAGTATAAACCATAGGAAGATTATAAAATAACTGAGTTTATTGATTATTATAAGTTATATAAATATAATTTTTATAGTTCAGTAGTCACGATGATTTTATGTTGAGTAACTTAAATAATTATTCAATGAATTAGCATAGTAGTATAAAAATTACTATATGATACATCATATTGAGTGTGTGTGTGTGTGTGTGTGTGTGTGTGTGTGTGTGTGTGTGTGTGTGTGTGTGTGTGTGTGTGTGTGTGTGTGTGTGTGTGTGTGTGTACACACACACACAAGTATGAATATAGGGATATAAATTATCAGTTGGGTCTTTTTCCTTATATTAATCAGTTGTGTGTAATATGGATAGATGAATGATGGATTGTTGTCTGATAGACTATGTTAATAGTATGGAGCATACTAAGTTTAGACATTTTAAAAATGGTTGAAGTTGAATTATTTTTGGGTCATGGATATTTAATTTAGAGGTTAAACTTTTGTTTAATGATTTCAATAAGTTGATGTACCTTATGGTACATAACAAAATATTTCATATTTTGTGTTTGCATTTTAATGCATTTAATTGAGATTTAAGTGTTTTATGGTGTTAATATGATTTATTTATTTATTATTATTGGTAAATGGTTTTGAAAGGGACCATACCCAATACAACAAAAGGCTCAAAAGCCAAATAAAATAAGGAAACCCATAACCAAAAAAAACTCAAAAGCTAGATAATAAATGAGTATAGTAGTGATTTTTTGATGAGTGGGGTCTACCCCACAACTACAAAATAGTCTAAAACCATAATAAATAAGAGATGGAAACAATAGGGAATATCCTACTAGATAATATGATTTATATGTTAGTTTTAAATTGAGTTTATATTTCTTAAGTTGGGAGCTTAGGATATGTCTTTATGTATAATCCATAATTACATATACACACATTTATATATGTTTTTAGGTTTATTTTATGTATATAATTCATAAAAAATCATATACATACATACACATAAATATATACATATACATATACATATATACACACATACGCATATAATTTATAAGAATTAATTTTATGTGTGTGTGTGTGTGGGTGGGTCTATGTGGGTGTGGAAATTTATATGTATATATGATTCCATTAGGAAACTAGTGGCTAAGGGTTTTTAATGTTATAAATATAAGTGGACATACTTAATATATGTGTGCATGTGGATAATTTGGTATGTAAGTATATGTTTGTCAATAGTGAATAATTGTATTCATATGCAAATTGGGATATCTATCATTAATTTATAATATGTTGATTTAGATATAAATTGTGAGGAAAATGATAAATTAATGATTAGAAAAAATAATGTTTTATTTAGTAATATTTTTTGGTTAGCTTAAATTTTATTGTGAAATTCCTAAATTGTATTATTTTTATTATAATACTTGTGAAAAGGGGTGTTTATATGAAATTGGTAAATACTTAAATATTATGAAGATTATTAGAAAACAATTTATTTGTAATATTGACTTATTAAAATGGATATTGGGATGTATTGGAACTTAGGAAGTATAATAGTGGATATTAAGTTGTTATTATATAAAAAGTAATTATTTTAAGTTTTTTCTTTGAATTTAATTACTATTGCATTAATAATAAATTAATATGATAATTTTTTGGAAATTATATATATGACTTATTTGGTAATTTTGGTATGGATGAAACTAAGTAAATATTATTTTGAGAAGGTTCTCATGAATATATTTAGATTCATTAATGCATGGAATAAATGCAATATGATGGAGTGTGTGTGTGTATGAATATATTTATCTATGGGATTAGTAAACTATAAAAAAACTTTATTTAAAGTAATGTTTATAGTTAAAAATTATCATTTCATTTATTTGATTATTATGCATGTATACATGATGTCATGTTAAAATAGAATTCTTTATGATATGTTACATGTAGTTAAAATCTTACAACACATAGTTTCTAGTTGACTTCTCGATTCCTTCATTGTTATCATCTACCCATCCATGAAGGTAGGGTCATTTCATAGTTATAAAATTGTGTGAGGCATCCATAGTCCATGGTTAGTGTGGAAAAAAACTCTAATTATCCTATCCCTCTCCTTTAGTAATCAACTAATAGATACTTTATCTCATGATTACATTTTATATACATAAGATAAGGTTATGGATACTCATTAGTTTCATGGAACAATGTATTTATTTATATTCACTCAAATTTATATTATTATACTTGACATCTAGTACTTGGTTTCTATTATTGTATAAAATTATTATATAAACTTTCAATAGTTGGCTAAGTTATTATTCAACATATATGCTTTTTGTGATGGATTAAATTTGTAATTCTATTGAATGTGTTAATTTGCTTAATATATAAATGAATCATAATCGGTTAATTATAAAAGATGCATTTAGTTAAATATCAATTAAGTTATCTTTAATAAGAACAATCAATATTGGATAACAAAGTAAAATTTAAAATTTTATATATATATATATATATATATATATATATATATATATATATATTTGAGTTAAACCCATTGGGGATCTAACAATGTGGTATCAGAGATGAGGCTCAAAGTCTAAGACTTAATAAGTCCATTAATGTATTTGTATTATCCTATTAATCAAAAATGAAAATGGTGCATGGTAGACCTATAAGTTATGGTATTTAAGACATTATCCCTCTATTAGATCCAAACCAATTTACCATATAGTAAGATACAAAGTTAGATTAGATTATCACATGCATGCATAAAATTACAGACCAAATCATGGCCTTAGAGTATGAATTGCATGGGCATGTTGAGTAGTCAATCTAGAAGAGCCTAAATATCACTCTACTCATTAAAAATCTTAGCTAGAGGCTTAGTAATAATGTAGGCATGTTGAGGTGCCATAGGATGTGAGGGCTTGTGTAGCTATAAAACTTGCATGGGACATGAAAAATGATAATCATCCTAAGTTTTATGTAACTATGTTAGGGGATGGTGTTGAATCTTAGTTTACATAAATATAAAATTACTTTGAGATCTAAAATTATTGATAAGTCACTAAGGTAGTTTTGGGAGCATACCAGCTTGTTAGAGAACTAATAACATGGTGGGAAAATAATATGCTCGATATGAACCTTGACTCCACTACCACCACATAAGATCAATTCATGGTTTTTTAAAGATCATGATGGTTCCCTTAATAGTATTTTGACCAAAAGCTAATAGATTTTTAGAATTTGAAGTAGGGATATTTTTCAATGAACAAATACTAGGAATAATTCACTAATCTCCTTAAATATGCTCCTTAATATTAGTTAGATGATTTTTTTTGTATTCAAAAGTTCATTATGTGATTAAAACACCAAATTGTGTGTGAGGTATATATGTGTGGGCTATCTATAATGAATTAGGTCTTTGATAAGGTAGTTAAATATGATTAAAAATTAATTCTCTTTCTCAAGATAGAGACAATTTTAAGAATAAGTTTAGAGGTTCTAAACCCAGTCTTAATAAGAACTAGAAAAGGAATGGAAATTCTAAGAATTAGTTAAGGAATTAAAATGCTAAATTCAATAATTTATTAGGTAGTAAGAAAGTAGAAGGTGTATTCGAGCATAGTTTCAAGGGGAACCAATAATGAAAAAGAAGAAGACCATATGGTATATGTTTAATTTGTGGAGGTTATCACTATGTTAGGGCATGTACTCAAGGAAAGTTTGAGGGTAAAGATAAGGGTACTACATAGTAAGGAACCTTTCAGTAGAGAATCTATGCATCTATTAAAAATCATCAATATGATTTTCAAGTCTCATATATTAAGGTTTTAGGTAAGATTTTTGGTCAACCTATTTCCATTTTGATTTATATTGGAGCTACAAAATGTTTTATTTATCCATTAATGATTTCTAAATTGTCTAGGAAAGTTGGTTCAATAGAAAATGATTGGTCAATATAATATGGGAATGAATCCATGGTAAAATTTGATAGGTGTTTAGTAGAATCTAAATGGAATCACAATTACTAAGAGGTGGGGAGTGAATCAGTGTTTCTAAAAATTTCTTTCAATTATAATTTAACATTCATGAATCATGAAAGCAACATAGTGATCTAGCAATGCATAAATAACTATTCATAATTCCATAAAACAAGAGAACATATATATGAGTGGGAAACCCTAAAGGGAAAGTAAAAACTCTATGATTTATAAAAATGGACTACTTTTATATGATAAAAAAACCAAATTTAGTTGAGCACCAACACAACTTCGAACACCAACCCCAATAAAGTCAAGCACCCACTTGAGTAGGATTTAGCAAGCATCTACTTTCAAAGAAGCAACAACTCCCTAAGTGACTTAGTACCAACTTATAAACCTCATCATGAAGAAAATTATGATCCTATTTTATTATATATAACTCATTTTAATACCACATTAAACTTAGGTATGCATCATTTTATTCATTCATTTTTCACACACTCAAATAATACTAAATTACCTTGTATATATACTAGTATCATGGTCACACACCACTTGGTTGGCCAAACACTTTAAACCTCTTAGGTAATCCACATAATATGTCTTATTAAATATTATTAACATGTCTTAATCACAATTTAAACCTCTTTTGGTCTACCATACCTAAATTAGGCCTTACTCCTTTAGGTCTCATGGAGACCTAATTATAGTAGGTTTGCCCTCTTAACACTAAAAATTGATCTTATTGCACCTAGACAGAATTATAAAATAATAAAAAATCAATTAAAAAACATATACAATTAAATATTATGACCTTATCCATGATTTATTAGACCTACATCCTTCCTTCATACCATGAAAGCTCCTTTAGGACAAACTGCCATATTAGGCTTGTGTACCTCAAAAGTTTATATTATAATAATGAAGCTTAAACACCATTAAGATACTAAACCATGAAAAATGAAACATGAATAAATATTATAAATTACCTTAGGGTCATCACCAAATTCTTGGAACACCTTCACTCAAGAAATAAGGGCTCAAGATAATCTCTGCAACTTGCTTACTCAAAATTCCTAAATCACCTCAAAAACTAGTCATGAAGAATTGGAACTCCAACACTTGTGTAGACACTTTTAGTTGATCCTAATTAATAAATATGGTTATATGGGATATAAATTACATCATTATATATAATATTTATATGTCTTAATGGTAAATATTGGTCTTATAGACCAATTTCTTGACCTTATGTCTCATAGTCCTATTTAAACTAAATAAGCTATTTTGTGAGCAAAATTTTCACCACATACACTAACCTCAAAATATAATCAAAAGAATGATAATGACATAATATTCATAAATAAATTCTTCATGTACTTTTATTACATCAATCCATCATGTACAGACCCTCAAATCTGTCTCTTCATCTTTGCCTGGTTTACATTATCCACACCATTAGGTTTATCTACGACTATCTTAATTGGATGAAAAAATTAGATAAATTAAAGGATATAAAATATAAAAAACCATAATGTAAATTTAAAATGATTTTATATCTTCTTCTACAATCAGTTTTCTCTTCTTAACCAATTCAACATTTGAGAGCTATAATAATTTCTTAATAAATAAGCATGTACCTACACATTTTCTCTCTCATCTAACTAACCACCACCACATAGAGGTACCTTGGAGATTTAAATACATGATACAATATATTATATATAGATTTGAATCCTTATTGAGCTTATTTGAACAAAATATTTCACATTGGGTCTTTATTAGGGTTTTAGGAAGATTTAACACATGTTTTGGTGTTAATGATTGTTCATAAATGAATTCCTCTTGAATTTAAAACTAATGCCTAGTGATATTATCTATGACCCTTACCAATCTATCCTAAATATATTAGACTCCCATGTAGAGGTTACACATGTCAGCAAATACTTGAAAGTGATTCTAGGGTTTGAGTACCTCATTTTGTGAGCTTGAGAATGCCTAAAACAATGACTAATGCACTTTAATTCAAATTTTGACTTAAAAATTTTTGATCATACCTAAAAAAAACATATCTCACCTCTATCTATTCTCTCATGTAAATAATTGCTTTGAAATTTGATCTTCATACCTCACTAGGCCAGGCAAGGTTTCGGAGTAGTTTGGGTGTAGACTTGGAATGAAGGTCATAAGCCTATAGGCTCATCCTAAAAGTCACATGAATGATTATATACCTTACGCACATGCTAAAATAATGAAATTAAACCATCACATTCCTATTTTCATTCCTTTCACCATGCACATACCTCTTCTTATCATGATTATGCTTCCTATGCACTTGACATCAATGACCTATACCTTCCATGTTGACATTAATAATGATATAAATCATGTAGACATAAGACATTAGTTGTCTTAAAATTATCTCTTTCTCTTTCTTTCATGACAACACTATTTCATCGACCTTATCACATCACATACTATTGACTATCCTTAATCACATTTGATATCAACCTTCACAAGATGCACCTTTGACATCAATGACAATACTCAATAATCTCCCCATTTGTCATTGATAGAAATCATTGTCAAAAACTTATCTTAATAGGATTTTTCTCCCCATTTTGCACATTCTCCCCATTTGACATTAAGGACAGAGATATAGCTACAAATTCTTGGATCACACCTCTTGTAACCAAATAACTCAACACATAGGATTATGAATCTGTGAAGCATCATACAAACATGTTCCCCCTATATTCATGCATACCTCAATAACCTTATCCTTGACATGACTAAAATAGATTTTTATATCAAACCCTTGATCACTCACTAGACCACCACATATGTTCTTATCTAACATAGACCTTCTTACTAAATAATTCTTGATTCCCCCTTTGTCCTCAGAACTTGTGCTCATCATATGAGTCACCAAGACTCATATACTATTCTAAACATGTATATAAGAACCTTGTTATTGAATCACACTTGTATTATAATTAGATTTTTTCTTAACTCTCAATTTGCCTATATGCCTATCATAACTTCATGAATCTTCTTGGCATTCATCACATATTATTGGAGATAATGAACCACCTTGATATCTCCCATTACCATTGACTTTATCAATGCCTAGTAGAGGTAATAAATACTCCCAATTCTTATCTTATATACTCAAATGTTGCCTTTGGAAGTGGCTTGGTTATAATGTCTACAATCTGATCCTTTGTAGAAACATATTCAAGTTTAACATTTTGCTCACTTACCTACTCTCTTAATAAATTATACTTGATGGGAATGTTTATAGTTCTTGAATTCATGACATGATTCTTTGAAATGATTATGGTACTTGTATTGTCATAATAGATAGGACTATGACTATTAGAATCCACCATGTAGTCTTTTAAGGTATATCTCATCCATAAGAACTGGGTGTAAGATGAAGGTGTTGTAATGTAATTAGCCTTAATAGTAGCAAATGACACTAATGACTAATTCTTTCTTATCCATGACATTAGACACTCTCCTAAGAATAAATCTCCCCCACTAGTGTTTTTCCTATCACATAGACTCCCTGCCTAATCTACATATGTATATGATATTAAATCAGAATCCTTGATACTTCTATACCACAACCCAAACTCTATAGTCCCCTTGAGATACCTAAGTATCCTCTTAATTGATTACAAATGTTTTTCCTTTGGATCTACTTAAAATCTTCTCATAAGACCTCTTGCTTGCATGATATCAAGTTTAGAGGTATTAATATATAATAAACTTCCAATCATTGACATGTATGATGTTTGATTGACATTTTAAGATTCATCCTCCTTGCTTAATTTATACCCTATGATCATAGGTGTGATAACTACCTTTAAATCTTCCATTTCAAATTTCTTCAACATTTGCCTTATATACTTAGCTTGTCAAATGAATAGACCTTTTTCTAATTGAATGATTTGTAACTCAAATAATAATTATTATTATTCTAGCATGGGCATCTCACTCTCCTTCATCACATTTGCAAAGGCCTTAGTCATACTCCCACTATTTATACCAAATATGATGTCATCCACATAGACAACCACTATCAAGTAATGATAATTTTCTATCTTTATGTACATATTATTGTCTACAACTCCTCTCTTGAATCCTTAATCCAATAGGTACTTGCCCAATTTAGTGTACCAATCTCTAGCAGATTTCTCTAAACCATTAAGAGCCTTTTTTATCTACATACATAGTCATTGTTACCTGATAATGAAAAACCCTTAGGTTTCTCTATGTAAACCTCCTCTTCCAAGTTCCCATTCAAAAAAGCTGATTTTACATCCATATGATACACCTTTAACCTTTGAATCTTGAATATGCTAAAAATAATCTGATAGCCTCTAATGTTGCTACTAGAGCAAAGGTATCCTCAAAGTCTACCCCTTCCACTTGTTTATACCATTTTCATACCAATATATCCTTGTTCTTAGTGACTTCTACATATTCATTCAATTTTTCCATAAACATCCATTTTGTGTCAATGACATTTTTGTCTTTAGGTTTAGGAACTAGTTCCCAAGTCTCATTATTTTTTATTTGGTTTAACTCTTCATTCATAGCACATATCCAAAACTTGTCTCTAATTGTTTTTAAAAATTTCTTAGTTTCAACCTTAGATAATAGATCAAAATTATCTTGATTTATGTTACTTACCAACTTTCTCTTTGTTTACATACCTGCATCCTTGTTGCCAATGATTTATGATTTAGGTTGGTCTCTCTGAATCTATCTTAAAGGACCTTTTGAATCTTTTCTTTCCTCAAATTCTTCTTCGTCATATATCTATATTATTTATTATTCATTATTTAAGACCAAATTCTTTGAAGCATACTTTGACTGAGAGTGTGACTTATTAGAACTGGTCTCATCAATCTTCACATTGGTACTTTTCACTATCTTCTGTAACCTCTTATTATAGCATCTATAAACTGAGCTTACCAATGAATATTCTTAGAATATTCATTCTTCCAACCTTGAATCAAACTTACCAAAGTCTTCCTCATCTCTTTTGATGTATCATTTACTTCCAAACACTTTAAAGTGTTTCACATTAATAGGTCTACCTTTCCACAATTCATAGGGGGTTTTATTGCCATTAATCCTTATCTATCTTCTATTCAAAAAGTAGATTACAGTTCTCACTACCTCTCACTATTAGATAATCTTGATTCATTTAGAATAGTCCTTTCCATTTCTTGAATTATTCTATTCATTCTTTCCATTACCTCATTCTATTGAGGTGTCATAGCTGCTAAGAACTATCTCCTTATCCCATGGAACTCATAAAATTCATTGGACCAAAACTCTCCTCCTCTATCATATCTTAGGCATTTTATCTTTTCTTTTTTTTCATTCTCAACTAGAGCCTCGAATGCATTGAACTTATCAAGAGCTTCTAAATTTTCTTTCAAGAATGTTACCCAGGTCATTCTTGTGTAGATGATTCTTGTAGGTCCAAAAATATCAGTGTGTTCTAAATCTAAAGGTATTTTATTAGAATTACTCCTTATACTTGAACCTATTTCTAGTTTTCTTACCATGTTAACATGCCTTGCAAAGTGTATTGATAGGTTTGGTGATTTTAGGCATATTATTCATAGACTTCTTAGAGTTGATCTTGAAGCAAATTATCAAAGCTTAGGTGACACAACCTTATGTGTCATAGACAACATTCATACATATTGATCATAAAACATATCCCCTTATTGATCTCATTCAATACATATAGATTGTTTTCAATCCTCTTAACATTGGAAATTAACCTTCCTAATTTGGTTGTCATTATATCAAACCCTTTATCATTAAATATTAGTGTGTGTCCTTGGTTGCACATTTGAATTACATAAGAAATTTATGTTTCAATCCTTACACATATAACACATTATCTATCTTGGTCTTCCCATTGTCCAAACTCAATATACCCTTGCCATTAATATTGGTAGTTGTGTTATCTCCAAATCTCACTATCCCTACAACATTCTTATTCAATAAAATAAACTTTCTCTTGTCCCCTATCATGTGGATTAAATAATCACAATCTATATACCACTTCATTTCTTTATATTAGATGTGAAAGGCAGTCTAAGCTAGCATTTATTCTTATCATTTGGTCTCATATTCCTCCTTCATCTTGTCCATAGGGTTTGACTTCTTGATCCACTTCTCAGTGGTATAAATATGTACCTTTTTGTTTTTATTGATATTCCTCATATTCATCATCTTGTAATCCCTTGTAATATGTCCTCTCTGATCATAATTATAACATAAAATTTTGCTTCTACTATTGAAATAAGCATTAATCATATTCCTCCATGAGAAATTGATTCTAGCATGATGTCTATAATCTATAACTCTATGTCCATATTGATTGTATAATAAAAACTAACCATCAAAAGAATTAACATACCATATCTTTCTGATAGGAATCCTTTTTTGATGACTATTAAATGATGCACCTCTACCTTTATTTTTTATTTAAGGAGTTATATTTCTTGACTTTTTGATGGTTAATTTGGATATCTAATTTGAGAGTTTCTACTTTGGTCTTCACTCTGTTAGTACTATCACTTCTTGATATCCCATTATCCTTTGAGGTATGACTCTATGTGTTTTACTTTTGGTCTTATTTGAACCTAAAACCTATACTATCATGTGGAGACTTTTGATTATTCAAAATATCATTAAGAAATTTAGTGATTTTTTTCAAACTTTTGATATGTCTTTGATTTGATTGCTGCTTGATCCAATTCTACCTTCAAGGACTCCATTTCTATTATAAACTTAGTGTATTATTCCTCCTTGGTCTTAAGACTTGTAGTGACAATCTCAATCTAAGTTTCCAATCATTTAATGATCTCTTCATGCTCATTGGTGTTGTTACTTAGTCTCTCTTCAAAGAGATTGATTTTTTCCTCATAACCCTTAACCAATGATCTCAATTTTTTATTCTTCTTTATTTAGAACTTCAAATCCTCTAGAGCACTCACCAATTCTACCTTAGGGTTCACTTCAACCTCTTCTTCATCTTCCATAAGACTTTTTCCACTTTGAACAACCTTCATTATCTATTTCTATGGACATGAATAAAGTTTCATTATTATCATGATCATTACTATCATCATCACTAATAGATATACTTATGTCACTTATATCAAAGGAGATATTGTCTTATTAGATATAAAAACTTCTCTTATTCTTGAATGACCCTTTCTTGCCTTCATACTTCTTGAAACTATTTTTGCTCTTTTCAAGCTTATATAACTTCTTATCCTCACCATGATGTTCATCATTCTCTCCATCATGCTCATTATTATTCTTGTTAGGGTACTTGGATGCAAAGTGACCATCTTACCACAATTAAATCACTAAATGGAAACTTTCCCTTATACTTACATGATCCTTTGCTTATCTTTCTAACAAACATGGCTTCTATCTTGTTATCATTACTATCTATATCAACATCATCCTTTACCTTTTACCTTGTGAATTTTTATAAACTTTGAATGCAAATTATTTTTTGGAATGTCTTCCATAACTTGTTCTCATTTCATAGGTAGTCAAGATACCATAAATCTCATCCATCTATAGTTTGTTGAGATCTTTTATCTCCTCCATAGCAAAGAATTTTGAATCACACTTAGATGTGAGGGATATTAATACCCTTTATACTAATATTGATCCTTTCAAATTTTATTGTATACCTATGATGAAATTTACCACTTCATCTACTCTTAATAGATAATATGCAATGTTTTCATCCTCCTTCATTCTTATACCTTTAAACTACCTTCGATGGGTCTACCATTTTTACAACTTGACTTTGGTATCTCCTTCAAATATTTTTTATAAATTTTCCAAAATTTATTTGGATAAATCAAAATACATAACCTTTATAAAATATTCCTCTAAAATACCACATAGGATGTCATTAATTACCTTATAGTTGTTATCACTTGCCTTCTTGTCTATTGCATCAGTTGGTGGTGTAGGAGCTGAAATGAATCCATCAAAAATTGACTGACATATATCATAACCCAAAATACATTGTATATGCCTTCATTTTGATTTTATATAATGTATATTTAGTCCCATTAAAGAGAGGGACCTTATTGGTTGAAAAAACTCCTTGTACTTGCTAACTAGACACATTTGTGCTTGTAGGTTCTCCTTTAAGTTGTTAGGCCTACTTAAAAGGAAAAAAATATGATACCAATTTTTGGATGCATAATTAATAAGAGGGGGGTGAATAAATTTTTTAAAAACTTTATTTCAATTATAATTTAACATTAATGAATCATGAAAGAAACATAGTGATATCGTAATGTATAAAGAACTATTCACATGAGCATGAAACAAGAGAACACATATATGAGTGGGAAACTCTAAAGGGTAAGAAAACCCATTATTATCTATAAAAATTACATACTATCCTATGAAACAAAAGACCAAATTTATTTTATCACCAACTCAACTTGGAACAAGAACCCTAATAAAGTCAAACACCCACTTGACTAGGCTTTAACAAGCATTTATTTGAAAGGAAGCACCAACTCCCTAAGTGACTCAACACCAACTCAACCAAATCATGATGAACACACATATACTCTTATGTTATGGTATATAACTCATTTTAAGACCTCCTTCTACTTAACCATGCATCATTTCATTCACTCATTTTTCACACACTCAAATAGGCTTAAACTAACATATATATACTACTCTAATGGTCACACACCACTTGGTTGACAAAACACCTTACAAATCTTAGGTCAACCACAAAATAGGTCTTAGTACATCTTATGAACATGGTTCAATCTAAATTTGAGCCCTTTTTGGTCTACCATAACTCAATCAGGCCTTATTCCTCCTTTAGGTCTCTTGGAGACCTAATTGCATTAAGTCTACCATCTTGATGCGTAAACTTGATCTTATTGGGCCCCGATTGACTTATAAAACAATAAAAAAATCATTCAAATAGTAATCCAATGAAAGATCATTATAAACTCCTAATTTAAGCTTCTAATATTGATGAAGGGTAGTTTTTTATTATAATAAGTTTATATCCATCACTTATTTTAAACTCCTCCATGCTTGATTAGACCTACATCATTCATTCCTACCATGAAAGCTCCTTTAGGAAAAACTACCCTATTAGGCTTGTGTACCTCAAAAGTCTATCTTAAAATAATGAATCTTAAATAACCTTAATACAGTCAACCATGATAAATGAAACATGAATACATATTCTCAATGACCTTAATGTCATCACCATTTTTTTATAATACCTTCACTAAGTAAATAAGTGCTCAAGAAAATCTCTACAACTCACAAAATCACCTCAAGAACTAGTCATGAAAAATTGGACCTCCAATACCTATGTAGACACATGTCATGACTCCTTATGCATAAATATAGTTTTATGATATCTAAAAAACATACTTACATATAAAATTCATATTTTCTAATGTTGAATATTGATCTTGCAGACTAATTTCTTGACCTTATGTCCCATAGTCCTATCTGAATCAAATAAGTCATTTTGTGAGCAACATTTTCACCACATTCACTAACCTCCAAATCTTATTAAAATCATTATAGTGACATAAAATTCATAAATAACTTCTTAATTCACTTTTATTGCATCAATATATCATGCACAAACCCTTACATCTATCTCTTTATCTTTGCTTGGTTTCACATTATCCACACCATTAAGTCTATCTATGACTGACTTATTAGGATTAACAAAATAGATCAATTGAATCCTATAACCTATCTAAAAAACATCATGGACATGTAAAATGGCACTCTAGCTTATTCTTCCATGTATTTACTCTTCTTAACCAATTTAAATTTTGAGAGCTATAATAATTTATTAATAAATAAGAATGTACCTACACATTTTCTCTCTCATCTGACTAACCACAACCACCACCTAGTGGTAAATGGGAGAGTTGAATACATGATAAAATAGATTATCTAAATATTTTAATCCATCTTGAGCTGATTTGAACAAAATCTTTCACATCAGGTCCTTATTAGGGTTTTAAGGAGGTTTAACACACATTTTGGTGTTAACAATTATTCATAAAGGAATGCCTATTAAATATAAAATTAATGCATAGAGATATTATCTAGGACCCTTACCCATCGCTACTAAATAAATCAAACTCCCATGTAGAGGTCACATGTGCCAATAAATGTCTTGAAAGTTCTTCTCGAGTTTGAGTACCTCATTTTGTGAGCTTGAGAAGGCCTAAAATAGTGATTCATGCACTTTTACTTCAAATTTTAACTTGAAATTTTGTGATCATACCTAAAAAAACTTGTCTCAACTTTTTCCATACTCTCATGTGCATACTTTCCTTTAAATCTAATCTTCATACCTCACTAGGCTAGATAGGGTTTGAGAGTGGTCTAGGTGCAAACATAGACTGAAGGTCCTATCCTTACAGGTTCATATTAAAACTATCGTGAATGCTTATATACTTTAATAACATGATCAAAAAATTTCATTCAACCTTCAAATGCATAGTTTTATTCATTTCACCATGCACATACCTCTTCATGTCATGACTATGCTTCTTATCCATTTAACATCAATGACCTACATCTTCCACATTGACATTAAAAATGATATAAATCATGCAAACATAAGACATTAGTTGTCTTCAAATTATCTCTTTCTATTTATTTCATGAAAACACTCTTTCATGCACCTTGTCACATCACATACATTTAACTATCCTTAATCATCTTTGACATCAACCTTCACAAGATGCACCTTTGACATTGAAGATAATACTCAACAAAGCTGAGATTGAATTTACCAAATTTTCCATAAAATTAGATATTTATGAAACACCATTAGGGTTATATGATGTAATCCTATGGGTAAATTATCTTTCTAATAATAAATCTAAATTATATTTTCATCTTAAGAAGGTATAATGCCAAGATTATTTTGGCAATCAGACTCAGATTTAGGGTGAGAAAAGATAGTCAAAACTTAGGTAGATTTATATAATTCATCTTAAGAAGGCTCAAAAGAAATGATTTCCAAAATTTATTGTTAAATTAAATGAAATGGAGGAAACAAAGATATCATCCATTGAGGATTACCTTTTATTAATAAATTTAAGGATGTATTTCCATAAGAATTACTAGGATTACCACCCAAGCAGGAGTTTGATTTATCATTTAACATAATATCAAGTTTATAACCACAATCTAAGGCACCTTACATGATGATAAATATATATTTATTTGATTTGAAAGCTCAACAATATGATTTTTTATCTCAAGGGTTGAATTTGACAAAGTGTGTCACCATGGGGTGTACTAGTCATGTTCATAAAAAATAAGGATGGTAATCTTCACTTGTGTATTGATTATAATATGTTGAATAAAGAAATAATCAAGAACATGCTTTCATTACCTCACATTGATTGTCACTTTGATCAAATGCATGGGATGATAGTTTTCTCTAAGATAGATCTCTAAGTGGAATATCACTAGTTGAGCATCTGAGAAGAAGTTATTCTAAAAACAATGTTCATAATTTGGTATGGACAATATGAATTTATAATGTTGCCTTTTGGGTTAACAAATGCTCTAGAAACATTCATGAATCTCATGAATAGTGTGTTTAGGGATTATCTAGATCACTTTGTGTTAGTTTTTTTTATGATATCCTCATTTATTTTAAAAAAGAGGAAGAACATCTAAAACATATGGAGTTAGTTTTTCAGCATTTTAGGAAGAACAAATTATATGGTAAGTTGTCCAAATGTGCATTTTTCTAGAGGAAATTACAATATTTGGGACACACTATCTCTATAGATGGGATTTTAGTTGATTTGGTGATTATAAGAACCATAATGGAGTGGTCATCACCCAAAAATGTTCACAAGGTGATAATTTTTATGGGACTAGGAGGGTATTACAAGAAATTTATTCTAAATTTCTCAAAACTAGATAATCTAACTACCTCTCTTCAGTGGAAAATTTTGATTTTTTTTTGGCAAGGTAAGTGAAAAAAGCCTTTTATGAGTTAAAAAGTAGGCTTACATTGGTACCTATGCTAAGAGTTCCCGATCCTAATGGTAAGTTATCAATAATCACTAATACATCTAGGGATGGTCTTAGAGGATTTCTTATGTAATATGGTTTAGTTTTAGCATATAATTCTATGAAGCTTAAACCATATGATGCAAATTATTCCACACATGATGTGGAAATATTGTAATAATACATGATTTACATGTTTGGAGGCATTATATTTTAGGGAAACCATTTTAACTCAAGATTGACAACTTGGGGATCAAATATATCTTCACTTAATCAAACTTGAATGCTTGTCAAATATATTAGTTAGATTTATTATCTGAATATGATTTTAATATTAGCTACATCAGGTCAAGGAAAATAGAGTTGATGACACCCTAAGTCATAGAAGGTATATAGTAGATTTGGCTACTATCAAGATTACCTTTTGTGATCAAGTTGTTAAACTCCACCTTGAGATTAATTCTATGAGAAAGTTAAGACACCTTTGTTAAAGGATGCTCAAAAACCTAAGTTCAAAGGATTAAATATAGAGAATGATGGTCTTTTGAAGTATAATGGCATAATGTATGTACTTGATAGAGAGAATTTGAGGATCATGGTACTAAAATAATTGCACAATAACACTTATTATAGACAATCTAGAGTGACTAAGATCATGACTGAGCTAAAACCTCTTTATTTCTAGAAATGAATTAAAAGGGATGCAAAGGATTTTATGCCTTGCTATTTGGAATGTTAGCATGTCAAGATTGAACATGTGTATTTGGTAGGATTGTTATATATTCATGATATACCATAATGGAAGTGACAGGTAATTAGTATGGACTTTGTCCAAGGTTTGTTGCTATCATAGAACCATCATGACATGATCTTGGTAGTAGTTAACCAAGGTAGCTCACTTTATACCAGTTAATTTTAATGATGATACATTAATTCTTATGAAAATTTCCATGAAATAGGTATACCAATTATATGAGTTTCCAAATAATATCATTTTTGATCAAGATATGATGACGAAATTTAGGTTTTGGTTGACTCTAAATTCAAATTTGGGTACATAATTGAATTTTAGTATGACATATCATCTAGAAATGGATGAAAAATAGAGAGAGTAAACCAAGTTCTAGAAGATCTTCTTTGAATGTATTGTATGGATAAACAATACAAGTGGGAAGAGTATCTTCCATTAGTAGAGTTTTATTATAATAACTCTTACCAATCAAGTTTAAATATGGCTCCATTTGAAGCATTTTATGGAAGGAAGTGTTGAACACTAATCAATTAGAACAAGCTTTAATACAGGGTAGTCTTTGGTCCTAAAATGCTTATAGAAATGGAGGAGCAGGCTAGGTTAATTAGATAAAGGTTGGATAAAGCCAATGATAGATATAAAATCTATGTTGATCTTAAAAGGATAGAAAGATAGGTTTTTATTGGTGATAAAGTATTTATAAGGGTTAAGCCTCTAAAGAGTTTGATTATGTTTGGTAAATTAGTGAAGATTTCACCAAGATATGTGGGACCCTTTGAGGTCTTAGAAGTGATCAATCCTATTGCATATAGGCTTGCCTTACCACTAATGCTAGCTCTATTACATAATGTTTTTCTTGTGTCTTATCTTAATAAGTATGTAGATGATCATTCTCCTATATTGTATTGTAATTCTTTATAGGTTCTAGATCCTTGGGTGGTCATAATAGAACTAGTCAGAATAACTGACACTCACAAACTTAGTTTGCATAACATGGAAGTGTCACAGTATAAGGTCTAGTGAGACCAATATTCTGAGGATAGTGCTACTTTGGAGGACTATGATGAGTTCTATAGGTTATTTTCACATTTATTTATTTAGATTATTTACTATTGTTATTTGATTTTCTACTATGTGCTATTTGATTTTATAATTTTGGATTGAAATAAGTGTCATTGAGATGATGGCCAGTTTTAGGGGGGAAAGGATGTTACATCCCAATTTCCTCACTAAACTTGATTTTCTTATTAAATACATATTAATTGGGTTAATGTTATTTATTTACTATTGTAGCAAACTATTTCCATTATATTGATGTATGGATAAACATATTATTATTATTTTGTCTAACTCATTAGTTGATTGATTATTTCTACATGAGTTTCATATGCATGTGAATTATGCTCATTTAGTATTATTATGCCTTAGCAACATTTTTATTGATTATTATTATCATGGGATCACTACCATTTGAATCTATGAGGTGGATGTAGGAGAAAGTCTACTCTATAAATAGATATGGAGGTAGAGTATTTTCAAGGATGTTGATGTAAATGGAAATGTTGGAGGTGTAGAGATTTGATAAGGAACCATGCACACATCACGTAGTACAAATAAATGCATGATTATTTGTGAGTGAAAATTTATGTATGTTTTTTTTAATTTCACTTGTGTTTGGTTACTTTGTGCTTGATCATGTTGATTTGGTTTTAAGCTATGTTTAGATGTTATTTTGGTTTTGGTTGTATTTTTTATTGTTCTTTATGATTATAATGTTGTTGTCATTATGGAATATTTCAGTTTTATATGTTCTTTAGATAACTTTACTTATTTTTGACTGCATAACCCCATACAAGTATGTACATGCAAGAATTCAACATAAAAGTATTGTATGTATGTATGTATGTATGTATGTATGTATGTATGTATATATACATACATACATACATACATATATATATATATGTGTGTGTGTGTGTGTGTGTGTGTGTGTGTGTGTGTGTGTGTGTGTGTGTGTGTGTGTGTGTGTGTGTGTGTGTGTGTGTGTGTGTGTATGGCATGTAAATAAAATACATTTTAGATTATTTAACAAAATGATTTTATAATCATTATATAACCTAAACCTAGGTGAAAGTTACTATGGTGGTTCTTAGGTTGATAGTTTTTAAATACCTAAGGGTTAACTAGGCATGAAAATTTGATTGTTTAATATTCTCAATACTTCCTTTTGGACTAGTGAATGCACCTTCATTATTCATGAACCTCATGAATAGTGTGTTCAAATATTACCTTGATCAATTTATGTTAGTATTTTTGGATGATATTATCATCTATTCCAAATTTGAATATGAACATGTTGAGCACTTGTGTTTGGTCTTGAATCAGTTGCAAAAGTACAAACTCTATGGAAATTTGTCCAAGTGTGTAATATATTAAATAAGAGTAAAATAATTGGGACATATCATATTTGAAAAAGGAATTTTAGTGGATTTAGATAGGATTAGATCCATTATGGATTGGTCGACACTCAAAAATGTGCATGAGGTGCATCATTTCATGGTTTTAGAAGGGTGTTATTGAAATTTTATACCAAATTTATCAATTATAGATAATAAATTCACCTCTCTTCAGTGAAAAGAATAATAGTTTTTTGGTTTGATAAGTGTGAAGAAGCCTTTCTAATTCTAAAAAAGAGGCTTACTTTAGCACAAATGTTACGAATTCTAGATACAAATGTTCTTTTTATAGTTATTATAGATGCATCAAGAGATTGTTTATGAGGAGTTCTTGTGCATGATGGTTTAGTTTTACCCTATAAATTAAGGAAATTAAAACTTTATGAGGTAAATTACGCTCCTCGTGACCTATAACTAGCTACCATGGTTCATTATTTGTGAATTTAGAGCCATTATTTGTTAGGAAATCCTTTTGAGCTTAAACTTGATAACTTAGGGCTCAAGTACATATTTACCCAAGCTTACCTTAATTCTCATCAAAGGTAGTGGTAATAATTTTTGTTTGACTATTATTTTGGTATTAACTACATTAAGGGAAAAGAGAATAGAGTTATATATACCTTTATTTGTAGAAGATACTTATCTATTTGGCCACAATAATTAATTTTTGAGATCATGTAGTAAAATTATCACTGGAGATGAATTATATGAAAATATTAATAAGGATTTAGTTAAAAATTCTTAGGGTCATAGATACCATGGTTTTTAATTTGAGAAGATGGGCATTTAAGGTACAATGGTGAAATATATGTGCCTAATAGGGAAAATTTAAGGAATATTGTGATAAAGTAATTGAAAAATGCTCCATATTCAAGACATCCTAGAGTGACTAATCTATTAAAAAAGTAAGATTATTATATTTCTATAAGGGAATTAAAAATGATGTTGTATACTTAGTGTCTATATGCTTAGAGTGTTAATGAGTTAGGTTTGAACATGTGCATCCTACTAGATTATTTTACCCACATTACATACCATAATATAAGTGGAAATTTATTATAATTAACTTTATCCAAGGATTGCATATGTCTAAAAACCATCATGGCATGATCTTGGTAGTCGTAGATAAACTTACCAAGGTAGCTCACTTCATTATAGGTAATTTAATAGATGATGCGCCAATGATTATCAAAAGGTTTATAGATTGCATTGCTTTTTATAAAATATCATTTCTAATAGGGAACCTAGTATGACAACAAGGTTTTTTCAAAATTTCAATTGAATTTTGGGTACACATATGAACTTGAATACAACTTACCATCCAAAAATGGATGGGAAAATAGAGAGAATAAACTAGGTCTTAGAGGATATTTTTAGGATGTATTACATGAAATAATAATACAAATGGGAGGAATATCTATCATTTTTTGAGTTTTATTATAACAAATCATACCAATCAGCTTTGAAAATGTCTCCTTCTAAGGCATTATATGATATAATATGTAGAACACAAATCAATTGAGATACATTATAAGATAGAGCGGTATTTATAAATGATATGCTTGTATAAATGGAATAATAAGTAAATTTAATAAGGAAAATATTGGCTAAGGCCATTGATAGGAATAAAAATAATGAGTATCTAAAAATAACAAGGCAATTCTTAGTTGGAGATAAATTTTTTGTATGGGCCAAACCCCAAAATAGTAATATTAAGTTTGGGAAATCATAAAAAATTTATATTAGGTATGTAGGACCCTTAGAGGTTATATAAGTGATTAATAATGTATGATATAGACTTGTAATGGCATAAAAATATAGCTCAAATTCATAATTTTTTCATATATCTTATCTTAAGAAATACATTTCTAATCCTACACATGTTTTGGATTAGAATGCATTATAGGTTTAGGATCTAGAAGTGGTTATAATATAACTAATTATAATAATTTATGCTTGAAAGTTTATCTTTTAGAATAAATAAGTATCATAATTCAAGGAATAGTGGGACTAATATTCTTAGGATAGTGTTATATGGGAAGATTACAAATAATTATTGAGGATATTTCCTCATTTATTTAAATTATGTTTTTGTTGAACATTGTTTTTATAAAAAATGTCATTAGAACAATGACCTATTTTAGGGGGGGAGGATGCCACATCCATTCTCTATATACAAAACTACGTAAGTATTATTAGCAAATTATGAAACTAATGATTTGTAGTTCTAATATTTGTGGTTGATATGAATATGTATGTTGCATGGTTGATAGTCATACTATTATTTCATGATGAGTTATTATTGTTTTATAACATTTTCATATGTTTTTACTATGTTTTATGGTCATGTTGACTTTTATTTCAATTGCATATGATTTACATTAAAATAATTTATTTATGCTTATATATTCATTATTATTATAATCTCAAACTAACTACCCATTTATTTGATTTAGGTAGTTGTAAAATTATTCAACCCTCATAATAAGTACAAAGGTAGAGTATCATCAGAGAGGGGGGTGAATGTACTAGCATTGGGCATTGAAATAATTAATTTGAATTTTCACACACCAGATTCTAGTTACTTGAGTGAAATGAATGTTAATTTGAATTATATTTAAATGATGAATGTTGCTTGCTTGTTTTTCCTTCTATCAAATTAGGATTTTTTTCTGACTGTGTACATCACTTGTAATGATTTGCATAATATATTTTTTATATTAATTTAATAATGTGTTCTTAAATATTAATGGGAGCTAAACTTTGTTTCTTTAAATTTGATTTAATTATAGTTGGTTGAGGTATGAGTGTTTAATGGTCTTATTTGATTGTTTTTCTTATGTACCTTTATGGTGACATAGTATAAGAGGAAAACGAGGGTAAATTCCATCCATATAAAATAAATTAAAAATAAATATCATGAATTTATATATTGTGGTTATGTTATTATAAAATGCCACAAAGTGGAAAGGTAATGAAAATCGAGTTATTTGGAAATTTTGAGAAAATAATTAGTATTTTTTTTTGCTATGATAGAGTAATCTGACTTTTCCATTTCAATTATGAGGGTTTAATGTATCTTTCATGCCCAAAGGTAGGGTGAATAACTATGAACTAATGAAAAAATTGAGGAGTTTAAGGTTTTATTAAATTGAGTTCCATGATGGTGAGCTTGTGTGATAGTAGGAGAGCTACCTGGACATGTAAAACGTGCACGTATTATGGGAAATAAATAAGAGAGAAGATGGAAAATAGAATAACAATAGGATATATAGGAATAAGAGGAGATTTTTGACAAATTAATAAAAGTTATTCTTCTACACATTAAGACTGCAACTTTTATATAATAAGATCGATTTATCTTCTTATTGATTTTAGATTTAGATGGAAACAAAAGTATGATTCTTGTATGGGTTATTATATATTTTGTTTGAATGTGTGGAATGATAATTTTAAGCTAAAAAATTAAAAAAATAGGGCTTCATGAGTATGGACCTGGTATGGAACTCAATTCCATACAAAAGCACATACTCATGATAACAAGAATGTATCTTAAATTTAAACCCTAGGTTTAGGTTTATAAACCTGGGGATGGAATTTGGTTCCACCCTCACACCTATATAGATAAGTCTAAACCATTGTTAGGAAGAACATTAAGTAATTTTAGGTTAGATGAGCCTAAAACATAAATATTTACTAGTTAGGTAATTTATTTTGGCATAAGATTTCTTGAGTTCATAAATGGAATAAAATAATATATGTATTGTTTTAGTCATTAGTATTTCAATGTTGGGTAAGATACATTTTGGAAAGAAACTAGATGGCATAGGTTTCATGTAGGCTTAAGTTTTGATTTATAACTTGAATGATCATCCCTAAGAAATATTCATAAACTTAAGCTTATACATAAACAATTTGTAATAATTGTCTTTCATTTATCAATGTCCTGGGTTATTGCGGCAATTATCATAGTGAAGAGTAGAAATATGTTTATAAACAATTTACATCATAATTTTAAAATTGTTAGTCATATATTTAGTTTTAAAGATTTTATTGATTTGTACGATCTTAAAAAAGGTTAAGAATCAATTATAATGTGTGTGTGTGTGTGTGTGTGTGTGTGTGTGCGTGCGTGCGCGTCTGTGTGTGAGATTGGGATCCATGTATAATAGTTTATACAAATATGCATTATATGTGAATTTGACATAAATAACATGAATCTTTAATAATGAAGGATTTTGAGTATATATATTTATATATATTAGTAATTTATCTATTTTGGAGCTTCATTGTTGGTATGTATAAACAAATTTTTATATATCTATAAATACATATGATGTTGATTATACCCAACTATGTATGCAAATGTATAGACAACCATCATACTGATGTTAAATCTAGACCATCTTTCTTTTTGAAGAACTTGTACATCTATTGGTCTGAGGTAAATTATTTTAAACTTGTACTTTAATAATTTATGAGGAAGCCTATGCATATACATAATCAATTATCTAGTTTGGAAAAAACACTTTAACTATAATCATAAATGAATATGTGTGTGTGTGTGTGTGTGTGTGTGTGTATAGTTACGTTCACTTATGTATGCATATATTTCAAAATCAAGTATAGCCTTGTCTCATTTTAAGGTATTAAATATCTTTAGGAGGGAAAATTCTAAGTTTTAATTATTTAATTGGCTATGTACATAGATGAGGAAGTTTATCTATAGGTTGTATGAATGGAAATATGATATTAAACAAGTAAAAATTTAAAGATAAAACTTATGTATATTGTATATGTTGTTTCCAAATTCAGCTTAGCTTGTTTTTGGAAACAACCCCCTACGAAACTTGTCTGTTTCGTCTTTCGTCTCTCTAAGTTCATTTTTCGAGATGAATTTTAAAATTTATTTTCGCCTTAGCCTCGAAATGAGAAAATGGTTACCATCTCATCCCAGCCAAATTTCCCCCCCAGACTCTCCTTCCGGAGTCTTTTCTTTCTTTTTTCTCGCAGGGGCGGTATTTTTTTCCGCCTCTGCATTTCCTTTGCTTTTTGTGCAAGGGCGGCAAATTTTGTTGCCCCTACACTTTTTTTGCAAGGGTGGCAATTTTTTCCGCCCCTGCTCCTTGGCATGCAAGGGCGGTAAATTTTTTTTCCCCTACAGAATGAACCCAAAAATACAAGGGCAACAAAAATCACTGCCCTTGCATGCCTTGATTTCTATGCAGGCATTAATAACCGCACATAGTGGGTTGTTGGGGTGGGTTTTTCACCCCATATAATTTTATTTGAGCCTCATTCTCCTCATTGCTTCCTCCTCTCCTCCTACCTCTTGCACCTGAGCACCCCAATTGATGATTTGAAGCACGTGTTCACAGATTCAACCTCATGGCGTGCACGGTTTCTTAGATAGGGTTTGTTTTTTGCATTTATTTCTTGTTTTCTTTTCTTTTAGCTTAGCAATAGTTAGATGTTTTAGTTTTTTATTTCCTCCTCCCTCCTCTCTTGCTTGCGTCCTTCCACCTGTCCCTCCTCTCCTGCCCACATCCTTCCACCTTTCCCTCCCTCGCTGCGGGCTTCTCTTTTTCCCTCTGCCCACAGGTGCACTTTACAAACTCACACCCGCATTTTCTTTTTCTTCCCTCTACGTGCAAGGGTGGTGAAAATTGCCGCCCTTGCACGATTTTATAACTGTATTACAGGGGCGGCAAAAATTGCCGCCCCTTCTTTCTCTTCCATGCCTGCAAGGGCAATAAAAATCATCGACCCTACATGTTTTATTTCCAACTGCAAGGGCAGCGATTTTCACCGCCCTTACTCCCTTTTCCAACTTTTTGCAGAGGCGGCGATTTTTGCCGCCCCTGCATTTTTTCCTCCGTTTTTGCTTAACTCTCAGGAATTTTTTCTGAGTTGTCCCTTTCTTTCCCTTTCTCCTCATTTTTCATTCCTTCTCCCATCTTAGCCTTTTTAAGTGACCTCCAGTAACCATTATCACATAAATTGTGTTTTTCCTCTCTCATAAACTCTCCTCTCATATGTGATCATGACTGCAGCACCTTCAGTAGATTCCTACACACTTGCTCCCATCTAGTTAGGATTGTTCTCCATGAAGGAAGCGTCTCCCAAAAAGGCAAAAAGCATGAAATATAAGTACTAAGGCATCTTCCCACCCACATCAGTCTCCTTGAATGTCAACAACATTTGAGACACCGAGATCGATCACATGGACATGGCCGAGTTCCTGGCATGAACAAAGGTGACAAATCCCAGTACTGGGATAAAGAGGATTATTGAGAGCAACATCCACCTAGTGGCCACCTTTCTAGTGGTAGCACATCATGCTGAGTTTGTCCTCCAGTGCATGCATTTTTACAAAAAAGAGACTAGATCAGTTTTAGATGCCAGTGGCAGCATGATAATTCGGTTGGACCTCGATTTTATCGACAAAGTTTTCTTGTGTCCTCCAGCCACTGAAGTAACCCAAATCAACTTCATGAGCGCACAAAAGGAGTATGAAAAAGACCCTGAGAGGGCAAAGAAAGTAATCAATTACAAGTGGCTAAAGACCCCTAGGACCGGCCTCTCTAGATGGTCAAAGAAATTCCCAAGGAGTGACTTCATCGAAGAAGTTGGTGACTTGATCACCCTTCTCAGCAGAGTACGGGGCCTCCCATCTTCTTCACAGTTCTATGAATGGATGTACCCATTCATTAAGATCATCCTCCAGGGCAAGCAAACTATCTTTTAGGGAGAACAAATCAGTAATGGCATTCATGAACAGTTGACCAAGGTACAAACTTCCTTCAAGTTCTACATGACTTCATACCTGGTCTATATAGCTGCAGCGATGCTATCTTTACCAGGATTAACTACAGTAGGAGATAGAAAGATCACCCTAGTCTACTCATATTATCCTCAGCTAATGCTTCAGGGGTCAACATGTCATTTCAAATGAGTCAATGATGCATTCTTTGCTGTGTTTTTGTGTCTCTTCGATCCTCAACTCGAGTAGAAGAGAATATCAGACGAGGCTTGGGTAGTAGTAAATGGCTATGGCTGCATGTTCCTCCAGTTCCTTACTTTTTGTTATCTCAGGTTGTTTTTCACCAAGGATACCCTTATATACTCCCCAAATTCCCTTCTGACAAGTTAGTCCTAATGGAGTTTTGCCGACAACTGCCTGTCGTGCATACTAAACAGATGGAACTCAAGAGATTCGGTTTCAAGTTTCTGATCTAGATTGGTAGGTTTTCAGTTTCCACATCAACCAAAGCCAGGGTTATGGAAATAGAAATGCAAATGGTTACTATCAAGCCATTTAAGAGATAGGAGAAATTTGACTATAGGGGAGTCAAGGAAAAGATCAGAAGGAAAACTCAGTCCCATGAACCCATGATTGAGGATATCTGGGTGGACCTGAGGACGACTGAAGAAATAAGGAAAATGGACTATTGCCATCTAACACTGGAGCAGATAGAATAGCTCAAACTTGTAGAGATCCCATTAGGTCTAATTAATGATGGGAACATCATAAACAATAGGTATCTAGCAGAAAAGGTTGTTGGTTCCCCTCTCCCTCCAATTCAGTGGTCTCAGAAGGAGCTGACTTCTCTGTGAAAAAGATTCAAACCAATATTGGCTAACACCAATGATTGGTTAGCAGCCAAAGGGATCACCTTGAGAGAATTTATTACAGGATCAGAGGCTGAATACCAGGTAGAATTGAAGAGGAAAGTGGAGAACACAACCAAAAATAAGGGTGATGTCCTTTCTTCTTCTGGGCCTCACAAGCCAAGGATCATCTTTGTATCCAAGAAACCTAAGGCCACTGAAGAGCCTACAGAGGCGACAAAAGGAACCAAAGAACAAAGCCCTGAGGCACAGGTAGCTTAGCCCATGGAAACAGAGGATCAACCATCAGAACAACCAAGTGTTGGGTCTCTACTCTCATAGGAACAAGCGCAGCCAATCCAGAGTGCCTCTCCTTCTCCCCCTCAATCTCTTGTGGTGCCCGTTTCTCCTATCTCCCCAATCAGTGTCCCCTCTTCCAGAGCCACTTCTCCTTCTAGGGTTGTTTTTGGTGATCCTTAGGATCCTTCCATAGGTTCCCCTCGCTCTTTTGGATCCATTCCAAGTTTATCATCTCCTTCTTTCACCTTGCCAGCAAGCCCTGCACCTGAGCCAAAATCAGTAGTTGGTGTAGTTTCGCTAGTTACTCTGACTGTAACTATTGTCACCACTAGCAACGTAGAAGCTGCTACAGTAATACTAGTAGAGACAACCATTACTACAACAGGTACTTATCTACCACCTTAGATGTCTGCTTTCACACCAAAAAGAAAGAAGATGGCCATCTCCCTAGATGAGTTTGACTTTGGCAAGTTAGTGCTGGTAAAAGCAAAGGCTCTGAAGAGGCCCAGAATCCTTTCCAAATTAGTTGAAGAGAAAGAGTAGAAATTTATAGAAATGGCCAGGCCCCCACAAGACGCAACCCTTGAGGGTTTTGAGATGAGTAGCTATTCCATCTCTCATGTTGAACTTGGCAAAGTTACTCATGAAGGTGCGAAAAGTGATCTCGAGGCTGCCATGAACATTATGGTCCAAAAATTTGATAGAGAAAAGGAGATAAAAGATTACTACAAAGCCAGAATAGAACAATTGATAGCAGTGATCAAAAGGTTCACTCTTCCTCCTGAAGTAACAACTCCAGAGGCCTTCTCAGTGGATGACTCAGTCATTCAAAGAGCAAAAAAGACTTATTTAAAGGGGAAAGTCTCGGAGGACTATATCGAAAGAATGCAAACTCAGGGAGTCTCTTTTCTTACAGAAGTGGTAGAAAGGATAGGTAAAATGAAGAAAGTAAAAACATAGGTAGATGACTTCATCTCCCTCATTTATCAAGAGATTGACAGCTTGGAGAAAGATCTTGGCAGATGGAAAGAAATAAAAAATCTCAAAAAGATCACCTTGATATCTATCGGTGTCATCTCCAACAAGGACTCCTATGTTGAGATCAAGGAGTCGTTGGTCTTCATAATCTAGGTACTCAAAGATTTAATCGATGATCTTAAAGCTTTCAAGGAAGCTAGTGAGAAGAGTGACCTAAGCTTGCTAAATAAGTTAGAAGAGCTGCCATGTGACTTGACCTCTAAGGACCATCAGTTCCTTCTGGCAGAGGAGATGATTCAGAATTTCAAGGAGATGATTCAGAAAGATTTTGAAGAAAAATCATTCTCAATGTCTTCGGTGGACAGCATTATAGATGCTCAGTTAACTTTAGAGAATCTGAAATCTAGTTTAATTGGCCACACTAAAGCCATCACAGCATTGAAAGACGCACTGATTTGAGCTAGACTCATCTCCAAGAATGCAGTCATGCCAGACAGCATAGGAATTTAGGCATCTATCACAATGTACGATGCTCATCTGAAGAAACCTGACGGCCCAAACTGAATCTCTCTCTCCTTCTTTCTTCTTCTATCCTTATGCACTTCTATTTTGTGCAAAGTGCATGCAGTTTTGAAAAATGTAATTACATGTAAAAGTTTAGAAAAATATCTAAAAGTCAAAGATGAGTCATCTTTGACCAAGATATTTTGTATATTTTATTATTTTCTATTTTTGAGGATTTTCTCCCTATATATAATGGAGACCTCATTTGTAAATGATCTTGGAAAAATTAATAGCAAATACTCTGCTAAAATTGAAGCAACTTTTGAGACTTTGTGCTCAAATTTTTAAATCATATTTTGTTGAATGAATGAGAAGCAGGTTATTTTAGACTTTGTGTTGAGATTGTCTATGTTATTTAGGAAATAGTTCTTATGTCCTTTTTCCTTGTAATATCTTATTCATTTGATTTAATAAGCAAAGTGGGTGTGCTTATATTATCTAAGGGCACTTCTAGAGGGTAGAAGATAGACTTTGTGTTGTTTTTACCTTTTATATTCAGTTATCTTTTGTAGTTTCAAGTGAAGACTTTGTGCTTCACTTTACTCTACAGTTATACTTGTTCTGAATCGAAGAAAGAAGCTACGGAAGACTTTGTGCTTGTGTGAGCATTCTTGTGGACTTTGTTACTTCAGGTGATTTCTTGCTCTCTATTTAATATCATTCCTGAAAGAAGAGGAGTGTTGTTAGCTTAAGGCCAAGATTTTCCCTCTTTTGTTCTTTGTACATTACCTCTAGAAAAAGAGAGGTAGATGATGTTATACCACCCTCTGTGTTATTTTCCACTTAATTATATACATATATCCAGCACGTAAGTATTAATAGGGAACCTCCCCTTGATGAGAGGAGAGATTTACTTCATCTAGATCTGGTAAACCCATACTCTTCATGGTGTAAATCTCCCTATGCTGTGGTTGATATACACATTTTGTCATCAGCTAGTTGATGACAAAATATTCACCCAACAGTTTTTGGCGACTTCGCTAGGGACTCGGATGTGTAGTCTAAAACCTCAAGTTTTAGATTGAAACAGTACCTACCCTTATCCATTACATAATCTAGCGACTCCATTCTATGTCTTACCCATTATCATTATAGCCTTACCATTAACCCCTATTATATTATCTGGTTTGCAAAACCAGAACCATTGGAATACGAACGTGCATTTTAAAGCCTTAAGCTTCAACTTGAAATAGTTTTGGTCCCATTTTCATTTTAAAAATCTGGCAACTCCACGCTACACAAAAAGCTATAAATCTAAGGGTATTGTTGACCCTGTGTTTAAGTTGGCACAACAGAGTAATTTTGATCTATTTCCTCCATCAGCTTCTCTTCAATGGTCTAGGAGTTTTCCTTATAGCCTTGTCAGGTCACCAACGCAAGGTAGAACTTCTTTTCCCACTTTTAATCATCACCTGCCTATAAACACTCCACCAAGGTTTGTTATTCTATCATTTAATCTTCCTATCATAATGGCTCAAGGCCCATGGGGCAATTCCTTTGGTCCCCTTAACTTGACTGCACCTCTGCATGAACTACCTCATAGTTCTAGGAAAAAATTTCCTAAGTTTTTTGGTGATGGGAAGGTTCATCCTGACGAGCATATTGCCGCTTTTTCCATAGCATGTGGCGTAATCGGTGTCAAATTTGAAGATGTAGCAGTGAGAATTTTTGTGGAAACCCTACAAAGAGCTGCCACAGATTGGTTCTATCACCTGCAGGCCGAGTTAGTAACAGACTAGGATACGCTCAAGTCTAAATTCAAAGCTAGGTTTAAACTTGCTAAAGATGCACACACTTTGTTGGCTCAGCTAACATAGTTGAAGAAAGAATCCTAGGAACCCATGAGGGATTTCAAAGCTAAATTCAACAAGTTGAGGAATCGAATTGCGACTGTGGCTCAACCCACGCCAAAAAATCTCAAGTGTTTTTTCATCAACTCACAGCTTCCCGAAGTAAGTTTCTTGTTGAGGTGAGCTGGCCCTATGGACCTAGCCTTGGCTCAAATTTTGGCTACTGAGATTGAAGATGATCTTATCCTAGCAGGTAAGATTAGAAAAGATCCTAGTAAAATAAATTCCCTTCATCAATTGAAAGCTCTTCCACAGGCACTATGGACCCTATGGTGCAAAAATTAATAAATGAACTAATAGCTTTGAAGAGACAAATAGCCCAAGGTACGTCTGCTCCTACCTATCGAGATGCACCTAATAGAACGTTCCAAAATCAACAATATCAGGGTAATGCTGCTCAAAAGCAAGGGCAATCTAACCGGCTACCTCCCCCTTCAGGGAGATTAGCCATTGAAGCAGCACCTGCCAATTTAGTGGTCAGCTACCTGGAATCTGAGCATGACAACTCTTTTCAACCATAGTTAGATCAACAAGAAAATGCTAATCTCTTCGATGAGTAGGAAGAAGAATTAGATGGCAACTCTAATATCAGTTTCTTGGATTATCAGGATGAAGCTATAAGTAAAGGGGAAGATTTGGATGGAGCTTACGCTATTTTTAATAGATCTCAAAATCAGTCAACTTCACAGACTGACAAAGGAAAGGTAGATGAAGAACCCTGACCAGCAGTTTCTATTACCAAATGCGGGACTCCATTGCTTTCATAATCAAAAGATCAGGTAACCCATAAAAAAGTGATTACTCCCAACCACCTGATATCTTCCACCTCTGCTACTCAGACCAGTGCCGTACTCATCAAATCCCCTGATGATGGACTCTCTTCCTCTATTGCAAGTTCTTTTCAATTATTTGATATAATTGATCATGCTAGAAAGACTAAAATTCAAATGACAGAAGTTGAATATTTGAGAGCTAACCCAAAATAGTTTGATAGGTTGGCAGAATATGTGAAAAACAAAACCATCACTGTAGGACAAGACTCTTTGAAAGTTGTTCCTGATCCCCCTAAAGACCAACTAGCCCAAAACAATCTTGTTGTGACTCCTCCTGTCGCTCTTGAGAAAATAAAACCTTTCTATGTTTCCCTGCTTATAAATGGCTACAAACTGAGTAATTGTATTATAGACTCTAGAGCTTCAGATAATGTCATGCCCGTGAAAGTGGCAGATTCCCTCAGCTTGACCTTGACCAAAACTTTTAGGAGGTGTTTTTCCATGGAAAACAAGCAAGTTCCTCTCCTTGGTCAAATAAAATACGCTCAATATGCCTTCGTGGCTTTTCTAAAAAAGTGGATAAAAATGACAGTTTTAGTAGCCAATGTTCCAACATCTTACGGCATCCTACTTGGATGAAATTTTTGCAAGGATGTTGGAGGTGAACTAAGCATGGACCTGTCAGAAGAAAGAATTCCAATTCAAGGCATCATGAAGAAGTTGCTTCCTAAAAAAGAGGCCAGGTATGTAGTTACCCATTTTACAGCACCCGAAGCTCAAATTTTATTTGAGTCTTTAGGCACGGGCAACTATTTCTTGTCTACAGATGAGATCAATGATTCATCTGATGAAACTCCTATGGGTGATGACTTAGATTTGGTTTCAGATGACGTGAAGGGTAAAGTACCAAAGCAAAATGAACGCATGGAAGAACCCCTTCCTCAAAGCAAAAAATTTTTTGTGGAAAAAGTAGTATCTAATGAAGTATGGACCTTAGAGTTTGACGGCAGCTGCTCTTCTACTGGGTCGGGAGCCAGATTTGTGTTGGTATCTCTTCAGGGAGAGATTACCCCTTTTTCTTACAAATTACAGTTCAACAATACCAACAATATAGCTGAATACAAATCCCTGTTTCTCAAACTACAGGCTGCCAGAGAAAGGGGCATTAGGGAACTCCATGCTAAAGGAGATGCTGAGTTGATAGTCTGTCAGGTGAGGAACCTCTATTAGACCAAGAATGAGAGGTTGCGCTACTATCGCAACCTGGTCTGGGATCAGATTGAAAATTTTGATGCCTTCAACATCTCTACCATTCTGAGGGAATTCAATGACCGAGCAGATGCATTGGCTATCTCTGCCACCCTTCTAGTTCCTTACCCATACTTTAAGGGAGGTAGATACACTATTGAACTAGTTTTTCAACCAAGCATACCAGATAATGCCAACCACTGGCAAGTGTTTAATAATGATGATCAAATCATCGCCTTATTAGAGCAAAAGGATAGTTTTAAACAACTACATTTTGAAGGTAGTAAACCCCAAGAGTGTGGGGTAGCCCCTGAAACCCAGGCCAATACAGGCAAAGATTTCTTATAGCTCAAAGGGAATAAAATTCCCAAAGGTTTGGTTTCCCTAGAGAAGTTGTTTGATAACCATGACAGGTTTATCAAACAACAACGAACTAATTCAAATTCTTCCCAAGTTTTTGATCAAGTTAACTTAGGAACCAAGCATGATCCCAAGATGGTAAACATTGGGAAAGACTGCACTCCTAAAGAAAGGTTCGATCTTGCTAGTCTGCTCCGCTAGTATATGGATGTGTTGGCCTATTCCTACGATGACTTGAAATCTCTTAGGCCAAATGACATCCATC
Organism: Torreya grandis; assembly: GCA_037957365.1. Taxonomy (NCBI): domain Eukaryota; kingdom Viridiplantae; phylum Streptophyta; class Pinopsida; order Cupressales; family Taxaceae; genus Torreya; species Torreya grandis. Next base: position 523,343 of record JARHVA010001397.1, read on the forward strand.
ACGACATTCCCCTGAAAGCCGACTCTGTACCTTACAAATAGAAATCCAGGCAATATAATCCAAAAATATCAAGTACTATTTTAGCTGAGATACAAAAGATGCTGGATGCCTAGATAATTTTTCCAATACGTCACTCAATGTGGATTGCCAACATAGTACCTGTCAGAAAAAAGAATGGCAAAATTTGAATCTATGTGGATTTCAAGAACTTAAATTAGTTGTCATTAAAAGATAATTACCCTCTCCCCATCATGGATCAAGTTCTGCAGATGGTAACAGGTTCATAAATGTTACCAATGCTAGACGGTTTTTTAGGGTACAATCAAGTTGAAGTCGGGAAAGCAGATCAGCATAAGACATCGTTCACCACACCTTGGGGCACTTTCGCTTACCGCAGGATGCCTTTTTGTATGATAAATGTAGGTGCCACTTTTTAAAGGGTGATGGATCTTGCTTTCAAAGATGAGATGGGAAAATTCATTATAGTGTACCTGGATGATCTGATGGTATTTTCAAAACATCATTCTGAGCATGTTCACCATTTGCAAAAGGTACTAGAACGCTGTCATCAAAATGGTATCTCTTTAAACCCAAAGAAATCCATATTCAGAGTAACTGAAGGGAAAATTCTTCGACACATCATGTCCCGAGAAGGTATTAGAATCAATTTAGAAAGAGTCAAGTCCATCCAGGAGCTTACTCTGCCTACCAACAAGACCGCAATTCACTCTTTCTTTGGAAAGGTGAATTTCCTCATAAGGTTTATTCCTGAGTTTGCTGAGAAAACCCGTCATATTGTTAACATGATGAAGGGTAATGCTACGTTCAGGTGGACTACTGAGGGTAAGTCGGCATTCAAAGAGATTAAGGAAGTAATCACTCATGAACCAGTCCTAATCTGTCTAGATTATACTAAAGATTTCAAGATATATAGTTATGCCTCTGAGCATACACTATCAGCTATTCTGGTTCAATAAAATCTAGAAGGCATAGAATCTCCTATCTCATTCATGATTTTTCCACTCAAGGATCACGAGCTAAAATATTCCCTTATGGAGAAGCATGCATATGCCATGGTCAAAGCTGTCAAGCATTTCAAGTTTTATATCTTGAATTCTCACACTAAAGTTTTCGTACCAGATACAACAGTAAAATCCATTTTGACTCAGTAGGAGTTTAGTACAAAGAAAGGTAATTGGATTGCCAAAAATCAGGAGTTTGATCTGAACATCAAACCAACCAAGCTCATATGAGGAAGGGGTCTCTGCCAGTTGATCGCCAACAACATTCTAGGTAAAGTAGAAAGTGAAGAAGAAGAGATCGAAGGCGTGCCTATAGTTCTCTTTGTTACCACTACTGATGAGTGGTATTCTAACATTGCTCATTTTCTGACATATGGTGAGTGTCCCACTTATCTTTCTTTCAAAGAGAAATAGAATGTTAAATTGAAAGTAGTTGGTTATGTTCTGTGGGAAAATGGTCTTTACAAGAGAAACCTAGATGGGGCATTTCTTCATTGTGTTGACAAAGTTCAACAAGGAAGACTCTTAGAATCTTTTCACAATTTAGCTTGTGGAGGACATTTCTCTGCACCGGTGACGGCACACAAAATTTTGTGAGCAAGGTATTATTGGCCCATGCTTTTTCAGGATGCCTACAAATGGGTGCGTAGATGTGAACTATGTCAGCAATTTGTTGGAAAGCCTAAGCTACCTGCTCTACCCCTCAAGCCAGTCATGATTGAAGAACCATTTCAGCAGTGGGGTATTGACTTAATTGGAATAGTCAACCCATCTTCAAGTGCTGGACATTATTACATCCTCACCGCAACATATTACTTTACCAAGTGGGTAGAGGCCATCCCAACCAAGCATGCTATGTCTGAAGTGGTATGCATCTTTCTCAAAGAAAATATTATCTCCAGGTTTGGGGTTCCACTCAAGATCGTAACAGATAATGCAGCCTATTTTTCATCATAGGAAATTACTCAATTTTGTTTCCATTATGGGATTACCTTATCCCACACTTCAGACTATTTTCCTCAAGGGAATAGCCAAGTAGAATCAAGTAACAAGAACCTGGTCACCATTATCAGGAAGTTGGTGGATGAAAATCAGAGAACATGGCACAAAGCTTTGTATGATACTTTATGGGCCGATAGGATAACACCTAAAAGGGCTATAGTTATGTCACCCTTCCAACTTTTGTATGGATTGAATGCAGAAATTCCTATCACCCTTGAACTACCAGCGCTCGGGTTAACCAGAGCAATCGAAGACTCAACCTTTGAAAGCTCAGTTGACAAATGAATCATGTGTCTAACCAAGCTAAATGAACAATGAGTTATGGTACTGGATCAGATCAAGGAATATCAGGACCGGGTGAAAGCACTTTTTGATAAGAGGGCTAGAGTGCGTGAATTCCAAGTTAGAGATTAGGTCTTGTTATGGGACAAGAGGTGAAAACCAAAAGGGATGCATGGCAAATTTGAATCCTTATGGAGAGGCTCATTTACCATTCGACAGCTCTGTGGTGAGACTAGCTTCTTGGTGTAGTACCAAGATGGAACACCATTTACACTACCTCATAGTGGACAGCATCTCAAGCTATTCAATCCTTGAAGCTCAGATGAGTCCGTTTGTATATATGTATAGTTTTCATGTTTTGTCTATTTTTTCTTCCATTTTTTGCTTGACTCCATAGCCCAATGGCTTGGATGAAGGCACTTAGATAATGGTTTCTACTCTCGCTAATCAATTTGATTAAATGAAAGTTCCCCAACAGGAGCCAGCTATTGTTTCCAAATTCAGCTTAGCTCATTTTTGGAAACAACCCCCTACAAAACTTGTTTGTTTCATCTTTCATCTATCTAAATTCATTTTTTGAGACGAATTTCAAAATTCATTTTCACCTTGGCCTTGGAATGAGAAAGTGGTTACCATCTCATCCCAGCCAAGTTTTCCCCCCCAGACTCTCCTTCCAAAGTCTTTTCTTTCTTTTTTCTCGCAGGGGCAGTATTTTTTGCTGCCTCTACATTTCCTTTGATTTTTGTGCAAGGGCGGCAAATTTTGCCGCCCCTGCACTTTTTTCTCAAGGGCAGCAATTTTTGCCCCCTGCAGGATGAACCAAAAAATGCAAGGGCGGCAAAAATCACTACCCTTGCATGTCTCAATTTCCATGTAGGCATTAATGGCCACACATGGTGGGTTGTTGGGGTGGGTTTTCTACCCCATATAATCTGATTTGAGCCTCATTCTCCTCATTGCTTCCTCCTCTCCTCCTACCTCTTGCACCTGAGCGCCCTAGTTGACGATTCGAAGCACGTGTTCACGAATTCAACCTTGTGGCGTGCATGGTTTCTCAGGTAGGGTTTGTTTTTTACATTTATTTTTTATTTTCTTTTGTTTTATCTTAGTAATAGTTAGATGTTTTAGTTTTTTCTTTCCTCCTCCCTCCTCTCTTGCCCGCATCCTTCCACCTGTCCCTCCTCTCCTGCCCACGTCCTTCCACCTTTCCCTCCCTCACTGCAGGCTTCTCTTTTTCCCTCTACCCACAGGTGCACTTTACAAACTCATGCAGGTGGCATTTCTTGCCACCTATATTTTCTTTTTCTTCCCTCTACCTGCAAGGGCAGCAAAAATTGCCGCCCCTGCATGATTTTATAACTGTATTACAGGGGCAGCAAAAATTGCTGCCCCTTCTTTCTCTTCCATGCCTACAAGGGTAGTGAAAATCGCCACCCCTGCATGTTTTATTTCCAACTACAAGGGCGGTGATTTTTTCCACCCTTACTCCCTTTTCCAACTTTTTGTAGAGGCAGCAATTTTTATTGCCACTACATTTTTTCCTCCATTTTCGCTTAACTCTCAGGAATTTTTTCTGAGTTGTCCCTTTCTTTCCCTTTCTCCTCATTTTCTATTCCTCCCATCTTGGCCTTTTTAAGTGACCTCCAGTAACCATTATCACTTAAATTGCACTTTTTCTCTCTCATCCACTCTCCTCTCATCTGTGATCATGACTGTAGCACCTTTAGTGGATTCCTGCACACTTGCTCCCATCCAGTCAGAATCATTCTCCATGATGGAAGCATCTCCCAAAAATGTGAAAAGCATGAAATATAAGTACCAGGGCATCTTCCCACCCACATCAGTCTCCTTGAATGTCAATGACATTCGAGACACTGAGATTGGTCACGTGGACATGGCTGAGTTCCTAGCGTGAATAAAGGTGACAAATCCCAGCACTGGGATAAAGAGGATTGTTGAGAGCAACATCCACCTGGTGGCCACCTTTCTGGTGGTAGCACATCATGCTGAGTTCATCCTCTAGTGTGTGCATTTTTAAAACAAAGAGATTAGATCAATTTTAGATGCCAGTGGTAGCATGATAATTTAGCTGGACCCTAATTTTATTGACAAAGTTTTCTTGTGTCCTCCAGCCACCAAAGTAACCCAAATCGACTTCGTGAGTGCACAAAAGGAGTATAACAAAGACCCTGAGAGGGCAAAAAAAGTAATTAATTACAAGTGGCTAAAGACCCCTAAGACTGGCCTCTCCAGATGGCTGAAGAACTTCTCAAGGAGTGAATTCATCGAAGAATTTGGTGACTTGATCACCCTTCTCAATAGAGTACGGGGCCTCCCATCTTCTTTATAGTTCCATGAATGGATGTACCCATTCATTAAGATCATCCTCCAGGGCAAGCAAACTATCTTTTGGGGAGAACAAATCAGCAATGCCATTCATGAATAGTTGACCAAGGTACAAACTTCCTTCAAGTTCTACATGACTTCGTACCTGGTCTATATAGCTGCAGCAATGCAATCTTTCCCAGGATTAACTATAGCAAGAGATAGAAAGATCACCCTGATCTACTCATATTATCTTTAGCTGATGCTTCAGGGGTCAACATGTCATTTCAAATGAGTCAATGATGCATTATTTGCCATGTTTTTATGTCTCTTTGATCCTCATCTCAAGTAGAAGAGAATATCAAATGAGGCCTGGGTAGTAGTAAATGGCTATGGCTACATGTTCCTCCAGTTCCCTACTTTCTGTTATCTTTAGGTTGGTTTTTACCAAGGATACCCTTATATGCTCCCCAAATTCCCTTTTGACAAGTTAGTCCTAATGGAGCTTTGCCGACAACTGGCTGTCATGCATACTAAACAGATGGAACTCAAGAGACCCAATTTCAAGTTTCTGATCCAGATTGGCAGGTTTTTAGTTGCCACATCAACCAAAGCTAGGGTTATGGAAAAAAAATGCAAATGGTTACTATCAAGCCATTCAAGAGATGGGAGAAATTTGACTATAGGGAGTCAAGGAAAAGATCAAAAGGAAAACTCAATCCTATGAACCCATGATTGAGGATATCTGGGTGGCCCTAAGGATAGCCAAAAAAATAAGGAAAATGGACTATTGCCATCTAACACTGGAGCAGATAGAATACCTCAGACTTGCAGAGATCCCATCAGGTCTAATTGATGATGGGAACATCATAAAAAATAGGTATCTAGGAGAAAAGGTTGCCGGTTCCCTTCTCCCTCCAATTTAGTAGTTTCAGAAGGAGCTGACTTCTTTGAGAAAAAGATTCGAGCCAATATTGGCTAACACCAATGATTGGTTAGAAGCCAAAGGGATCACCTTGAGAGAATTTATTACAGGATCAGAGGCTGAATACTAGGCAAAATTGAAGAGGAAAGTGGAAAATAGAACCAAAAATAAGGGTGATGTCCCTTCTTCTTTTAGGCCTCACAAGCCAAGGATCATCTTTGTATCCAAGAAACCTAAGGCCACTGAAGAGCCTGGAGCGGCGATAAAAGGAACCAAAGAACAAAGCCCCAAGGTACAGGTAGCTCAGCCCATGGAAATAGAGGATCAACCATTAGAACAACTGAGTGTTGGGTCTCCACTCTCATAGGAACAAGCACAGCCAATCTAGAGCACTTCTCCTTCTCCCCCTCAATCTCCTATGGTGCCCATTTCTCCTATCTCCCCAATCAGTGTCCCCTCTTTCGGAGCCACTTCTCCTTCCAGGGTTGTTTTTGGCAATCCTCAGGATCCTTCCAAAGGTTCCCCTCACTCTTTTGGATCCATTCCAAGTCTGTCATCTCCTTCTTTCACCTTGCCAACAAGCCCTGCACCCGAGCCAAAATCAGTAGTTTGTGTAGTTTCACCAGTTACTCTGATTGTAACTACTGTCACCACTAGCATCATAGAAGCTGCTATAATAACACTAGCAGAGACAACCATTGCCATAATAGGTACTTTTCTACCACCTTGGATGTCTGCTTTCACGCCAAAAAGAAGAAGATGGCCATCTCCCCAGATGAGTTTGACTTTGGCAAGTTAGTGCCAGTAAAGGCAAAGGCTCCGAAGAGGCCCAAAATCCTTTCCAAATTAGTTGAAGAGAAAGGGCAGAAATTTTTGGAAATAGCCAGGCCCCCACAAGATGCAACCCTTGAGGGTTTTGAGATGACCAGCTATTCCATCTCTCATGTTGAACTTGGCAAAGTTACTCATGAAGGTGCGAAAATTGATCTCTAGGCTGCCATGGACATTATGGTCCAAAAATTTGACAGAGAAAAGGAGATGAAAGATTACTACAAAGCCAGAATAGAACAACTGATAGCAATGATCAAAAGGTTCACTCTTCCTCCTGAAGCAGTAACTCCAGAGGCCTTCTCAATGGATGACTCAGTCATTCAAAGAGCAGAAAAGACTTATTTAAAGGGGAAAGTCTTGGAGGACTATATCAAAAGAATGCATACTTAGGGAGTCTCTTTGCTTATAAAAGTGGTAGAAAGGATAGGTAAAATGAAGAAAGTAAAAACATAGGTAGATGACTTCATCTCCCTCATTTCTCGAGAGATTGACAGCTTGGAGAAAGATCTTGGCAGATGGAAAGAAATGAAAAATCTCAAAAAGAGCACCCTGATATCTATTGGTGTCATCTCCAACAAGGACTCCTATGTTGAGATCAAGGAGTCGCTGGTCTTCAGAATCTAGGTACTCAAAGATTTAATCGATGATCTTAAAGCTTTCAAGGAAGCTAGTGAGAAGAGTGACCTGAGCCTGTTAGATAAGTTAGAAGAGTTGCCATGCGACTTGACCTCTAAGGACCATCAGTTCCTTCTGGCAGAGGAGATGATTCAAAATTTCAAGGAGATGATTCGAAAAGATTTTGAAGAAAAATTATTCTCAATGTCTTCGGTGGATATCATTCTAGATGCTCAGTTAACTTTGGAGAATCTGAAATCCAGGTTAACTAGCCATACTAAAGCCATCACAACATTGAAAGATGCACTGATCCAAGCAAGAATCATCTCCAAGAATGCAGTCATGCCAGACAACATAGGAATTTAGGCATCTATCACAATGTACGATGCTCATCTGAAGAAACCTGGCGGCCCAAACTAAATCTCTCTCTCCTTCTTTCTTATTCTATCTTTATGCACTTTTGTTTTGTCCAAAGTGCATGCAGTTTTGGAAAATGTAATTACATGTAAAAGTTTGGAAAAATATCTAAAAGTCAAAGATGAGTCATCTTTGACCAAGATATTTTGTATATTTTATTGTTTTCTATTTTTGAGGATTTTCTCCCTATATATAGTGGAGACCTCATTTGTAAATGATCTTGGAAAAATTAATAGCAAATACTCTGCTGAAATTGAAGCAACTTTTGAGACTTTGTGCTCAAATTTGTAAATCATATTTTGTTGAATGAATGAGAAGCAGGTTATTTCAGACTTTGTGTTGAGATTGTTTGTGTTATTTAGGAAATAGTTCTTATGTCCTTTTTCCTGGTAATATCTTATTCATCTGATTTAATAAGCAAAGTGGGTGTGCTTATATTATCTAAGGGTGCTTCTAGAGGGTAGAAGATAGACTTTGTGTTGTTTTTACCTTTGAGATTCAGTTATCTTTTGTAGTTTCAGTTGAAGACTTTATGCTTCACTTTACTCTATGGTTATACTTGTTTCAAATCGGTGAAAGAAGCTATAGAAGACTTTGTGCTTGTGTGAGAATTCTTGTGGACTTTGTTACTTCAGGTGATTTCTTGCTCTCTATTTAATATCATTCCTGAAAGAAGAGGAGTGTTGTTAGCTTAAGGCTAGGATTTTCCCTCTTTTGTTCTTTGTACATTACCTCTAAAAAAAGAGAGGTAGATGTTGTTATACCACCCTCTGTGTTATTTTTCACTTAATTATATACGTATATCCAGCATGTAAGTATTAATAGGGAACCTTCCCTTGATGAGAGGAGAGATTTACTTCATCCAGATCTGGTAAACCCATACTCTTCATGGTGCAAATCTCCCTATGCTGTGGTTGATATACCCATTTTGTCATCAGTTAGTTGACGACAAACTATTCACCCAACAGTATACACATTTTGAGATATTATAATATTTATAATGGTTCTTATTATATGTGAACAACAATGTAGATCTAGTGTATAAATATAATTATACTATAACCTTATATCAATAAAATTTTCTTATACAATAGAAAAGAATGGAATAAGTTGGGGGAGATGTATAAAGAAATATTAGAGATTTGATCTTGTTTAGGAGCTATTTTGAGATTTTATGGGTTATATTGTTAACTAAGTCCTATCATAAGAAGGGTCTTAGTATACTTGGTTTCTTGTTATGGTCTTCTATACATTTTTGGTTTTGAATGTAATTCATTTGATAAACCTATGCATATCACTTTTGTTGTTAAGTGAATGAAAATAATGATTTTATTTATTTATGATTGATTGTACCTTATATTGTTATTTGGGCTGAGTGCATGTTGTAATATGTATTCATTATACTTGAATCTATATGTAAAAATTACTAGACTTCAACTATTTTTTTAACTTAAGAGTTATCATACTAATAATTTCTATATGAGTACTTGGATAATATTTCCTTGATTTAGAATAATCTATCATACCTTATAATAATCTATATTAGAAGAGTAATCCTTAGATGATTCTACTTAAATAGATTGAAGGAATGATCCATTCTTGTAAGTTCATATGCCATCCTCATAAAATGAATCATATTTGAGTAAATCAATTTAAGCACATAATTTTATTACCAAGATTTATTAATTAGAAAATACCAAGAATGTTAAAAAAATAAGGAATACAATCCTTTATAATAATATTATCAAGATCATTCCACCAAATTTTCCCAAAATACATAAGAGAATAATAATGTGATTTTACTATCATAGATCATGGATCAACTACAAGCTTAATAAACATATTAAGAACACAAAATATCCCAAAAGTGTATTTGGGTCCTCTGTAAGGGTTTTTTAGACTTGTTGCCTTGTTTTATTTATAATATACTCATAACTAAGTTGCAATGGCCAAATCTTATTACTTAAGGGTTAATAGACTACTCCTTTAGCCTACACAAGAGGGTAAATTCACTTGCCTTAATCATAGTGGTGAAGCAATAGTCAAAGTAAAGATGTTGATATTACCTTTTAATCTCTACAAGGTTGAAATGATTCTCTCAACTCTGATTTAGTCATCCTTTAATTATTAGTACACTGAAGATTAATAGGTAACCTTTTGTTACTAAGATAAGAATTCTTATAATTTTTTTTTGAGAAAACCTATCTCTTTTAACACATAGGAGAATGATATAGCTTGACAAATCCAACAACTTAATAATAAGGATTTGATCCTTAAATCATGCATACCTAGTATATAGAATATCACCAAAATACCTCATGGTATTTGTAAAAAAATACTACAAGAGATGAATAATTTTCAATAGTCATGAAAAATATTAGGAGTTATTATAAATTTACACATTACTATGAATTCAAAAAATATCAATCTTACATATTTTTATAGACTCCTTTCTCACTACTATATTTATTTAAACAACAAAAAGATAATTATCTAATTTTAAACCATATGTTAATAAACTAAATTATACTTTATAGGTAAAGATTAGTTTTATGGCCGCTACACCCCTACTCCCATTGTCCATCCTTGTGATGAAATATGACTCCCACAACCATTATATATTCAATATGATACAACTATTAGTATTTCACATATAGGTTTCACTTTCAAATCATACAAAGACTGAGAGCATGATTTTATTATATACCATACAAATACATATCTACCTATAACCATTCAATTATCCCAACCTAAATGTTAGGCCATTATACTCTAGGTATTTTTTTACCAGCTAATATAATGAATATTAAATCATACCATATTCATTTTTATTCAAAATAGAATGTGCATTCGTTGGGCTCCATCCTGATGAATTCACTTGGATACACATGTATATAAAATATTAATTCTCATACTCTTATTTACTTATAAATTGATGCCAATGTAAAATGAATACAAAATAGAACCAATTATCTATCCTAAAATTTCAAAAAATTCAATTAAAGGAGTATCAATATATATATATATATATATATATATATATATATATATATATATATATATATATAACCACATGAATAAACATTTAATAGTATGGGTTAAATTCCATCCATAGAAATAACCATTTAAGATATCATGAACACTTTACACACACACACACACATACATATATATATGTATATATATATATATATATATATACATGTATATGTATATATATATATATATATATGTATATATATATATATATGTATATATGTATATGTATATATATATATGTATATATGTATATGTATATATATATATATATATATATGTATATATATATGTGTGTATATATATATATACATGTATATATATATATATACATATACATATATATATATATATAGATATACACATATATATATACATATATATACATACATACATATATCCATACACACACACACACACATATATATATACATATACATATATATACATATATATATATATACATATATATATATATACATATATATATACATATATATACATATATATATATATATACATCTGTATATATATATACATACATATATATATATATATATATATACATACATATATATATATATATATATATATATATATATATATATACATATACATATATATATATATATACATCTATATACATACATACATACATACATACATATATATATATATATATATATATATATATATATATATATATATATATATATATATATATATATATATATATATATATATATATATATATATATATATATATATATATAACCACATGAATAAACATTTAATAGTATGGGTTAAATTCCATCCATACAAATAACCATTTAAGATATCATGAAGACTTTACACCACTCAAGTTGATTTCTAGTTCTTTGACCAATTCCCTTACATGGAGAAATAGATAGAGATAATCAACAAGAAGTTTGAACACCAAAATACCTCAATAATTATGCATATCATCTTACACTTAGGAATTTAATAAATACAAAGAATAGACATTCATAAGGAAATTTAATAACTTCCAAGATTCTTTTATTATTTTCCTTAAACTCATAGCAACTAACTTATTCATCAATGCAAGACATAATGTTTTTTTAACACCTATTCCAACACAGGGTTTTATCATTGTCAAATAAATTCTTATGCATCTAAGAATATCTTATGGAAAAATATATTATATATAATTAAATAAATAAACAATGGAGTATGTGTTTATTCACACTTACTACCTCTTTTAGCAAGTATAAAGTATTCAATGCATAAAAACTATTAGCTACATCAATCATAGTTTTGAAATCAAATGGAAACATGTATTGACAATAAATTTCCATCCATAAAGGGATTATCAAATCAATTATGCCTCTATTTAGGATTAAACAAGGTACCCAAAATACCTCAAAATGAACCAAGATAAAAACCCAATAGTCAATTCACAAGGCTAATCTTCCAAAAATAAAATATGCCACATGATAATATTAACAACCTCACAATGAAAAAATTTTGGAGTAACCACCAATTGACAAAACAATAGAAACTAGATGAACCATTCAAAGGGTTTAAAACAATGCAAGAGTAAAATAAGGATTGGATTCGATAACCAATTTTATGTACAAGAATATAACTAGGTCAAGGTATAAAGTAAAAAAAAAAAATGGTTTTAACGCACAACTTATTTTCCCCAACAAGGTTTCAAAAAGAGAATTATTCAAGTTCAAATTTCAATAATTCACCCTCCCAAAATTAGATTAGAATATAAACATTCCTACCAATAATTTATAAAGAACCTCTAAGGTTGATTTACAAGAGTTCAAATTATCTATATTTGCCCATTAGTAGCTTCAATAAGGAAAGGCAAATATTTTAAAATCTCTTATTATTCAACAAACTTGTTATTTTAAAGATTAATACTACAATGGTAAATGAAAATATGAACAGGTCTAGAATCATGAACACTCTTGTCATAATAAAATGTCATGCCTAGGATTCATAGGGATATCAACTTAGTGTACCAAGCATCACCCCTTTTGGTGTTTTAATAATAAAACCACATTTACTTTATTCTTTTTTTAGGAAAGAAACTGAAAAATTTCAAGAATGTATCTACAATATAAATTATTTAATGAAATGATAATTATTTAAATATATATATATATATATATATATATATATATAACTTCCATCTAAGCAACCTCTAAAAATTGCTCAACTAAAAAATTCTAAATTTTTCCGAGTAAGTTGAACTAGAAAATGATGCAAAATATTCTTTTTTCCAAATCCCATAATCCCCATATCAAATTATCTATAATTATATTTTTAACGTCTAAAACCCAATATAATGACAAGTATATCTGATCCTATGTACTATTTTTATCTTAAATCTTTTTATTAATATATAAACAATAGAAACCCCACAATTTAGCATTACCCAATAAAGGAAATAACAATAAAAATTGGGCATTTAATAATATCAATAAAATGGAAATTTATTTAACCATTTTTCATAATCAATTTGGTAACCTTATCTACAAAAACATTACCAGATCATGAACTGACCTTCTATAGGGAGGGATAGTTAGTTTTTATTACTTTTTGTTATTTCAACCTATGGGGCTTGCTACTTTACTTAATACTGTTTAACTATGGTTCTTGGTCCCTATAAAACTAGGTCATTTACCTTATCAAATAAAAAATACAAATATTTATTATTTTTCCATAACCCAGGAGAATAAACAAAATACCACTTGCATACCCAAAATTTCCCTTATTTGGAGTATAGGATCACATATGATTATTTAGGCAAGCATATCTAGGCATATACCCAAATATAAATATAAATAATCAACCTAATACTATTTATAATTAGTATGAAAACATATTTCAATAAGAAGAGGGTAACTTTCTTGGTAAATACCGTAGCTTCTCTATGGGATTGTTTCTTTCCTAGAATAAATAAAATGCACATAATCCTTGTAAAAGGGTGTATGTATCCATCATACAATGATCAAATTCAATTAAAATAAAAAATAATCTATTGTATCTAAAAAGTGGTAGAATTTTGAGTGCAATATCTCCCTAAGTGGCATAACGGTGGCCCAACATGCCCCCAACAAGTTGCCATAACTCCACACACCTCCCCTCCCTCTAATGGTGATTTGGTATCTCCTTAAAACTAATAGATAACCCTAAGTTAATTATCATCTAAAATTGGAAAGAAGGAAAACTCCACAAGCTAGGGTTTATTTCAAATGATTTCTATAAGCATTCTCCAATGTTCTAAAGACACCCCAAATAAACATGTATTATTTAATTTCATAAGAAATAATGATTTAATTTTTATTTCTAAATCCAAATGTCCTCCAAATTTTTCATATTTAGATATAATTTAATCCCATTAAAATTTTATCATAATGTTTACCAAGTTAGAATCCATATTAGCATTATTCCAAAATTACCATCTCAAGTATTAAAAGTATTAAGCTATAGGCCAAGTTTCCTTCTATGATGGGGTAAGTGAGTTGTTTATTTAAAATAAAAGTATATATATACACTAAATATATCATTTTTTTATTATTTTTATAATTCCTTATAAAATAAAAATTATATGACTTATTCCATGCTAATAACATCCTACAACATTGGTCCAAAGGAAAAATTGACCTCATTACCCAAAATAGATTGGGATTAAAATAACATAATAAAATAGGCTTAGAAACATAATGCCTTAATCATGAACAAGGTAAGAATAAATTATGACTAAATTCATGTTCTTACTATGCATTATAGATGTCTAACATGTATTAGAATTATTGAGAGTTAAAACCCTTTTACAACCATTCACTAGTTCATTAAATAATATTGGGTTACTTTAGCTAGTAACCCTAAAATATCACTTATGGTGATATATGCATGCTCAATTTGACTAAGGTTTAGTGATTACCATGATGATGGAGTATCAATCTATGCATATATCCATATAACTAATATCGATCAATGACTAGCTCAACTAGCTAATGCTTAGCCATCGAGAGTGCCAAAACTAGGATTATGATAGATATCAAGTGTTATATACATGAGTGTGCTAGTATAAAACTCATATACCTACCCCCTAATGTCATATGATAATTATGATTCAATATTATATATTTTTTTGTGAGTGTAATTGATTTGAATCCTTAGATATGATTTATATAATGAAATCTTTGGCCAAAGTAATTTTATAGTTGAGTCATTGTCATTCCACTATAATTTCTAGTTTACATGTGTATGTTGATGTCATAATAGATATATTGTTAGATTTCATGGTCTATGTAATTATTTCATGTATTAATTATTGTAGACACATGGGTTTAGATTGATTTTTGATGTCCATACTATAATTATCTTCCCCTCCATTAAGGGTAAGGCTACTTCCATTGGCGAGGTGTGCAAGATATTGATAGTATATGGTTAGAGGTAAAGCACATAGATGATGCTCTCCCTCTTTTTAGTTTTTAAAAAATTAAGGATCATACTCATGACTATATTTATGGATAATTGAGTTGTTTTTGAAGTTAAATTGTATCGATTACATATTATATTATATATTTAACTTTGTACTAAAATGTAATATGTAGTATATTATTAATTTATGGATATTCAACACAATAGTTACTATGATATTTTTAATTAATTCTTAATATTGTAAAAAAAGTGGTTGTATGCTTATTTATAGATTTAGTGTGGATTATATCAATAATTTGATGTACTTAATGATTATTTTATGAGAAATATTGATATTTTATTCTATCATAGACTATTTTACAACTAAATGGATCATTTTATTAACTAGTGAGTACATATTTTTAATCATTTATTGATTTAGATGCATTTATTAGTCAAATAATAATCTTATAGATAGTTATAGATGATTTCATATGTCATATATTTAGACTTTAAAAAAATATTGTTATACATTATTAGTAACCCAATGGGGTTCTAACAATACCTATGTCAAGGTCTATGGGAGGAATGAAATGAGTCATACATGTTATTTGTCACTTAGTTTTAATTTAGAATAATTTAAATTTGAATATTTAATCACTATGTATCACTAAGGTGTGTTAAGAAATTTTTATGACTAATTTCAATATTAATTTTGCTATCCATAATTTGAATTGATCTTATTAAATTATTTTGAAATATATTACATATTTTAGGAAATTAACATATAATTATGAATCTTGTAAATTGAATAATAAAAATATACACTATGCATATTCATAATAATCATGTTATAATAAAAAAATTAAATAATAAACCAACCTTAGTAAAATAAGATAAATTTTGGAAAACCCATTTTTTTTAATTTTAGGAAATAAATGACATCCATATTTTTTTTCAAAAATAGACAATTATTTGTATAGGCCAAATTAATAGCAATTTTAAAACTTTGTATACACCTTAAATTGGTCAAGAAAAAACACATATCATGTATTTTCATAGTCTTATCATAAGAGACTCTAAATGGTGAATATGAGCCTTTTTCACATTAGCCATGTCTTTTATTTTTACTCATCATGGTCTTGTCTCTTGTTCTGGTCACCATTTTCCTTATTCCCTATCATCTGTAGCCTTCTAGATGATCATTACAACTCAACCAACTCTATTCCCCATATTAATTCCATCCCATAGGTATGGATCTTGTAGGATAGGATCACTTGGATTGGAATACAACATTGGACCCTAGGGTATCCATTTCTAGCGCTCTTCTCCAAAATTATTTTGAGCTCTAATGGTTAGTTTCTCTTATTAAATGAGTCTCAACCCCTTTCTTAGCTTCATCATTAACTTTTCCAATGTTGGCCTAATGTGAATAAATATCACAAATTCAAAATAAAGAGTGTATTATATAAATGACTACACAAGGCATTTTATATATAACACTTACTACTTTAGCATAGTACATAATAAAAATTAGTCAACATTATAGCTCAGCATGTTGCATCACACATAGACTTGCATGATTGATCAAGGAAGGGCCTAGGTGAAATCAATTCTTGCATCTACTATGAACATTTATTATGTACATTCCCTGAGAGATAACTACATTTTATTTGAGACCCTAGCTTGAGGGTTAATGTAGGCAGTGATGAGGACAACAAGGGTTCTAGATCGTATGATCATACTTCCCCTAACCTAGTTTTTCCTCATTATTTTAATGTATTTTTTATTTCATGTGTGTAGATAGACCCCAATTTTATAGATTAAAATTGACCTATAGTGATATCTATTGATATTCAACCCCAAAACTTTCATATGTAGGCTCACATAGAGATAATGATAGAACCTAAAAAGCTCAGACCTTTAGGAAAACACCAATAAAAGAGGACTATAGAACTAGACCCTAGGGTGTCCATTTATGAAAATCCTATCCTTTCACTTAAGGAAATATATATTCAAGTTTTATACACTATCCCAATCCTATGTATCAGTTTTTAGCCCTCAGATCATTCATCTCAGTCTATTTTTCTAGATAAGTTTATTTCTCTCCCTATGAAATTGATGTAATTAATTTTTATCTAAGCTTAATTTAAATATATTTGATTTTATTTTTCCCCTTAATTTAGACACTTTATTTTTTAGTAAATATACCCTAGTTTCCTAAAAATAATAAAGTTTTCGTGAACCTGACTTACTTCAAAGAAATCTAAAACCACTAGGTACATTTAGTGTTTTTCTTTCAAATTTTATGCACAAATTTAATTTAAAATTTATGGTTTTTTATATATTTTTATGCATTTAACCTATTTATAATTATTTTTATAATTTAAATTATTTCCATAAATTTCAAAAATTCTAAAAACCTAGCCCAAATCCCTAAATTTCTAAACTAGGTCCTCAAACCCCAAGCCCTCCTTGCAATTTTTAGAAAAATATTTTGAATTTTTTTCAAGTTGTTTAGATTGTCAGAAATATTTAAAAAATATCTATGTTATTATTTATTATTGCATTCATTTTCTTAATAATTTTTCACATTCTCTTTGGTGAAAGAAATAAAATGGACACTAAGGCACTTCTTCCCTCTCATCCCATAGATCAATTTCTAAATTTTTATCATAATTATGACAATGAATGGAAAAATTTGAAAATTTACACATTATCTAAAAATGTGGAAAATTATTTCATTTACAATGAAGATAATTATTATTATTGTAATGAAGAATATGATGATACGTGTGAAAGTGATAGTGAAGAGATGCATCATCTTCTCTGAAACCTATCTCTTTTATTCCCTCTTATAAAGAAAATAATTTTGATAAATGGGAAAGGTAATTTTCACCTCATTCTCATATTCACAATGAACCAAATGAAAAAATTATTCATGCACTTCCAAGTGAACCTCTTATTGGTTATAATTTTATGCCATATGAACCTAAAATTATTCACAATGAACCAAATGAACAAATTAGTCATGCACTTCCAAGTGAACCTCTTATTGGTTATAATTTTATGCCATAAGAACCTAATCTCTCTCTCTCTCTCTCTCTCTCTCTCTCTCTCTCTCTCAACACAATAATATAAACATAATAGAATCAAATTTACAATGCATAGTTCAAATGATGAATCTAATGTTATCATATATACTTTATCAAAAGAATGTCTAAAAGATAACTCTCTTAATCTTAATTCTCATAGTGCAAATGACAATAATGAATGAATTCCATCCATGAATAACATAGATGAACATTCACATGATAATCTATTACATATTGGAAAATAATTAAATTCTTCTCTTACACCTCTCCATAGTGATAATCAATATGATAGTGAAAATGGAAATAAATATGAAAATGAGTGACTATAAACAATATTTCATCTATGATAATGATGCATTGAAAAATGATGATTATTATGAATATAGTGAAGATGAAAATGCATCTCAGGTTTCTAATGCTTCTATCACTCTTCCTCTCAAACATAATGCACTACCAAATGTTGTTTCTACTTCTATGCATGATTCTATTTCAAATAATGCACATGTTATTGATTACTTCACATCCTCTAATAAATTAGAATGTGATTCACTAAAACATAAAGATAACAATAAATCTCCCAAGCTACCCCTACTATAGTAGCACCTATTTCTCACTTTTCACCTAAAGAGAATGGTAGCTCACATCCCTCCACCAAGGTCCAAGTTACCATTCCTCCAAAGGTTCATGTGAGAACACCCACTCTATATGATCCAATTACTAAATGTAGTATTCCCATGGATAAAATTAATGATCAAATTCAATGATTAAATTAACCACTTCAAGATGCTAATATTCCATCCCAAGAGATAATTTATTTGATGCATGTAGTAGGTGAATTATAACACCAAGTACAATACCTTACCTTGGAAAATAAGTCTTATAAGTCTTGGATGGATTCCAATGATTTACATGGTAACCATATTTTGAAGAAATTCATAAAATCTTCATTACCTAAGCATTTCCAAATACCATCATTGCCTCAATTTGATGGAAATGGAGATCCATTCATACATCTTCAAGCCTTTCAGAAGGCTTTGTCATCTCATGTGAGTCTTTTTATTCTACTCTAATTATTTTAGCAGACATTATTGGGGGAGGCACATAATTGGTTCTTTCATCTAATCCCTATTGGTTCCTTTCACACATATGATGACTTAGATGAGGAATTTATAAAAAATTAAATAAAAAACATGGGCCCTCATGTTACATATGAAAAACTTGCCACATTGCATCAAAATACTTCAAAGCTAGTTAGTGATTATATCTTATGATTCAAGATGTGCATGTTAAGATTGATTTATAAACCAAAAAAAATAGAGATTCAACATATATTTATTAATGGGATTCATTAACCTCTCCTTGAGCATCTATTATATTAGATAGAGTCCTCTTTTAGACACTTATGCTATATAGTTATAGATTTGGAAAAGAAATTGGGATTGATTGATACAAATTCAGTTGATTAGATTACCCTAGATTTCATAGTAGTACCTACATCTATAGATCCTAACACATAGAATCCACCATGTCCTAAAAAATATAGGAGGCCATAACTAGAAAATCAACCAATTAAGAATAGAGAGCCAATATCCATAGCACACAACTTATAGTATGCACTACAAAGAATGGCATTATAAAATTTACATAGGGTACACTAAGATCTCTTCCATCATGGAACCTTAGACCTCATTCCTCCACAACTGAGTCATCCTAAGATATTCCTTTATAGGAATCATTTGTCACTCATCATGAGAGTAATTTAGGTTATATGATAGAGCCTCATAGGAGATATCTTATTACGCCTACTCAAAATGTTTGGAAATAAGTACAGTGAGATCAACCTACATATAGAATTGTAAACTAAGGAGTACATAGTGCAGTTCCATATACATATCTAGCATAGTCACAGGTAGCACAATAGAGTACCACTCTATAGAGATATTTACTACAACTAAATTTTGAGGGTATTATCTCACATAAAAAACTAATATAGTTAATATTAAATGAAAAACATTATAGAGTATTGCTCTAAATAGATATTCACTATGGTCAGATTTTAAAGGATCTATTTCACATAGTAACCTACTACGATTGAGATTAGACAAGCCCCCATCATAGGTTTTAGCTACATATTGACCTATTTCTACATCAAAGAAAAATCCATAGGATATTATTTCATGTATAAATCCACTATGATTATGGATAGAGGAGCCTTCCCCATAGCACATAGTTTTAGTTGCACACCTAGTGAGGTTACATTTTATAGAGTCTTCATGTAGAACTAAAGCTAGTGCATCATAGATAATATCAAATACATTACATATTCATACACAACTTGAGTAGTATAGGCACTTTTTCAATTTGGTATAAGGGTTTAGATAGTGATCCAACACATAGTCATATTAGTATTAGTTCATAGCTTCACTTACTAGAGTAGCTATGGAGCCAAAGGTCCAACCTTTGTATTCTTAAGCCACTCTCAGGGAATTGAGCACATAATTCTCTCTTACATCCCCTTCTAATAAAAAATAACATTATTAAGTTTCAAATAGCCATCCCTAGCCAAAACAAATGATCTCAAATTTAGACCTTACCAATATCCCATTTTACCAAGCTTAAACCGGTTCACTTTCTTAAAACAAATTACCAATTATAAAACTAATAAATTTTTTACTCACATATGATTGTAAATAAAACCTAAACATCACACATTAATATATCTTGAACAATAAAATCATATCCCAAACAACAAATCTATAATGTAGTACATGAGTAGTAATAAAAAAAAATTCCATATATAATGAAGTATTAAAAACATATACATCATATCAAAATATAATCAATCATGAATGGGTGTCATGTCCTCACTCTTAGTCTCCCTTTCTCCACCAGTACTAGTCCCATAATCCACTTTACCACTCAATGGCCCCACACCTCCTCAAGCTCCTGAATGCCTCTTATAACTCTCTCACTCTAGTATCCAAACATGTTCCTCATGAAAGTCTATATAATGCCTCTAAATCTTCATGTACTCATCCATAAGCCTCATACTCATTGATCCAAAATTGGGTGGGGGCATCTTATGCCTATCTAGCTCAATCTTCAGCTCATCTCTTTCTCTCTCTCACTACCCTAGCATATGTAGTTATTTATATAGTATCTATATAAAATAAATGAGCATAAAAATTGGCTATCACTACCACTCACTCTATCAAACCCTCCTCTACTGCATCATCAAGAACATGTCACATGAGTTCTTAGAGTGTCAACTCAATGATTCTCTTAGAATCCATCATCTCCACTTCCTACCCTAGCCTGTGCTTCATCTTGAGTATCTCCCACTCCACCTACACATAAAGTATAACACTACATTATATATATATATATATGTTCAAATTAAACTAAACAAGCATGAACTTATACATAACTCAAATATAATTGCTATTTACCTCCCATCATTTAGATCAGCGTAGGATCCTCATACTCAAGAGCATCCCCTCTATTAATAGGATATAATGGAGCCCACTAATGCCTAGCCCACCATGTGGTATATGCCTCTATACATCCAACATCATCTACATTAGGAATAGATATATACCCATCACATACATCCAAAGGTAATGGTGCTAACTTAGCCTCAGTATCCCTCACATGAGCTCTTTCCCTCATTGGTGCCCATGCACTCCTCACCCATACCCATGCCATCAGGGGCACATCTTGTGGTACCCCAAACTATCTAATCACACACTTATACTGAAAACACTCATACACTCCAACCTCATGGTCATGTAACCAACAATTGACCCTCATATACTATAACTTCACTCCATCCTTAACCCACCTAATAAATCCTCTATAGGGCCTCCATATGATATCATGAGCCAATAATCTATCTAAAACACATCTACAGTGATCTATACTAGGAGACCAAATAGCCAATGTACTCCTCCACTACTCCCCAAATGGTCATGAAGGTGCTCACTCTACCCTGAGTAATATAATCAGTCACACAACTATTATGTGCTCATAATACCAATAATGCAATAAACTAGCTACACTCACACCACCATTAAAAGCCTCCTGACTAAACCTATATATATCCTTGTATAAATGGGCAAGCATATTCTTACCCTATGAGAACACAGTGCCATATACCTCTACACTATGAATTATCCTATGCATCTTATATGTAATCGACACTCCATTCCAATCCATAACAACAAATGAGGCCAAAAACCTAACCAACCACTTCTACAAGCACATAACACTAGACTATATTATAACTGACAATAGTACATTGTTATCACTACATCTCTAATTTATACCTAAAGGAACACCATCAAAATATAAGGATGTTTAATCAACAACATAAACACCCATGTCATCTTACAATGTCACATGCCATCCACTAACCAACAAATGAAAAATATGTTACACATCCTCTAGAGTCACAATAATCTCCCTTGTAGGAAGCCAAAAACTATATGTATCTACATTCCACCTCTCACATAAGGTATTAATTAGATACCTATCCCACTACATAGTGCCTAGGTCACACACATGACATAACCCTACCATATCCATCACATCTCTCTCATTACCAAATAATTGCAATAGCCTCAATGTCTCCATCACCTAACCTCTATGGAACTCCCTCATTTATATGTCACCCTGTAAAACACTATAAAATAACACATATATTAGTCTATAATGAAAAATCAATAGCCAAACAAAAACCATAACAACTAAACAAAGTAGTGGCTTAGAAAATCTAGCCTTTAAAAAAACAATATTGAGTGCATGATACATCATTGGATAGGAGTGATGCAACCTAGACAGTATTACTAGAGCCTGGAAAAGAGTGATAGATGCAAGATAGGAGTGCTAGAACTAGTCAAATTTTTCCTAAGAATCTTAAAATAGCTTAAAAACATCAAAAAACAAGCTTCCAAACATGAAAAACTCATGAATTTTAGTTACTTACCATGCTAACATCACTACCAACCTCAATCTAGGCTACCAACTACTCAAACTAGATCATAATAGGTGCTCATCTCTTCAGCATATCTCTCACCCTAGAGCTCCAAATCTCAATCTAGTCAATGGATAAATGAATCAAGAATCAATCCAATTTTCCTATATCAAAAAACTTTTTCATCCAAATAAAAATACCATTTTTCCCATAGCTATAACCCCATAACTCCATTTTATAAATTATTTTCTTATATAGAATCATGATAATGATACCTTCAACATCATGCTAGATTCAGTCTCTTACTACTTCATTTACCTAATATATCATGCACATATCCATAATTATATTACACCTAGACATGTTCCTTTATCATCACTAATCAAAACTTCTTCTAGATTTAAAAACTCAGTCTAAGCATTCAAACTATACCAACCTTGTTCTATCATTCTACCGCTAGTCATCACTTTTGGCTCAACCTCCTCTATCATACATTTCATCCCTCTCCCTAAAAGGGTGCATCATTCCAACTATTTATATTCCTACACATACCTAGCATACCCATCCAATCTCATAAGTTGATACACCATGGTTCTTATTCCTCCTACAGTCACATTATCAAATTCATCTCAGATCAGTCAAAATATATAGTAATTTAGATTACATGGGTTACTCAACATTACTCAAGAAATCTATAGGGATATACCTTTAGTTACAAATATAGTGGTTTAGATTATATGGATTCATAGTGAATTTGATATAGATTTAGACTCAGATACCATATTTGGGGTCATATACATTACTACACATCTCACACATATAGCTTCATACAATATGACACAATTACAAGCCCAGATATTAGATTATAGGCATAGTGTAGAGCACAATATTTTGATCTTTAGTTTTGCACATGGAGCATGACACAATATTTCATAACACATGTGGTTATATAGATTACTAGATTATACATATGCATCACTCACATACTAGATTTGGGGGCATGACATAGATGTTCATGTTCTTCATCATCTAGGATGTATATATATATATATATATATATATATATATATATATATATATATGAATGTTTGTATGTATGTATGTATATTGGAATGGTAAGACATGCCATTCTCTTTTTACATATTTACCAGAGTTATAGATTACACATATCTATACCTAGGTTATCACCAGGTTGGACTATATGATCATCTGTAGTGGTTGGTCCATAGCATTACCTAGACCCAAATTACATGAGTTTGTGTGGGATAGAGGACAAACATTATTTTTGGGCCTCTGAGCATTTCTCATTTCTAGTTTAGATATTTAGAGTGGGGGCAAGATAGATTTTTCTCTTCATAGAATATAGATTCTATACACACATTCCATATTACATGACTTTATGTGGATAGAGGGCAAACATTGGTTTTGGGACTTTGAGATTTTTTCATTCCAGTTAGATTCAACATAGGGGAAAAGAATTGACCTTCTCCATGTTATATAGATTCCACTTCTAGGTCTAGTACAGGGGGATCCATTCCAAGGATTCCTTATTTTTTTAGGCACTATTCATCTCTCCATCTACCTCCTTTTCTAGGAAGTGGGTTGGACCCTTTACAACACATTCATCTCCATGTAGGTGGGTTTAGGTATGCATTTTATTTTCTTTCTTTTATTATAATACTTCATTTAACTACATCACTATATTAAAAGGGGGATACATGTATACACCCTAAATTGGTCAAGTAACCACACATATCATGTTTTTTCATATTCCTTTCATAGGAGACTCTAATTAGAGAATATGAGCCTTGTTCACATTAGCCATGTATTTTCTTTTTACTAATCCTAGTCTTGTCTTTTGCTTTGGTCAGCTTTTTGCTTATTCCTAGTCACCCGTAGCCTTCCAAAAAGTCATTCCAACTCAACCAAACTCTATTCCTGATGGTAATTCCATTCCCCCAAGTCTTGAGCCTATAGGACAAGAGCACTGGGATTGGACTATAGTGCTGGAACCTAGGGTGTCCATTTCTATTGCTCCTATCCAAAGATATTGAGCTCCAAAAGTCAATTTCCCTCATTAAATGAGTATTAACCCCTTTCTAGCTTTGTCCTTAAGTTTTCCAATATTAGCCTAGCGATAATAAATCTCCCAAATTTGAAATAAAGAGTGTCTTATATAAAGGACTGCACAAATCATTTTATATCTAGCACTTACTACTTTGGCACAATACATAATAAAAATTAGTCAATAGTATAACTCATCATTTTGCATCACACATAGACTTTCATGATTGATCAAAGAAGGGCCTAGGTGAATGTAATTATTACATCTACCTTGCATGTTGATTATGCATACTACCTAAGGGATAACTACATTCGATCTAAGACCCTAGCTTGAGGGTTAATGTAGGTAGTGATCAAGATAGTAGGGGGTAGGGGGTCTAGATCATGTGATCATACTTCCCCTAACCCAATTATTTCCCTTATGTTTTTAATTTATTTATTTTTTCATGTGTGTAGATAAATCTAGGGTTTGGATATTGAAATGGATGTATAGTGAGCTCTGTTGACATTAAACCCTTGAAATCTCATATACATGCTCATATAGAGATAATGGATAGAACCTAGAAAGCTCATGCCTTTAGGATAATAGTGGTAGAAAAATACTATAGCACCAAACCCTTAGGTGTCCATTTCTATTACTCCTATCCTTTCATTATACAAAATATAGATTCAAGTTCAAGACATCATCCTTGTCTTGTGAAACAATTTTTATCTCTTGGATCCTTCATCTCAACCTATTTTTCTAGATAATTTTATTTCTCTCCCTATGAAATTGATGTAATTAATTTTTATCTAAAACCATATTCTACTATATTTGACTAGATTTTTCCCCTTACTCTAGACCCTTTATTGTTTAGGAACTATACCCTAGTTTCTCAAAAATAATAAAATAAACCCTAATTTTGTAAAATCCATATATATTTTGGAAAATAGGTTTTTGATCCAATTAGTATGAATAAGAAAAATGTATAAGGGTTTGGGAATTGATGTTTTTTGAATCAAATATAGGAAACTTTAATATGAGAATCATTATGAAATCCTATGGATTTTTTTTTAAAACATTATATTTTATATAAAAATAAAGGGGAAATAAGAAATAAAGTTTGAAACCCTAACATAGAAATATGAATCCATAATAAGGTATAAAAATTGTTAAGTAAACATATTGTTTGATTATGCACAACAAAGAAACTAGGTTTTTAAATATTGAAACCCTAAGATAAAAATATCACCTATGAGGGGAAGTCAAAAATCATGTCTAAACATTAGATTGCGATATAAAAAAATAATCCCTATGATAGAAGGATGAAACCGTAATGGATAATCTAGGGTTTTTAATGTTCTATACAAATAATGATTTAACCAGTACATTTTATCTAATTCCGGATTTAGGTTATATGAATAAGAAAAAATATAAAATAACTAGATTTCATAAGATACAATAATCCACATACTAGTTTGAGAGTAACTAGAAGAGAATTATTGATTTATTACAAGTTATTATTTATGGAAAAGACCTGTAATTTAGATACATATCTTATTAACACTCATTTTCAAAGGTCTAAAATGGGCATGAAAATTCTAAACTATGGAAATAGAGTGTGTACACCCACTAGGATGAATTTAATGATTTCTAGATGCATGTGATTGGGTGGAACTATTTACTGATGATTAAAAATATTTGATAGATATGTACACATTTTTTATATTTTTTATGAATGTTCATGTGCCTACTAGTGATTCTTAAACATTTAGATATATTGTTATCAATTCACATATCTTTAGTTTCCCTTTCTTTGTTTCAAAACCCTAGCTTGTGATATTGAAAAAAATATGACATTAAAAAATAGGTTAGAAAGGATGTGTTAAGATAGCTACACCCCTATTAAGTAGCTGAGAGATATGCATATTGAGCTCAAACCACATGTATCTCTCCCACCTAGTTGAATGTTTTTAATCAATGTAATACTAGCATTTATTATAATCCTGAGTATGGATTTTAAAACTTGAAAACATGTGATATAGATATTGTAACAATATTTATGCTTATCTTAGGTCCTATTACTTTGATGGGTTTCATACTTTGAATATTTAGGTTAGTTCCTCTAATAATAAAAAGTGTTTTATAGAGATAAATAGATGTTTGGTAGCTAGGTACTAGATAGGTATAGAATCGCATTGATTTATATAAATGTATGAATCTTTGGGTAATACTAACAGTTGATAATTTAAACTAAAAACTATTTAGATCAATTGCTATAGAAATTACAATCTAATTAATTTTAGTGTCCAATCATAGTTTTGATAAGAATTAATGCTAATGTTTTAGGTAATTTCCATCCTCATTGACATGAAAATTATATAAGCTCACCCATATAACTTATTTTAATTTTGGAAAATATTCATTAAAGTGCATGTGGATAGATCTAACCTAGGTGAATGGATTCCATACATCAAAACCATCTAAGGAAAACTAAATATATCTAAAAATAAAGAAATAATGACCTAAGATTAGGAGATAGTATGAATGAGATAATAATCTATTCAAGAAGAGAGTAAAAAAATTATGTATAAATAATGGAAATTTTGGAAGGTTATGCCTATAGATAAAATAATTTTTAGGAGATAAAGTGAACAAAATTCAGTTCTGTGTGTGAAAGTTAAGTAAACCATGGCTTGGTCAAAATTGATATTGTCAAGTGTCTAATAAAAAATATGATTATCTAAAGAAATAACTTATAAATTAAATAGTTGACATAGTATAAATAAAGACCATTTTTAATTATGTTTGTAGTTATATTTTAATTTTATTATAAAGTTTTTTATCAAAATATGACTGAGTACATTAATTTAAAATTTAACAGAGGTGAAAATTATAATGGAGGATAGTAAAGAATAAAATGCTACCTAATTTACTAGCCAAGTTAATATACATTAACATATGAAATTTTATAACCCTAAAATTATGATTTATTATGGATATGTGTCAAGTCCCTTTGAGCGTCGAGCTATTAAAATAATTTTTAGGGCACTGGGAAAATATCACATTTACCTTCATGTGTGATGTGGATGGTGACATAACACAGGTATTAATCACATTATAAGGTGTACCTACCTTTTATGACTATTGATACATGGAATTCCAATGACATGTAATGTACCTGAGCCCATTGTGGAGCATGGAGAGTTAGCATGATGGGTCATAGAGTTGTACCAATATGATAAACACAAACTAATGTGAGACTATTTAGAATCTATATTTCCATATTTTTGGATATATATATATATATATATATAAAATACACACACACACACACACACACACACACATGTGTGTGTGTGTGTGTATGGTACCACACCATCTAAATTGTGACATGACACATACATTATATATATGTATGTATGCATATATGTAGATATATATGTGTATCTACATATATATACACATGTACATATAACCATCCATATATATATATATATATATATATATATATATATAATACACACACACACACACACATGTGTGTGTGTGTGTGTATGGTACCACACCATCTAAATTGTGACATGACACATACATTATATATATGTATGTATGCATATATGTAGATATATATGTGTATCTACATATATATACACATGTACATATAACCATCCAACTTGTCACTCACACACACACACACACACACACACACACACACACACACACACACACACACACACACACACACACACACACAGAGAGAGAGAGAGAGAGAGAGAGAGAGAGAGAGAGAGAGAGAGATGTGTGTGTGTGTGTGTGTGTGTGTGTGTGTGTGTGTAATGATGATTCATGTGTTATGTCATAAGTTGGATGGTGTGGTGCCATATTATACTTTATGCTTGTGCTAGTATGTGTTAGAATAGGAAAAAATGTAGGATATGGGAGATACCATCTAATTTAATCTCATATAATATTTATATACCATGATTAATAAGGGACACTAAATGGTGGGACCAACAATAATATTTTCATATTTTATCTATGAGAGATTCTTAACGTACTATCCTTTATGATTTACACATTAGGTCAAGGATTATATACCTTTGGCAAGGAGGTGGGAATAAGATCATAAAATTAAATGAATCCCCCTATTGATAGCACTATAAACTATATACATAGATGAAATCATATGTATTTTATATCAGGGGAGCACATATTCCTAGTTCACATGTGCATAGATAATATGATCACATGGGAGAACTATGGTAACAAGCCATTACACATAGTGGTGTGAGCCTCATTCCTACATATGAGTACCTTGTTAGTTTGGACAATTACATCCAATAATTACACTATCTATCCAACCACATTGATTGAGTTAATTTAGAGAGTGAAAGGGAGTAGGAGGATAAGGGGTATTGGTTGATGACCCAATTTTAAGACCTTTTCATTATTCATAGTGGGGGAGGAGACTACAATGAAAATAGTTGGATGAGAGGGTAGAGGATAAATTTATGGATAATAATAATACACTTATGGTATAGGTTTATCCACATATACCTAATATATAGGTCACCAAACACTATGTGAGACCATTAGGGTGTCAAGTTTTAGGTGGAGGAGGAGAGATGGGTGGCATTTAAACTGACCTAGAGTTGAGAGGAAGAACTTGTATTTGAGGGGTAGATCAGATTGGGAGACCATCTTAAAGAGACACCCATAATTAGATATAAAATTCAAAAATTATTTAGTACCACAATATTTTCTAGTCTTATAGATATACACACTATTCACTAATGATAGATTTACTTAGAATATTTTTGATAAATGGAGATTTCACTATGATTTGGTATATTTTTGTAAAAATTAGGAAGGCTAATACATTTTAGAGAGGCATATCATGCTACTTAATAATGATATTTAAATCATTTTTGATCCTTTGGAACTTTATTTTAATAACCATGCTAGATGGTTTAGGATAATAGATGTTGAAAAAGAGCTACAATAATGAGTATAGGCTGAAATCTATGCTACAATTGTAATCCCTCAATGAGGACATGTTATGACATGGTAGTGTGTGGAGATGGCATAGGTGCCCTTAGCCAATGATAGGGATACACACTTGGATACTTTGTAGAAGTTACATATCATAAGAGGTTTTTGAATATGAGGGTGAATGAGCTAGAGATAGAGATATCCAAAACATAGGGAGAGGCCACAAGATTATGATCTTCCAATCATGTCTATAAGGGTCTCTTCTAGTAGCTATATATGGGTCATTTTCAAATAATGATGACTCACCATCTAGAAATGAAGGTCATTCATGGATATAGATGTATATATTGTATATTTTTATGTATAATTTTTTAATACATACACACACACACACACAGATATATATATATATATATAATTGGTTTTGATTATTTAATTCCTATATTGATTTAGATAATAAAATATGGTATTAAGTACTTGAAAACTAAAATATTGGCACACATTCATGCATAATTTCATCAAATAAAATTAGTCCTAATCCATAATTTTATCACCCTCACATGCCATCTTATTATTTTACCCTTCATTCCATTATTACATACCTAAAATAACCTTACTATCTCTTTCAAACATGCTAAATATCCTTCATTTAGATGTTAAGTTCAGTCCACCTATAAACAAGTCAGTTTTGTTAATTTTAGTAAATATTGTTAGTTGTTACTAACTTAATATGGTTAAAATTGACCCTCTCCTAATAATAGATTATTTTTTAAAATCAAATATTTTTTTAGGATTATCACATTTCACTAGTATGTTGGTGGCATGAGAAATTACCCAATTGGACTCATATAGAAAAAAATCAAGGTTTCATTTAAAAGGAATGAAACTTATCTAATAAACATTTATACACTATTGCACATTGATAAAAACTACCCTATTCTTCCTAAATTATGACTTTATCACTATGATAGGTCACAATTAGATTCTAATAAATTTGAAATCCAAGTCAAATAAATCATTGCCAAATATAAAATTTTAATAATTAGTTTAATATATATATAGAGAAGGATCATGACTACATAATCAAATTAGGTGGGATAAATAAGTGTGTGTTTATTTCCCTCATCAAATTATCATATGCATAGGTAGTAGTCAATCATCAAATGTGGGTGATTTTGGTCATATGAACTCATTACACTTTTTTTTAAGGTTTTGATCCCTCATAAACACATCTAAGGTTTGAAGGTGAATTAAGATGATTTATGGAGTTGTGCACATCATTAAATTATGGCATGACAAATATAAATATCTCATAGATAGATGAAGGTGAACATATAGTCATAGTCCCTCATTTCAACATAGGTTGGTGCTAATTAGAAAATGTTAGATTAAGTAGTCAATATTAACGTAGATTGATATAACTGACATTGCATAGATAGAATTACAATTCCTAAACTAGTTGAACTGCAAGCCTATTTTAGTCTAATTTCTAATTTCAAAATATAGTCAAAATTATAAATTTAACAAGAAAATATAATCACTTGTTCCTTTTTTATATTTACTATATTTAACATATACCACTTATTTAATCATTAAAATTAGTTTCACTAATTTTAGATGTGTGCTTAAATTCCATATTTGTCAATCAAAATTATTTTACTAGTTTCTATCCTATTAGTGTTGCAAAACCAAATTAGGGTAAAACATATTAGTGGATTCGTACACATATATAACCATGGTAAAACTTATGTTACCCTTAGGGTTTCATCCTTTTAAGGTTTCACATTAGATATATAATATCCCCATTCAAAAGACAATAAATATTTTCACCTTTTCACCTATCCTTCTATGTACTTACATAATCACATCCATGCCATCTAATAAGAATAGCTCCACTATCCCTATAATATGTAGTACTATATTAAGTAGGACCCATATATAACATAAGCATATCCCACATACTTCATATAAAATGGATACAATTAATGTTTATTTTTATTTTGATGATGCAATTATTCATGAGTATGTGTAAACATGTGATTATGTTGACATACCTCCATTAGAACATGATAATAAACATAATAAAAATTAACATAATAATCAAGATAGTTATGAGGGACTACATATAATGTATCCTAATTAAATTAGATCATAAGAAATTAAAATCCTTGTCTAATTTTTATCAAGGGCTTTGTCAATATCCTAAAGATATGGGTAGAATTGTTTAATTGATAATAACCTATCAGGATGCACACGAAGTTAATATTTATACTTCTCAAACACAATAAAAAAATCCATATAGTATTGTCAACCATTATTTTCAATATATTGCATACACTTCATGTATTCAAACTTTTATTGTTAATATTATCACTACATCTACACCTCTGGTGACTTATGTGACATCCACCCAGGGTTTGGTGGAAACATGAGGACTCCAATATATTTCCATACCTTGTATATAAAATAAATCTTTACCCCTACCATTATGACTATTAATTTTACATCACTATTAATACACATGTCACATCACCAAAATTACCTACTATATGTTCCCTTAAGCATAATTTTATGACTCTATATGCTAACGTGTTACAACTATAAAAAGGTGTATTTGTAGTTAGTCATCCCATGGATTCACATTTATTGATTCATAACCCTATATCCCTTGAGATAACATATTATCCTTTACTAATAGGATTTGTAACTATTAATATTTTAATATATGTAGGTAAATATTATAATGAGAAACACCTTAGATGATTCCATAGAATGTGCTTGGACCATGTATATAATGAAAAATTATTAAACAATAAAAATATGATAAGCCTTAAGGATTAATATTTTTAATGGTTCTATGATTTTTCCTTTGAATTTTAAATATCACTCAACCCAATTATAGACTAGTTTAAATCACAATTTTCCATGAACATTGATGATAAAATATCCTATGAATAAATTTCTAAACTCAAACATGGGTCCAATGATCCAATCAATGATAATGTAATTATATTAAAAGACTATATATCCAATATGACTAATTTTATAGCCTAAAATGAGTTAAAATACATATTAAAGAAATTTTTTCTTGCATCACTACATGAGTCAATTATATTCAATATATTCCATTTGTTTGATGAATTATGCCATATAGTAAAGGATAAATAAGTTAAGCTTAAATATGTGAACAAACAAAAGTATCAATATACTAATAAAAATAATTCAACTATTTTTTTTCAAAGAAAACCAATATACAAGGTCAAATAAATTGATAACAATAACAAGGTAAATATTATAGTTAATGAAGTATTGCAACCTACAAACCAACTATAATTTATAGATCCACCAAATAGATAATTTTAAATATTACCACCTCCTCCTCAAGTAATAATAAATAATTTACTTGAATACAACCTTATAAAACTTATCCTTTCAAAATGATTTGATCCAAACAAGCCTATTATAATCAAATATTATGGACATTCTATGAATAGATGGTTTAAATCAAGTTTATCAACCTTATATAGGAATTTATACAATATAAAAAATCATAAGTTGAATATATTTAATTATCTATTTACCAAACATGAGATGATAGAGACTAAGGTTACTTAAGAATTACACTATGCATACAACACTCATCCTCCATTTGCAATATATGATCACCAAATATATGTCATTATTGTTACACTTATCTATACTTGAACGTAATGGCATATGATCAGATTTGATGACAAATATATTATTTATGATGATTTAGACTTTCATGCACTCTTCATATGAGCATATATCAATGAAAAACCCATATATAGTGTCATGATCAACAATGTGTTAAGTAAGAATATTTTTAGGATGACACTTCTTCACTCCATTGGGTAGACACATCATGTTTACAAAATACATCAATACAATTTAAGTATTATATGAAAAAATAGAATAAATAGTCACAGTACTATCTATTTCAATGATGCCCACCATACTAGCCACACCATTCTTAGTTATACATAGTAACAAGGACTTTGACATGTTGTTGGGATACCCTTAGATGCCAAAAATTCATTAAGTACCATCTAAAATAAACTATTATCTCAAATACATACACTCCATCAAAGTATTCATAGCTGTAGGTATATGGTATGAGTACACTCTACATCTAGTAAGATCTCCTCTTACAACCACATTACAATTGTAATTGATTTTTACACATATTTAGAATCATTATATATAAATGTTTGGTATAATTATTTAAGATCATGATTAAAACATAGTTTTAACATATATAAATTATATATATATATACCCAATTAAAAAATAATAGTTAGACCTACTAGACAACCAACTATTCAGTGCCAACCACATCAAAGAGTTATTTATAATTCATCGAGTCCATCATCTCCCGAAACACATACTCAATCAACACTAAATATATTTCAATGTGTTATGAAATGAATATATTTGATAGGATATTATCATAATATAAAAATAATCCCACAAAGTCATAGGACTTCTATAATTACCCATCATACATGACATTTTATGAGTAGTGATCATGATAGTCATGGAATAATACATGACTTATTATATGATTTTGACACATCTAAAATTGGTAATTTTCATCCATGATAGAGTATCCTTACACTATTAAATAACAAAACTTCATATGATCCTTCCATTCATGTGATCATTGGTTAGATTTTTTGAACCTCAAATATTTTTAAAAAATAAAATAATAATCAATAAAATATAGAAACATTCAAATATTCAAAAATAAAAATTAGGATTTGAGCATGACATTATTTATAGATTACACTATTTACATATTTTATTTATCACATGTTTGGTAGAAGGCATATAATTTTCATAAACACATGCATTTAATAGTATATGAATACAATGTGGGACATATAGGTTACATATGGATATATAAATGTTGGACTTACTTCTACCTAGTGGTCATGTCAATATTGGTGGCATATTATTCCACAAGTTATATCTTTATATAGAGAATTAAATTTTTTAGATACCTATATTACTTACACATGTCTTAGTAGTTACTCATTAATTACACAAAAATACATGGATATACTATTATGTTATCATGTGACATAGATACAAATGGATGTTATAGACTAGTTTGCATGTTCTATACTTTATTGATGTTGTGACTCTCTTACATGATATTATACTTTGTGATTGTTTATCATGTGTGGATTTTTCCCATTATTTGTGACATATTTATTCCCATTTAGTGTGGTCTTTATCCTTTTTTGATGTGAGATATTTTATGTCCCTTATTTGTAACATATTTATATCCCTTTGTATGTGATCCTTAGCATTTTTGTATTCATACATATTTATGTCAATTGTATGTGGCTCTTGGACTTACGTGTGATACTAAAACTTGATTAGTTTACACTTATTGAGCTTGTTGGCATTCAATCATCCTACTACTATATTATTTGTTGATACACCTATCTAGACATAACATAGATGTGCCCTAAATTACATATATTACATATCCACATTGATTGAAATAGACATTACTATGATGACATACTCTCCACATGTTCACATTATATTACATGTTGATACATGTATACATGAGATGATAAAAATAGCTCTTATTTTGAGATGAGTGACTTAAATGACACACCTCTCATCTCAAAATGGAGCAATAAAGTTATCTTATCTAAGATACACAAGTGTCCATGAAAAATATAAAAAATTACATATTTTAGAGATTTAGAATGGCTCATAAATTATATGGTTCAGTTACATGACATATATTAGAACATCAATATAGGATATGAGGTCATATTCCATGCATATGCACTCAATTTACAAAGACTTTATTATATTCATACACACTTGGGTGATATGCATGGGCATATGCACATAGTTTATGAGAACAAGAATTAGAGGTTTCCACATAGACATAAATTTGAGACACATGTTTATAGATTTAGAATATATATGTATAGAATTACATACCATTTGGTACTAATTTAGGGGTCATGATAACAATTCATACACATATACACATTTTATAATTCATGAGCCATGAAAATATTTTATGCGCATATGTATTGACATAATTTACATTTGAATGACAAATATTTTTCATTCCAATTCCCACTTATTATATCTTCAGTCATGATGGGGAAATGAAAATAGTCTATCATCTTTAAATCATTAATTTATTATACAATGATAAAAATTGAGTGAAATTATACAATAAAACATACATTGAAGGTGGGAACATAAAAAAAATTCATTCCATTTTGATCATGCATTTTGTTTACATGGAGGGAACTTGATGAAAATTGATACCAACTATACAATTGAATTTCAATCCATTTTAGTGTTTTATTCAATTTATTTGAGTGAATCCATCACGTGGTTCCCTATTTCTAATCCATGTAGTTATTTGGGTTAGTACATTATGTATTTATCCCCACATAAAATATGGTTGGGGCATGTTTTATTCACAACCTAAGGAAATACATAGTTTGAAAAATTTGGGGCGCAATAACACCAACTTTCCATGTGATTCAACAAGGAATCAAAAGTTTCTCCAATGTTTCAGCAAGGAAGAATCATCTCCAACAACTTGCAAGGGAAACATGGTTTTCACCAACTTGTTATTCATATTTAAAAAAAAAAAAAAATCAAATTAAATTGGTCAATCAATGGAAATTTAATGAACATGATTGAAGCATCTATTTTCAAGTGACTTGACGAATTGGAGATTCATGAAATAATAAAAGTGTTTTGTACACACATGTAAAATTTATCATTTTACTATAGTAACTCCATTAATAGAATAAAAGGGGGGTATTTATAGATACTAATATCTAGTATTATGTACTTGATAATGAAAATTCTGACACACATTTAACATGCATGACATGAACACAAAAACATTATCCTAATCTATTATTTTCTCATAGTCACATGTTATCTTATGGGTTTACACTTTTATTATGTCTTTATGAACCTACAAGAAATTCATTATTTATTTCAAACCTAATAAATATCATACATAAACACCTATAGACCTTTAGTTAATTCTACCTATAACATGTCAGTTTTGATAATTTCACCAATCAATACTAACTTGATGTGGTTGGAATTGATCCTCTCTTAGAAAAAATACATTTTTAAAATTAAATGTTTACTTAGGGCTAGCCCATCTACATAACTTGAAAATGGAATGATACATTACCTAATTTGACTAGTAAATAAACAAATTAACGTCTCATTAAATAAGGTATAGTTATAGCTCAAATTTTCACCCTTGAGAGGGTGTTTTAAGTCCTCTCAACTTGAGATATGCCATGAGATTGATCCTAGGTTATGGGTAACCTCTAGGTGGATCAAACCTCTAGATTATATGGCTAGCTCCCCTTGATGTATTAATCAAGATCCACTACACTAATGACTTGAAAGGAAAAGGGAGAAAGATAACATAAAATTAAAATAACTAAAGGGATTATACACCAAATTAGTTTATCACTAATATCTAGCTACATGCGCACATATAGACTAAGAGACTAACCCTAACATACACTACTCCTAACTTAAATCTCTCACTTAATCACTTCAATGTGGAGGTTGTGATAAATGTTTAGTCTAGGAGGACTAGTCAAGAGGTCATAAAATGACACTAATGAGCATAAAAACTTACTCAAACCTCACACTTCACTTGAACACTTCACATGACCTAAAAAAGAAGCTTTCAACTTACATATAGGTGTTAGAAAAGGGCAGCATGCCAAGGAAGGCTAAGCAAATCACTTGACACAATAAACCATCTATGCACACACACTAATTAATGTCATAGAATGAGGTAAAACTAGTAGTATTTCATTGATAAAAGGCATACAAATGGGTAGGTATTTCTTAGACCCAATAGGAGGATGAATACAAATCCAAACAAGCTTCTTATATAGATAATGAGGGAAAGAGAGAGAGAAAGTTTGTATGAGAGATCAATGACAAGTGTTAAGAAAGAGTCAAAATAAATAAATAGGTTTAATAATAGTTTTATAAGATCTTAAAAGACATGTGTTGCTTCTTTAATGATGCTTACTCTTGGAAATGGCATAGGAGTTTCATTCCTTTGCTTGATACCTCTTACTTCTTCAAACTACCCTCTTATTGGATTAGGAAATGATAAGTGTCTTTCTTTATCATCAATTAATGTTGAAATGATATATTCCCTTGTGATTTACACGTTAAAATTTTATAATCTCCTTATATTGACATTGTAATGATGATCACACCTTATTAGGTGTCTTGAAACCCAATTGGGCTTACTATGCCTCTCTTTGATTAAAAGCCTCAAATATTGATTTCATATTCATTAGTGCACACTATCTCCAATAAATTACTCTCTCAATATTATCAAACCTTAATAAACTCCCTTGGATACATCAAACACTCTCCAACACTTCATATTGCACCCAAAGCTTACATTTTTCTTTAATTCCTTATAACCCTCAAAGCACACAACACTCCTTATGTATTATAATATACATGTTATCCTAGAAAAATAAAAATATTTTTTAGTACAAAATATTTCATTATATATGTTTGCCAAATTTCATGACAAACCACTAATTTTAAGTACACTTATTCACCTTTTATCTCTCTCTAATTAGGCTTCAATTAGGTCTCTAGGCCTAGAAACTACGTTTATCTATAATCAACTCCCACACATGTGAAACTCCAAATAAGTGTTTGATTCAATTTTTAGACCCCATAACCATGATCACAATCTTAGGCCATGGCTCTCTCTCCTCTATTTGTATACACATGAATTTTACCATTACTCATCTTCCAAGAAACCAATGGAGGTTCTTATGCAAGTTTTGGCTTTTTAGAACCTATGCAAGCTATATATTCATGGATATGAATCGAGGAAGGTGAAGAGACACTATAAGGACGTTTTAACTTGAATATTGATCCTTTAATTCCATACAAGTTCTTGGAGATACCCTTTTTAGAGTGATTTTCTATCATTTATATGTTGAACCTGCAAAACCAATATTATCTAACATCCTTGACATATATGAAATTTAAATATTTGATTCATAATATTATACAAGTGTATTATATGTATATTTCATCTTTTTAATCTTTTTCATATGTTGGAGTTGGCCATATGCACTTTTTTTATTCAACTTCATTTACCTTAAACTTTTCAAATCAACTTTAACTTCTCCAAACATGTATAAAATATTAATGCAAGGTGATGAAGGGGTAGGATGACTTTAGGGAAACTTATGAACATTTGACATCATTTGTCCAACATTATTCACATCATGATATGAATAGACTAACACAAGAATAATACAATACATTACCTTAATTTTTTCAAAATAACCTTAACTTTTACTAATAAGACCTCAACTGAACCATTTGAAGACCTCACAAGGCATAAAATGACTGTAAACAAGGTTATTAAGACATGAAAAATCAAGGTTTTTTTGTGAACCTAGTCTATGGTAGCCAAAATTTAGATAACATCTTCGGTGGTCTCTTAGGGATGCTTAATTTCTAAGTTTAAAGACTAGTTACCTAGTCTATCTATTAGGCCTAAAGTCATCTACTACTCAAACTTAGACCTGAAATGACTACGAAAATTCACTTTAAATTCTTGACCAAGAAAATACAATTGAATTGACCTCAAAAACACAAAAGATAACAAACAAAAACCCAAATTAAAATAAGATAACACATAAACCTATGCTAATAAAACACTCAAGGGCCAACAATAAGACATAAGTAATCTACTAAACATAATTAACCTTAACATATATTCTTCCTCTTGGATTAAATGGGAAGATATTGGTATCACCAATGCACCATGAAATCATATTGTCACAGGTTGAGTGGAGTCCAACCAGGCATGGTTCATGGAGTGGAGGCTTCTTCTTGCATTTAGAGATGCTAACATAATCATAGAATATTTGACTAACAACTGGAACTTCTTGCTTCACTCCCTTGATCATAAATTTAATATGTGAGTCAAGTACCAAATCATACTCATTCCAAACTTGTTTTATTGACACAAACAATCTCATTTTTTCCTCATCCATAGGTTGCTTCTGATTGTCTATGACTTCTTCATGTCTGTCAACTACTACTTTATTGATATTTTGCTCTTATTTTCTTAAATTCTCATGAACTAGTGTCTCACTATGAAGAGGAAAAACTTAAAAATAATATTCATTATGTCCAATAAAATATGTAAACCTTTTTATATTTTTAAACTCATTGTAAAAATCTAAATACAACTACCATAGGTCCTCATCATCTTCATGACTAGTTTTTTGAGGTGGGACCAATTGAGCTACACCTTAATCATCTCCCTTAGGAGTCATATGAATGCCAATAGCTTCAAAATCCTCCATTTGATCATGTTATAGATGAAACTTTAATATCTCAAGCTCTAATTATTTCTCATTAGGATCCATTCCAAATTCATTTATGACCTGACTTTGTTCAGCTGAGATGTTTTTTTACTTCAAGATCAACTACAAATTCAACAAGATTAGATGAAATTGGACCTCCTTACTGAATCATGCTATTAAGGACATCTTTAAAAACATCATATACTACTACAATCTCATTTTAAAATTCTCTTTTATGCTCTAGTAGTTCTTCACTTGGAATCACTATGATTGAAAAAACATGAACATCTTGAAGAGTACCTATAATAAAATGATCTTGGTCCTTATTTTATGTTTCTTTAAGTCCACAGGATCATTATATCTTCCTTACTCTCTATTACAACATGAAGACTAGAATATTTCTTACTTTGAGGAAGATCATTTTCTTTTTCACCTTTGAAGACTAACTTGAATTATTCTCCTCATAACATTGTTGGGAGTGACCTACAATTGTAATTTGACTTAATTCCTCAAGAGGGGTTGTTCAAACTCATAAACCAATTTTGAGCTCTCATAATCAATGATATTATCCTTCTCTTCCCTCCATTCACCAATAAATCCCTCCATCTTCAAAATGTTTTGGCTTTCAAATTTCTCTAAAAAGGATTCATTTTTCAATTAAATTCTCTCATGAATTTATTTCCAATATGGGAAAGTCTTAGGTTTTTCAATCTTCTCAATAAAGATTTATTGTTTATCTTGTATTCCTTCTTGAATTTTCTTCCAAGATGGGAAGTATTTAAGATCTTGATGAGGGATAGGTGTGACTTGAATAGTTTTAGGTTCTTCCTTAATCTAATCTCCCCAATATATACTTGTTCCACTTTAATTATCTTGTGATTTCACCACTTGATTCCAACTTGGAACTTTAAAGTACTACTTGTAGGGTTCTTGAGGAAGAGGAGTGGATTTTTGTGCCAAGATAAATTCATTATATTACCTAAAAGTATCAATCAAGTTATCTAATTTTTATTTTTTTAATTCTCAACAATATGATGCTCATCAAAAACCTCTTTATTTTTTGGGATGTTCTCTTGGATTTATTTCCATTATGGGAAAGCTTGAGAGGTATGTGAAGGACTTGGGACACTTTGAAGCTCACTTTAATTCATCATTTGAGGAAAAATGGGTGTCACATAAGAGGGATGAGGTGTTATATATGAATGCACATGGGGTAGATAGCATTGAACCTATTGTCCTTCATGAACTATTATCTTATCCCATATGTGTTAAATTAGGCCACTTACATCCAACATGTCACTTATAAGTCTTTAAAATTTTTCTCTCTCAATAAGTTCCCACTCTCTCTTTATAATTTTTAATGATTTTATCATATTATGAATGATATGAATAGGAACACTTTGACTATACTCCCTTTATGTGTTAAGACGTAACATATACCTATCATAGCCCAAGAGAATTTGTTTGAAACTTGAGATAGACTAATTTGAAATATGGATATGTTTAATAGGGTTAAAATTGTCTTGAGAAGGATAATTAGATGGATGAAAGGGATGCCAAAGAGGTGAACTATCTTGGTATTATTATTGAGTCAAAGGTGGGTAGTATCCTTGATAGCAAACCTGATCATGTGGATAACTAAAATCATGTGAAGGAAAAGTAGACTCATTGTAGGATGGATATGGCTCATTATAGTTATGATATGACTCATGATAGGTTTGATATGACTCATTAGGATATTGGTAAGGGTTAATATACTAATAAAAAATATCAACATTAGTTTGACATGTCTCACCACCTTATGTAAAATAGAAATCAACATCAAACTCAACCATAATACTTCATGAGAAAGGCAAAAAAGAAATAAAAATTGATTAAAATGGTACCTGGGATGTTATAACCACTTGAATATGTTTGGAGTCACCACTAATGTTTTTTGAAATGCCTCCAAAGGCTAGTGCATTGAAAAGCAACATGAAAAATATACAATTGATTATAATTTAATCACATCAAGTGTGTTAAAACTATTATAGCTCAAATTTTCACCCTTGAGAGGGTGTTTCAATCCCTCTAAAATTTAGGTATGCAATGGTATTGATCCTAGGATATGGGTGTTCTGTAAGTGGACCAAACCTCTAGATTATAGGGATAGATCCCTTTGATGTGTCAATTAGAATCCACTTTACTACTAACTTACAAGTAAAAGGGAAAAATTTAACATAAAAGCAAAATAATGAAGGGGGTGATACACAACATTAGTTGATCACTACCATCCATCTACATGTGCACATATATACCAAAATACTAACCATAACATATACTACTCCTAATTTGAATCTCTCACATAAGCACTTTAATGTGGAGTTTGTGATAGATGTTTAGGTTAGGAAGACTGGTCAATAGGTCATAAAATGACACTTCTAAGCATAAAAACTAACTCAACCCTCACACTTCACTTGAACACTTCACAGGATCTATATAAGAATCCTATAAACTACATATATGTGTTATAAAAAGATAACATACAAAGGAAGACAAAGCAAATCACTTAAAAATATTAACCATCCATGCACACACACTAAGTATAGTCATAAAAGGAGGTAAAAACAATAATATTTTACTATCAAAGGCATATAAATGTGAAATTCCTTGTCATACCTAGGTTTAGGATGAATAAAAAACCAAATAAGGCTACCTATATAGAGAATGAGAGAAAGAGAGAGAGAAAGGGCATGGGAGAGAGAAATGACAAGTGTTAATCATGAGTTACAATCAAGAATGAGGTTTAAGAATAGTTTCATAAGATATTTAATGACATGTATTTCTTCCTTTATGATTCTTCTTCTTGGAAATGGCATACGCATTTCATTCCTTTGCTTGACACCTCTATCTTCTTCAAACTATCCTCTTCTTGGCTTGGAAAATGACAAGTGGCCCTATTTATCATCAAGTTATGTTGAATTAATCTATGTCATTTTTATTGACCCCATACATCAATTTTATAAT
This sequence comes from Torreya grandis, assembly GCA_037957365.1. NCBI lineage: Eukaryota > Viridiplantae > Streptophyta > Pinopsida > Cupressales > Taxaceae > Torreya > Torreya grandis. The sequence goes on from JARHVA010001397.1 coordinate 566,753, forward strand.
CTCAATATATTGATATTAAAATGATGATCACACCTTCTTAGGTGTCTTAAAATACAATTGTTCTTATTATGCCTCTCTTTGCTTGGAAGCCTTAAATCTTGATTTCATCTTCATAAATTCACTCTATCTACATTAAAGTCCTTTATTAGTATTAATAAACCTAAATCAACTCCTTTGGAAACATCAAGCACTCTCCACTTTATTTTTCACCCAAAGCTTACATTTGTCTTCAATTCCTTGTAGCCCTCAAAACACATAAATATCCTTGTGTAGAAGAATATGTAGATGATCTTACAAAACTAAGCATAGTTTTGAGTACCTAATATTCCCTTCTATCTCTATGCCAAATTTCATGACTGGCAATTATTGGAGTTTTTATTGCTATTATAGATTTGGCGCTAAATTATAGCCTAACGAGCTAGCACATTGGCCCTTTCATGCAATATTGTGGTCTTGTACACTCACCCAAAGTGTGTAGATAGAGACTAGTTCCCATAGGTTTTGTTACAAAATAATTTTAACTTAGTCATATTATTATTTTATTTATGTAATTAAAAAGATACTATATAAAAGTATAGATAAACTACATTGATTATATAACTACTAAGCTCATCCACTATGATCACATAGACTAATGCCATTTCAATTTAGATTTTTAACTTTAGAAAAAGGAAAGATAGGTTAGATTCCATAATAAGTACCAATCAGTATGCTAGAATCAACACAACACAACCATTCATCATTAACAAAATAAGTTATATCATATCCATAGTTAATATATTAAGCATAAGAATAAAAAACAAGAAACAATCTATCTTTATAGTACTTTACAATAGGGTATTTATACTTATTTATCCCTAACCAAATATTTACATTAGTAATGACATGATTAAATATCCAATTAACTCTTAATAGACTAAAAGTCATGATGCTCGATCAAATAACTTATCCTAAGGACAAGCCTTTGTACCCCCTATATACTTGCACTATATTGGATCCTTGTTGCCATGTGTTTCTCTCTTTATGGGTCAGTTTAAAACTTCTAATGAATAATGTCTAGGTGACCCTTAAGAACTATTCCTTAACTGCTCCCTCTTCCCATGAACTCCCCAAGCCTTTTGACATCATTTTGAGTCTTATGCTCTCAGGTTACTTATGACTAATTCATGAAGAAAAAATATGCCAACCTTCAAGAGGCCATAACTTTTGACCCATAAGTCTATTTGAGATCTTCCACACACCAAAATTATCATCTAAATTTTTTTTTTGCTTTATTAGGTAGCCATACCTTCTTAGGGATGTTTTATATAATTTTATAAGTCTATATGTGATCATTTGAGGGTCTAAAATTATAATTTAATTATTTTTTTGAGAATTTTCTATTTTTAAAAATTGTATATTTTTAGAACTAGACATCAAATTCAGTTTAATTTAGTCCCATAGGCTAATTATAGTGTTTAGTATATTTTGGGATATTTTTAGAGTTGTGCACACTTGAATGTGAACTTACTATAAATAACATCTACTAAAAAAAGACTTTTTTTAGATTTTAATTTTTTCAAAAAAATTCATGTCAAATCTAAACTCCAAGTTGAGGCATTTTTAAGCATGGTTTGGGTTTGTAATTATTTCAAGTCATTCAATGTGAATCAATTTTGAGTTATTGTTTCAGATCTTGGCCTATTGGTAATTTTATTGTCTTGATCATTTTTGGTTTCATTATCTAGTATCAATGCACGTTCAAATATTAGAGGAGTAAATAATAGTGAGAGGATGAGGAGGTAAAATGAACCAAACTATACAATATATGTAGAGGAAAGTATAAAAATTAACTAAGGTTATCACCAATCAATAGAGAATACAAGGTGGTGATAAGGAAGACACATATCATGATGAATAAATTTAGCAAGAAAAAAACAAGAGTAGAGCCACCATTGATGGAAGGAAGATGGTTTGGGATTTAAAAGGAATAAATTAAGGAATCAAATTTGATGTTCCAAATAATTGAAGTAGTTTAAAACCAAAGGAGTTGATAGATTGAAATAATAGCATGGAGAAGTTCTTTGAGTGGAAGACTATGGGAGAAGACAAGAAGGTAAAATTTTCATGCACAAAATTGAAAGGTCATGAAATTATTTGGTGGGATAACCTAAAGAAGAGAGATAGAGGAAAGGTAAAGAGAATATTAATTCATGGAAAAATACGGAGAAGATGAGGGAGAAATTTCTTCCTATGGATTATACACAAACCCTATACAAAAGATTCTAGAATTTGAGGTAAAAGGATTATAGTATACAAGAGTATACAAATGAATTTTATAAGATTTACATACAAGTGGAGCATGATTAATCAAAAGATAAAATGTCTTAAAGGTATGTATATGGTTTAAAATTCTCTACTCAAGATGAATTTAGCATGCATAGAATACTTTTCTTGGAGAAGGCTCATCAATTACCTTTGAAGCTAGAAGAAAAAAAATAGACGTAATTTTAGAAGAATGTCTCTTGGTCCAAGAAGAGGTGAATCCCCTCCAAATATGGGAATAGGTTCGTTTAATACCACTAGAGTTAGATATAATACTAATAAATGTGAATCATCATATGGTGGATAAAGGCAAGATGATTATAGGTAAGCGTTTCAATACCAATAAAGAGGAAGAGGATTTCAGAGAGGATGAGGTTATGGTGGTGCTAGAGGATGGTTTTTGAATTAGCATAGATATTATGTCTATTATGGATGTGGAGGATAATGGAATGAAGCATTTGAGTGTCCACACTATCAAGATCAGGAAAGGAGGAAAGAAGATTGCACAAGAGTAAATCTAGCTGAGGTTGAAATAGAAGAGCAGAATACTAAAGTTGCACTAGAAAATATTGGAGAGAATATCATGATGAGAAGAACCATGGTCACTCCAAGGAAGGAATAAGTGTAGAATAAATAAGGTGGTGATGCATGGATTTAATCAAATATTTTTAAAACAAGATGTACTTTGGGTGGAAAGGTATACAAAGTAATTATAGATGGTGGTAGTTGTGAAAATATGGTTTCTAAAGAAATGATAGAGAAACTACATTTTCAATGTGAAAATCATCCTAATCCTTATCAAATTTCATGGTTTAATAAAGGGAATGAAGTTATAGTATATAAAAGGTTCTTAATAATGTTTTCTATAGGGAAAAGTTATATTTATGAAATATGGTGTGATGTTATTCTGATTGATGCATGTCATGTGTTATTGGGGAGACTTTGGCAATTTGATATGAAAGTAATTCATGATGAAGGAAATAACAATTACACTTTTTAGAAAGGTGGTACAAAAGGTAGTTTTATTACCTCTTAAAGAAGAAAAGAAGATAAAAATCATGCTCTCTACTAAATAATTTATCTAAGATATGAAGGTGGTAGGTTGTTATGTATTAGTAGAAAAGAATGAAGAAACAAAAATGGTTCCACTACCAATAGAAGTAGAAAGAGTGTTGAAATAATATGTATATGTTATACCTAATGATTTACTAGATGGTTTACCACTAAAAAGAGATATTCATCACATTGATTTTATTCTAGGATCAACTCTACCCAATCAAGCAGCTTATAGGATGAGCCCAATAGAGCATGTAAAATTAAATAAACATGTTAATAAATTGCTAAGAAATAAGGTAATAAGTGAGAGTATGAGTCTATGTGCAACACCAAAATTGCTAACTCCAAATAAATATGGAGGATGGAGAATGTATGTATATAGTATATCAATTAATAAAATAACAATCAAGTATAGATTTCCTATGCCTTGTTTAGATGATATGATGGATGTGATTTAAAGAGAAAAATATTTTACCAAGATTGATATAAGGAGTGGTTATTATCATATTTGAATTCATGAAGGAGATGAGTGGAAAACTACATTCAAGACTTGGGATGGCTTATATGAATGGATGGTGATGCCATTTGGATTATCTAATGCACTTAGCACATTTATGAGGGTGACGAATATAGTGCTATGAGAATACATTGGTAAGTTTGTGGTTATTTATTTTGATGATATTTTGATATTCAGTAAGACTAAAATATGAGTTTGTGCTAGAACACTTATAACATGTGAGAATGGTACTAGATTTGTTAAGAAAGGAGAAGTTATATGTAAATTTGAAGAAGTGCACGTTCATTCAGAATAGTTTGGTATATTTGGGATTTGTAATGTCAACAGATGGTGTGAAAATGAATGAAGAAAATATAAAGGAAATTTTTGAGTGGCTTATTCTGAGAAGCATTACAGAGGTAAGCATTTTCCATAGTTTATCAACTTTTTATAGAAAGTTTATTAAAAAATTATTAGTATTGTGGCACCAATAACAAATTGCATGAGAGGGAAGAAATTTACATGGACTAGAATAGACACAAAAAGATTTGAATATTTTAAGAAGATTATATAAATACCAATTTTAGCATTACCAAATTTTAACAAAGTGTTTAAGGTTGATCATGATGCTTCATTTGTGGGAATTGGTGATGTGTTGAGTCAAGAAGGAAAACCAATAGCATATTTCAGTGAGAAGTTGAATGAGGTAAGAAAAAATTATTCTACTTCTGATGTTAAACTTTATGAAATTGTACAAGCATTGAGACACTGGAGGCATTACCTCATGCCTAAGGAATTTATCCTATTTACAGACCATGAGGCTTTGAAGTTGTGAGTACACAACATAAGTTGAATAGAAGGCTGTAATGTGGATTTCTTTCTTGAAGGGGTATATTTTTTTGTTAAAACATAGATAAATAAAATAGAATCAAGAAGCTAATTCATTGAGTAGGAGATTAGAATTATTAACTACTATGGTGAGTGAAGTAGTTCGATTTGAAGCTATCAAAGAATTATATGATATTGACCCATATTTTGGCAAGGTAGTTGAGAAGTGTAGGAATCATTATAGGTGGGATAGATGCTATTCATGATAAATATCTTATACGAGAAGGTTATCTCTTCAAATTAAAACAATTATAAATTCTAGTTAGGTCTCTACAAGATAATATAATAAGAGAATTACATAGTGGTAGTTTGGATGGACATTTTGGTAAGATGAAGATAATATCTTTAGTGGAGGAAAATTATTTTTGGCCAACTATGAAGAGATATGTGACAAGGTATATTTCAAGGTGTAGGATATGTTAGGTGGATAAAGGACATGCATAAAATACTAGACAATACATACCATTACAGTTCTAAGAGGACTAGGGACATATTTGAGTATGGACATGTGTTGAGATTTACAAACACACAAAGAGGTAATGATTAAATTTTTGTTTTTGTAGACAATTTTTCTAAAATGGTTCATTTCATTATATTTAATAAAACCAATGATGCCACTAGAGTTGTAGAGTTATATTTTAAGAATATTATGATATTGCATGGTATTCCAAAAACTATTACTTAAAATAGGGACAAATAATTTCTAAGTCATTTTTGGAGGATTTTATGGAAGAAGATGGGTACTAATCTAAAATTTATTACTGAATATTACATAAAAATAGATGGATAGACAAAATTTGTGAATAGGAGCTTGGAAAATTTGTTGGGATGCATAGTGGGAGAGAAGCCCAAGTAATGGGACTTAGATTTACCACAAGATAAGTTTGTATATAATATTTCATTAAATAGATCAAAATGAAATTTAACTTTTCAAAATTTTTATAGGATAAATTATATGGGAACTTTAAGTTTGTTATAACTACCGATTGAAAATCGAATTAGTAATGATGCTAAAGCATTTTCAAAACATATGCAATAGTTACAAGGAGTAAGAAGAAAGCTATAGGAAAGTAATGAGAAATATAAAGCAATAGTAGATGTCAAAATAAGATCAAAGGTATTTGAATAAGGAGAGTTGATAATAGTTTACTTGAGGAAATAAATATTCCAAAAGGCACATACAACAAGTTGAAGTACAAGAAAATTAAACTTTGTAGAATTATGTAGAAAATCAATGACAATGCTTATGAGGTGAGTTTACCACATAATTGTGATATATATATATATATATATATATATATAGTATTTAATGTTTTATATTTATATTAATTCCATGGAGAGGATGGTGAAGGTGAAAAAAATGAAGAAGTAAATTGGGAGTAGTAGGTTCTAAAAAAGAAGAAGTAAAAGATAGTGCAGGTTTTGGTTATGAAGATAGTGAGCACAAGACAAGGGAATTATAGTAGGTATTTGGTGTAATGGGAAGAATTAAAACACTAAGACAACACTTGGATTAAAAAATGGTAGCTAAATAATATTGATAAGGAAAAATGGCAATAGTATAATCAAGGTAACTCATAGGAGCTGAGTTATTTTTAACCAAAGGAGAATGATGCAGAAAAAATAGGCCAACCATTTGGAGGCCATAACTTTTGACTTGTAGCTTTGTTTGAGATATTCCATGCACCAAAATGACCATATAAAAAATTTCATTGCTATCATAATATTTCTACCTACCTGGGGATGTTTTCAATAATTTTTGAAGGACATACAAGATCATCTGAGGGTCTAAAATTACAATTTAATTATTTTTTCAAGAATTTTCTATTTTTTGAAATTATATATTTTTAGAACTAGATGTCAAATTTAGTTAAATTTTTTCACATAGTATATGTGTTTATGATATTCCAAGATATTTTTATATGTACACACACTTTCATGCAAAAATACTATAAATAATAGCTACTATAAATAGACATTTTTTTAGATTTTAGTTTTTTTCAATTTTTGCACGGAAACTCTAAATTTTGAGATGAGGCTTATTTAAGCATGGTTTTGGTTTATAATTATTTCAGTTCATTCGATATGAATCAATTTTGAGTTATTGTTTTAGATCTTATCCTATTTGTAATTTTATTGTCTTTATATTTTTTGATTTCATTACTAATTCTCCTTTGACTGGGTCCTCTCGCACTGGTGCTTCCACACCTTTATCATCTCATGCCCTGTAGGTTCCATGCCATAATGATTTTGTGCCCATCATGTTTCATGCCATAGAATTTCCATGCTATGATCCTTTCACACTATACCAGTTTCACACCCAAATGGACAAAATACTTAGTCAAAATTTGGGGCCAACATCAGCCCACACTACGCTCTTAGTCCATCCCAAACTAAATTACACTAGTAGCCTTTACCAAAAACTCAGGTCCTATCTATTCAATCTCCTTATTAACATTATTCTAATGTGATTATGTATCACTAATCTCAGTAGTGGCTAGATCTCTCATTGGCCTTCTTGACCAGTGTGTCTAGGGATGTGGTGGCATCCTTATAGACATATTCAAGTGTTGAGACTTATTTGAGAATATATCCTCAAAGGGATGCAAAACTTGAATTTAGTTGTTGATGATGTGTGTTGATCCTTTCCTCCATCATCAGGACCAAAATCTTGGGGTTTTTGTTTTCATAATATCTTTGGCAATGAAATCTATCCCAATGAGCTAGCATGCTAGCCTTTTCATGCAAGACTATGGTCTTACATGCTCACCCAAAATGCATAGCTAAAGACCAATTCCCACAAGTTTTTTTGTGTAATAATTTTAAATTGTCATATCCTTATTTTATTTATGTAATTAAATAGATATTTTATAAAATCATAGATAAACTACATTGATTCTAGGACTACTAAGCTTAGACATGATGATTACACAGAATAATGTCATTTCAGTTTAGAGTTGTTACTTTAGAAAAAGGAAAGATAGTTTAGATTACATACTAAGTTCCAATGACTATGTTGGAATCAACACAACACAACCATTCATCATGAACATAACAAGTTATATCATATCCATAGTTCATATATGAATGATAAGCATAAAAAATAAGCAATAATCCATCTTCACATTACTTTACAATAGGGTATTTACACTTGTTTATCCCTAACCACGTGTTTACATCGATAATGATAGGATTAATTATCCAATGAAATCTCAATAGACTGAGTCACATCACTCAACCAACTAACTTATCCTAGAGACTTAGGCCTTTATGCCCCCTATATACCCATGCTATACTAGATCCTTACTACCATTTATTTCTCTCTTTAGGGCTGATGCAAAACTTCTAATGAATAAGACCTAGGTTACTCTTAAGAACTGTTCCTTAACCACTCTCACTTCTCATGCACTCCCCAAGTATTTTGATATCATTCCAAGTCATATGATCTTGGTTTCCTCATGAATAATTATCCTTTGACTGGGTCCTCTCACACTAGTGCTTCTACACCTTTGTCATCTTACGTCTTGTAGGATCCACACCACTATGCTTTTGTACCCATCAAGTTCCATGTCATAGAATTTTGATGTTGTGATAGTTCCATGCCATGTTGATTATATATGAAAATGGATAAAGTACTTTTTTAAAATTTGGATTCAACATCCATTAAGTGCAAGTACTCTTATTCACCTTATTTCTCTTTCCAATTAGGTCTATAGGCCTAAAAATTACATTTTAGATCTAGTCAAATACCACACATGTGAAACTATAAATAAGTGTTTGATTAATTTTTAGGACCCCTTGACCATGATCACAAGTTCAGGATATGATTAACTCTCTCCTCTATCCATACCAAGCACATGAAGTTGACCATTGCTAGTCTATAAAGAAGTTGATGGAGGTTCTAATGTAAGTTTTGGATTTTTAGGACCTATACAAGATGGATATTCATGGACATGACTTGAGGAAGGTCAATAGATACTCTAAAGGAATTTTAACCTAAATATGGAACCTCTAAATTTGTACAAGTGCTTGAAACTATCCTTTTTAGAGTGTTTTCCTCTCATTTGGATGTTGAACCTAAAAAACTAATATGATCTGACATCCCTAACATATATGAAAGTTAGATAATTTATTAACAATTTTTGACAAGTTTATTCTATGGATATTTCATCTTGGTCAACTTTGTCATATGTTGGACTTGTCCATATTCACTTTTATCTTCAACTTCATTTACCTTAAACTTTGTAAATCAACCTTAACTTCTCCAAACATGTATAGCATATTCATGAAAGGTGATTAAGGGGTAGGATGACTTGAGTGGAAACTTATGAACCTTTTACATCATTTGACCAACCTTATTCACATCATGATATTAATAGACTAGCACAAGACTAATATCATCCATTACCTTAATTTTGTTAAAACAACCTTAAATGTTTCTAATATGACCTCAACAAGACCACTTAAAGACCTCACAAATAATAAAATTATTAGGAACAAGGTTATTAATACATGAGAAATCAAGTTATTTTTTTAACCTAGTTTATGGTTGCCAAAATTTGGATAATGGGTATTGTGGCACTTATCTAGTACACATATATACACTATTTCACATTAAGTAAATATTTTGTATTCTTCTCAAATTATGAATCTATCACTAGGATCAGTCATAACCCAAATATGAATCATTTCAAATCCAAGTCAAAGGAAGAATTTTCATGTATAAAACATGAACCATTAGCTGCATACATATAGAGAAGGATCATAATTACATAATCACACTATATGGGATAATTTTTTGTGGTTCAACTTCCCTCCTTGGATTATTTTAAATGTAGGTATTTATTAATCATAAAATTGGGATGATTGGGGTCATCTTAACTTATTACTATTTCCCATTCTTTTTCATATTTTCATCCCTCAAAACTACATCTAAGATTTCAAGGTGAAGGAGGCTGATTTTTAGAGTTGAATGTATCATTAGAGTTAATAATTTCACATACATATATTTTAGATACAAGTGATTATGTTCATATGATCACAATACTTAATGGATATTGACACATATCAATGTAACTTACCCTACATAGACACAATTACAGTTCCTAAACCATACAAATAATAGACCTACTTTAGACTGATTTCCAATTCCATAATATGGTAAAAGTCAGATAATTAACCATAAAAGTTAAGTACTCATCCCATATTTTTAATTACTACATTTAACATAATCCACTTATCAGATCATTGAAATCATTTTTAATATTTTATATTCAAATATATGTTTAACTACTATATTCATTAATTTAAATTATTATACTAATTTTTATCATATTGGGTTTACAAAACCAAATTATGGTAAAAATTTGGCTTATAAATTTTTGTAACAAAAATTAGTACATGTTATAGTTATAATAAAATACTATGATAATGTTATAATATTATGAATTTTTTATTATTTTCTATAAAAATGGAAAAAATGCATGGTCAAAAAAATTAAACAAAACATACCAAATATAATAAAGATTGAAATATTAAACAAAAAAATAATATATTTAAAAAAAATCAATAAAAATTCATAAATTAAATCAAAATGTAAGATAAGAAAAAACATAATATGTGAAGGATAACTATGAAAAGAAATATCGATTACAAAGAAGATGTAATCAAATAAGGACAAGTAAATGATTGAAATATCATCCAATGTAATAAAATTGAAAATTTAAATAAAATAAAGGGTATTTTGAAAATAATATAGAAACATCCAATGCAAGATAGGTGAAAATTTTATTAGATAAAGGACATACAAAAGAATGGAATAAATGACTCTAGTGAGTGAAAGTGAGAAATTAATGCTAATTTTAAAGTGTAATTAAGGATTGATACAAAAATATTTAATGGATATGAGACACTATAATAAAGCATGTAAGGCTAAGATTTTTTGACATAAAATACCTAGATAATGCAACATAGAAATTTTAATATTCATTTATTAAGTGAAGTATATATATCGTCCCATGAATGCTAACTACATGCCTTCCCATATTATTTTCCCTACTCCTTAGGAATCCTTAAAAAAGTATCAATTTAATGTAAGTATTAGGTAATTTACATGATAAAGTGTATGGAATATAATGTAATATATAGGATGAAAGACCTCATACTCTAATTTACTTTCTAGGTAACTAGGTTTTACTCTTACTGAGGAAAGGATTGTTCACATCCACCTCAAACCTAGACCAACATTAGAGTGACCTGAGGGTGTGGTTTGCCTAATATGTAGATCAAAACTCTAGATGTGATGGGGATAGATACCCTAATTTATAATTTCAATGCTCTCTCTAAGACCTAAAAATTTTAAAATGAAAAGGGAAAAGAGATAATACTGATAAAATAACCTATACTAAGGTGGTGATGCATTAGTGATTGAATATCCAATCTAAGTATATCATTTTAAACCCACTAATGAACCTGAAGGAGACTAAAATTGATAATAATTATTGATGGTGTTTTAAACAATAATATTTTATATGGAGGTTGAGTATAATTATACAATATGAAGGACAAAGGCCTAGATCTACACAAGATACTATTGACTTTTGACAGTTCAAGAACACTCCTACTTGCCAACACTTCAAATAACCTATAATAGACTATTATATTGAATTTGGGTGTAAAAAAGGACCTAAAGATGAAAACATAATTCATATATTATAAAAATCAAACTCTCATGAAGCACATTATCATTCAACAAAAATCTACAAGTATTCTCTTATTGATTCAAAGGAATACAAAACAATTTTGGTAGAGCTTTACTACACCAATCTAAGGGATCCCAAAGAAATATCTCAATTAATTATTAAATATAAATTTGATATATATAAAGGAATATTTTATTCATGGGATAACCATGAATGAGTCTAATGTGGGGTATGATAGTTACAACAGGCATATTCCTCCTCCTCAAGTATTGACACTCCTTTAATGAGTCCACTTTGTCATTGAGATTGGGTATGGAGATTGTAAATAATATATTTGAATTTATATAGGCCTTTAACATGATTAAAATAGTCCAATATTACCTCTAATGGCATTTAAAAAATGCAAATATAGTGTGGATATGCCTCTAAGAGGTGCTGGGTAGCCTCTCCTTCAATGTGCATGCAAAATTATCTTTGAAACTACCTTTACCCTGTCATAATGGACTCCAATTTGGGATATGATAACATGGATGATAGTTATAAATGCATTAAGGTGACTCATTAATGTCATAATTTTAATTCATGGCCACTATAGTCTTCTTATTATAAGATAAGTAGACTTATTTTGCTTGTCCTTCATCTTTATGCTCATATTCACTACTTGAATGAGACATAACTAAACTAGGATCCCAAATCACCTAATAACACTTAGATAATTATTATATTAACCCCTATGGATTATAATTTATATCTCTCAAGTGTTATTCACCTAAAAACACCTTAGCCCTACATGATGAGACCACTTGAATTGCTTCACAGACTTGTCATTTAGAAAGAAATAGTAGATCTATTTATAGGCACTTTCATGCATAATTTTTAAAATAGAGATGTATGTTAATCATTTAATTTACCTATCCCATAATTTTTAGCTCCTTTTTATGCCCTACAACACATATTATACCCAAAACCTTTAAAACTTGTAGTTTTAGGAAGTGATCATATAATTTGACTCCTACACATGCCAACTAGTGAGTCACTGTGATACTCATAAGACCTTAGGAGACCTTAAAGGTCATTTCATGGTAAAACTACCTCATCAAGATGGATTTTGAGGCCAAAATCCACCATTAGGTTACTTCTAGGGTTTATGTAGATTTTGAAACATCCACCATATTAATGATGGTTCATGGTTTATGGATGTCCAAATGAGAAAAAAAATGCAATGAATCTATAGTACACTGATCTCCTCATCTTCCATTAATGGCATTGATTTCCATTAAAAATATGTGTGGAGATATGAATGTTAGAATGTGACACTAGGGTTGTTTGCAAGCAATTCTAAGTGGTTATCTTCTTAAGGTTTGTTCATAAAGGTAAGCCCCCAACTACCAACCAATATTTCATGAATATTTATTCCATAGGGAGACTAAAATTTCCATAATATATTTGGCCTTGACCATATATGTGGTGGAGAGGGTGATCATTTTAAGGTGAACATGAAATTGACTGTGGATAGGATGAGTGGCTTAAGTAGGGTTTGAAGACACCTGGACAGGTATCCTCACTTATTTGCATTTAAAACCTCCCTGGTAGGTCTTATACATATTCATACACCTTACATTTAAAATTTATCTTGTTTTAAGATCTTTAAGGAATCTTGAGATGGTAGTAGGGTTTATAAGCAAGGTTATGAAACTATTTACATTGTCCTATCTCTAAATAACTTGACTATAGTTCTGAGTTTTAGACCCTTTAGAGCAAGTATGAGTGCCTTATTAATCATTTTAAATTGAAACAAAACCTCCTATGGATCCTAAACTATTTGTAGACCCTACATGGTGTGGATTCACCTTTTAACCAATAAAACAACTATCACATATAAGGCTTGGTCTAAGACAAAAACGTAGATATACCCACTATTTGTATAGCCCAAGTAAAGGTATGGGTACTTTTAATTGGTCATGATGACCATTTTGACTAGATTTGGAGACTTATCCATGCCTATAAAGGCCTTACACTATCATTTTGGCTTAGATTGGCAGTAAACTACCTATTGATTTTATGTTTGAGCACGAACATTTTGAGTATGGCCTTCATCATTATTTCATAATGTTTTTTTCATAATGAGATGTCCATAATATGCTTTAGTTTTATTATCTTGCTCAGATGATTATTTTTCAATATTTCCTTCTTTGCATACCACCCCCTACTCAAACTTAGGGCTTGTGCCTGAGTATGCATGTGTAATCTCAAGCCTATGTTGATGTTCATTTACCTCCTTAGATAAAATAAAACTCAATTTTTAACATTTTTAACATTATGAACTTTTATATTTCTTGTATTAATAATGGTTTTTATCATAGGCAAGATGAAGACACTAATATACATAAGCAATTATTATATGTTTCACCTACCATTATGACCATCTACAAGGGTTTGATTATCAAGCCTATGTGAGAAGAAGGTGGTCTAAAATCACATGAAAATCATAGTTAATAAGCTCATATCATTAGTCACTTATTTAGGATGCATATCCCCTAATAATCACACTAATCCTCATGCCTTCAAATGGTCTTCATAGTGCTCTTCGGAGTCTCTACTATAGTAGGCCTAAAAGGGTTGGTTGTAGGTGGTGATTTAACTTCTTGGTTAGGTATATGACCATATGGGTCCAAAATTCAGTGGTTTCATTGATTTTGAGGATTCTAATAGAGTAGAGAGGTCTATTTACATGGTTTATCCTTGGAAGGAATGGTGGAGTGAATGAAGATGAGTGTGGGGTGAATGAGGGTGAAACATGGACAACATGGTTAGAATATAGTATGAAGGACATTGTATAAAATTTAAAATTATAAGAGCATGAAAATGATGTGAATTAGAGGATAAGAAACCTTAAAAAACCAATGAAATGGACATTTTATACACTTACACACACACCAAAAAAATCTACCACTTTAGATGTAGGAAAAGGGGCATACCTAGTCCTCAAGTGAAACCTAGGAAACTCAAAAAAACCTCAAATTTCACAAAAGACCTTAAAATCTACTAAAAAAGGACTGAGTGAGCTTGGAGGTAAGGAATATGGCTTCTAGGGTTATGAGGCAACCATGGAGGTCCAAAATATTGTTCACAAAGGCACGAAGATGATCTATCACCAATTTAACTCCTTTTTCCATGTTCTCGAGTTACATTTGAGTCTCTATAGATGTTGTTAAGCCATACATAGTGCTTACCATACAATGGTTTTCAAGTGTTTATAATCTCTTTCTATTTGAAATATTATTAGATGAAAAAATACCATTATACCTATAATCTAAGAAAAAAGGCATTGGAAACCTGTAACTACTCTACCAAATCTTAGACTCAGTAAACAACTTTTGGAAAAAAATACTTAAAAACTCTATTCATTATCCAAAATTGACTAAAAAAATCACACAAGATCTATTTTTTAAGTTTTTCTATTTTTTTGGGCTCACATGTGAGTCAAGTTTTGAAAATTCTATGACAAGATCCTTTAAGGCCTAAGGAAATAACATCCATCATTGGTTTGAGCAAACAAGTCAAGAATCCCTGAAAACCATTTACTCTAATTTGGCCTATGCAAATGAGAATGGCATATGTTCATAAATTTCATGAAACCATTCTCCATAAAAATTACCATGGGTGAAAGTTGCCTAAGTTTAATTTCTCTAGTTATGAGATTGGGCCCCCATTCTCTCTTCTCCATATAGTACAAGCATAAACATGAGGAGACATCTGAGTCTACCAATGAGTTCAAGGGAGATATGGGATGTTTTTGAGCTTCCATGACACTAAAAAATACTTATATATTAGCCATTTAACATTTTTGACCTCTCCCTACAAAACCATGATTCCATTTGAGCTAGTCTATACTGTATGGATTTGTACCACTTGAGAAACCCTTATAGCCTACAATTTTATCTATAATTATTCCTATTTTAGACTTAAATACATCTTTATCAGGTGTTTTGGAAAGAAAATAAGGGTCATGTGACACATTGAACCTGATTATATAAATGGAGGGAGTTGAAAAGTAACTATTTAGCACATGTGGGGCTCATTTTGGGAAATTTAGGCATTGACCATGATGGTAATGGATTAAATGAGGTATTAAATGGTTTATTAATGGTATAATTAATATTATGGAGTCTATTTAAGGAATGGGAAGTGACTTAGTGGTTTATCAAGGATAGATTAGGTCTCATTATGACCAAAAACATTAACTTTAGCACACATATATGACCTTAAAGAGGCATACCAAATGTATATCATGTTAATATCTTATGAAAAGACCTTTATAAATTTTTAGAGACCTCAAAAGAATTGTAATACACTTCCCTCAATGTTATTTAAATTTTAAAGATAACATACCTCATGTGAGTGAGTAAAACCAATGTGTTTATGAGCCTTTATTAAATTGTCTCCTCAGCTCACCTTCAACAAGTCATTTTTCACATGTTGGAGCTCCATCAAAGTGACCAAAGACCATAAACATGTTTTATCATCATGACAATACTTGACTCAAGTTGAACAAAATGTAAAAAATCTCAAAAATCATAGCTATAACATGATAGGATTATGAACTATTTGAAAAACCCTCCAAACACATAAGGACAAGATGAAATCATGATACTAATGATAGATCAAGACTCAAGGCATTAGGTTGACCCTTTTCTAGGTCTGGGACTAGAAAGTGGTCAACATTTCTAGTGACTCAGCTATATTGAATAAACTATTGGTCAAGAAACTTAGAATGTGCTATTAATATCTTTAGTTGATCTCTGAAGATCTGCATCAGTAGATTTGAAGATGCTCTAAAGATGTTTTGTTAATACTCTTGATAGCTTTAGCAAATGAAACATGACTACACATGGAATCTATCCTATACCTTGTATATTTTGAAACAATGAGAGACAATAAATCAACAATGGAGAAATAGGAAAGACAACACACAAATTCCAAAATAATACCAAGTAAAAAATATAAGCATGTGTAGAAACACTTAGAGGGAAAATATAAAATTTAACTACTATGTACAAGAGGGACTTGCCAAAGACTAGTAATAGAATTTTAGGAACATCCCATTAATAGGTATGGGGAGTTCCTCACCATTCAATCTATAAAGTTGAAAGGCATTACTTTACTTATAGATGGTGATGATTTAAGGTCCACTCTAAACTTTCTCAAACTTGGACTGTTTTCCTGGCTTTGCATGATCCTCATCCCACTTAAGGACTACATCTCCTTGTTGGAATGGCTTATATGTAATCCTTTTATAAAAAAATTTATAGACTTGATGTTGATTATACCATATGTCATGTATGGCACTTTCTCTTGTCTCCTCTAACTATCTCAACTCATTCAACCTCACTTACATTTCATCATCTTCCAAAAGATCATGCAAATGAGCAAGCTCTAAGGCAGGCAATTCATGGGAAATAGGTAGTCTTTCCTCTCTACAATAGACAATGTTAAAAAAGGTTCCTAATGCAATAGAACATGCTAAGGATGATGATAACTAATTTTTACTCAAATGTTTAGGATAGTGTAGAGAATTCATATTTAATAAGGAAAATAGAGACATAACAGAAGTGAATTATTATGTGATAGATTGAGATTAAGATGAACTAGTACTTAATTAATGCTTACAAATAATTAGGAGTAAATTATGTAGAATTAATCCCAATGTTAAACATGATAGCACACATAAGGAAAAAAATAAGAAATACAATAGCTAACCATAACCAAACAGTCTATATTAATCTCAATAAAGTCTATCTCTCTTCTTCATACAAGCATGCATATATACAATCATACAATCTTTAACTGCTCTTATTATTCTCATACTTTGGCACCAAAAGAGGAGAATGTTTACCTTGTATCTATTACAAGTTATGGAGGATATGGTAAAATACATATAGCCAATAACTAGGTGCATAACGCATGAATATTTGAAGAATATCTTGCACAACTTTACTTATCTGTTTTATTCTCCCAACACTTTTCTAGACTTAAAATATTGTCTCATCCTGAGATAACATCACAAGATCATCTGAGTGTGCTCACAATTAGAATCTGAAGATATGGTTAGAATTAGTAAGAGTTGTAATGATCATTTAAGGCATTGTTTTTAGTTTTCACCTCTTATACACTACTTAGCCACCCATTTGGGGTTTTAACTAGGTAGCATACCAACCTAACTCCCATTTGGGTTTTCTATAGGTTGGAATAATAAAGTGGCTACCTTTAATGGGTTTTCAACCATCCTAGCCCCACTTGTCTTACTAATCATCCCCAATAGAAAAATTGTTTACAAAATTTTCAAAATTAACACCTTTCATAGTACTTATCTTAAAGGAGGTGGAATTATTGAGGAAGATTCATGGCCCCATTATATGTAGCCTTGCATTACTTAATGACTTGATATAGCTCATATGGGAGTTTTTAGATTGGAACATTGAGAATTTGGGCCATGCCACTATATAATGGAGCTAGGTCACTTTTTTAAATATTTAAATCAATCATCACCTCCTAAACCATATGTAATAAGATGTGCATTTGTGAATATCTAATGATTTTTTTTAAGTTCAAGGCATTAGTGATGCTCATAGATACCTTTGTATTATTGACCCTCATTTGGATTTCTTCACTCAGTTGATCTATCTTGTCTATGTGGCATTAAACTTGGAGACCTATGGATGAACTATATTTAATCTTGCTCTACCAGTTAATAAGTCAATTACACACATTATCCCTAACATTTAATTATTTCTAAATATCTTGGCTATTCTCTTCTATTGATCTAGTTTGACTTTCCATGGTTACCTTGGTATATGTCATAGTAATGAATTTTATGCTAGAGATGGCAAAAGAGTCATTGAGGTGTTTCTTATAGTATAGGAGACTTCATGAAACATGATGTGCTTAGATAGATACAATATTGATCATGCTCTAGTATTCATTTGATAAGGTAATCATTGAACCTACCTTGATCTTCATACTCTGATCCAATATATCGATTGCACAAATTTTCTAGGCTGTGTACTAGTACTTTGTGAGTTTAGCAACTAATGTCTTGATCCTACACTGGTCAAATATCACGTGGTCCCTAATTTCTCAAGTGACAAGTGTCCTCATTCATTTTTGACACTTCATAAAGTCAAGCCTTTAAATCCATGATCTTTTCCTTTTATTGATCGCATTCTTACTCTAAAGAGGTGGCCTTTTATGTGATTAACTCCTAGAATGATTTAATGCCCTCCAATTATTTATTCAAAGGAAACATGGAGATGTCTAATGAAGCATCCTACTTGATTGGGATCACAACCAACATACTTGTAAGTGTTTATTGGTCTAGGCATGGCATAATGGCAAGTGGGAGTGAAAACTTGGTACATTAATCACTCACTATAAGAACATCCTAAAGCTAGACACCTCTTAATGGTAGCTCAAGTTATTGTAAACCTATTTGTGTGGTAGTGGGTACTTGTTGTTAGGTAGGTTTATCTAATTGGTCCTAAGGTTATACTGGTGATTTTTTTAATTGTTTTATGGCCTATTCTACCATATCGAGTTATTGTATAAGTGTCTTCATCCATATTGCATTTTTCTTCCTCCTCTTACTTCCTCTTCTTTTCTTCTTCCTCCCTCTTCTTTTCTCTTCTTCTTCCTATTTCTCTTTCTTTTTCTTTTGCTCCTCTTCTTTTTCCTTCTATTCTACAAAATCCATGGCCTTGGCTTGATATTATGTAGCTTGGGCCTATGCTTGTGTTTGTGTTTAAGATTGTTTTTGGGCTTGTGTGTGTGCCTGTTATTGATGTAGGTCTTCATCATCTTCCTCCTTCATTTTCCTAGTAGCTTCTATGGCCTACTATGTTTGGGTTGCTACATCTTATTTTCAATTTCATTCTTCTTATTATTTTTCCTTATTCTCTCTCCTCTTATGCTTTCTTGGTTACATCATCTACTTAGTGTGCCTACTTGGACACATCCATGGCCTTTTGAATGTCAACCTCCACATCCTTGGCCTTTTTTGTGGCCTCATTTTCTTTATCTTACTATGTGGCATATTATTTATATGCTTCTTCTTTCTATCTCTTTTTCTCTTCCTTCCTCACTTGTCATTCTATAATACAAATTTCTTCTTCCCTTAATTCTTTTTTTATTCCTCTATGTGATGATCTAGTGTGAGTTATTTAGACTCTTAGGCCTGGGATGATGGGGGTCAATAACTAGGTCACACCTCTGAGCTAGAAAACTACACCTTCCTCCTTGTAAGCATGACCAATCTTTGTTTGGGTTATGGTGTATTAGGTGTAGGGGTAGGTTATGCTTCCTACATAGTAGATGGTCATCCAAACATGCACTCTTATAATGTAGGGGATACCCTAGCCTCCTACCTTGTTTAAGACCTATACACAAGTGTTTTAGGTAGACTCTCTAATAGGGGAAAAAAGATGTCCTTGACTGTGAATGTTGATGCAAGTTAAGGTTGGAATAAATCCATTCAACATTAGAGCTATTATAATTCTTTTCAAATTGTGTCAATAATAATGAAAGGTGAGAAGGATGGGAGATCCACCCATAGTTTAGTTGGAACCTACTTTCACACCTTAATCATATGCACCACCTTAAAAAATAAAAATTATTTCTCCTCCTCATATAAGTCCCTAGCCATGTTATATATCATGACTAGGTAGACTTCATTCTCTTATATACCCATCTATAGGAGGTCATAGAAGCTCACTATCTGAGGCACATTAAGATTTTCCATCTAATTCATGATGTTGCATGACTTTCACTTTAGGGGAGGGGACACCATATGGTAATCTACTTTATGCTTATCCTTAGGCTATTATGAGTTGGTTGCTTCATTTGGTTATTGCATTATAGGTACATCTGTATCAAGTGTTATTGTTTGTAAAGGGTCATACACTTGGATTTGAATACTTTTTATCATCCCACTTTGGCCTGCATCATGTCCATTATTATGAAGAAGGGGAGTGGTTAGAAGGGTGATCATGATAGCTCAAGGATGGTGATAAAAAATCCTTTGGGAAATATGGTAATAGGGGCATATTATCCCATGTATTACATTATATTAGGTGGTACTCATGGATGTGTTTGTGATGAGGTCTAAGAACTCCTCCCACTAGGTTTTGAATTTTCCATCATGTGTGAGGGATCCATGATCTTGTGTCCAAATGAGATTCCATAACTATTTCATTGGTTAATAGTCTATATCAAGGTGCACTACTCCCTTTGGTGAATTTCATTACATGAAGCATATCAAGAAGATGAGGAATTGATATTAAAATGTCTACTTATGAGAGGTGTGATACTTTTCAATGTTTATGAGTAACTCCTAGATGAAATACTCAGGCCATTTGAATTATTCATTTTGGTGGATCATCTAGTGGGTGATGTCCATGAATTATTTAGGTATTTTCTTGGTAGACTTGGTCATATACCAAAATTTTCTTTTGATTCACTCCATAAGGATGTATACCATCTCATCTATGATGTCATCAATAAGAATCCATATATTATCCCACACATATAGATATTAGAATTCTAGAAAAATGGGAGGCATTTTCATCATGTATGGAGCTAAATAATCTACATGTCTAAGCATGATTAAATATTTGGCCATGGCTTGTGTATTGATGATAATAGTCTCATCCAGGCCTAATTATATGTTACCATTATCAAACCAACTAAGTAAAACTCGCATGATTTATCCTAGGTCACTAAAATTAAGAATTTGTTACAGGCATTAAACATCTATATTTTGGAAATGGTGGGGAGCTATAATGGAAAATAGTTTCAAAACATTGATAATATTTGGTCAAAATAACTTTTGTTCAACTTGATGGAGGTAGTTAAATGGCTCTTGGTTACTAAACTTTGTTTACATAACCATGATGTTGACACCCATGGCCTATTTTTTCACATCTATGAGATCCCTAATCAACCATGAAGTATCTATAGTTACACAAAGTGATGGACCTATAAGAATCTCTATTCTCTCTAGAAGAAAAATAACTCAGTTCTTGGTCATTACAATTCATAAAAATATGCAAAAGGGTGAAATGTTGACTTGGTATTAAAACTTAGTCTTTATATATTTGGTGCCTCTTGGATTCCACATGGATATCATGTTGATTTTTCCACTCATCATGAATTTAATGGTGCATGTGGTTATTTGTATCTAATCTAACCATTAGAGTAGTTAGTCACTGGTAAATGTGTAGATTTCTATTGTTATACTCTTTGGTGTCTATATAGGGGTATGAATAACTAATGTTGATGAGCCATTGATTTATTGAATATCATGTAAATTAAACCATGGATCATTTATTTACTTATGGTATATGATAATTATCTAATGGATATCTTGTTGACGGGATGTTTTCATACCTTTCCTAGACTTAATTTCTTTTAATCACTCCTCTTTGACTTTCCTAGTGGCACATGTGGATCCTCCTATACATATATGGCACATGTGATGATTGGTATTTTAATTATTAATTTTTATTAAATAGATCATATGTAAACAAATATAAATATTAAATAAATAAACAAAACATGTAGAAATAGGGAAATCCTAATATACTTGGTGTTACTCAACACCCACTCAATTTGTAGAATGAGATCAATCAACTATTGGTAGTAGGGATTAATCTGAGAACCACCCTAGTAACATGGTTCCTTGAATATATCTTAAAACTATTACTAATTTATATGTTTGGTCATGGATAATATAGTCCATTTTTCATCGTATCTATAACTTTCCTAGGAATGCTCTAAAATGACTGTCATATAATAAGATTGGTTGATCTTTATGAAATTATTTTTGGTGAAAGTTCCTATCATGCCATGATTTCTAGATCTACTTGTGTACTTACTATGTCTAGGATGTTATGAATCTAAAATCATCCATCCTATTTAGTTTAAGGAGTTAGTTAGTAAAAGACTCATGATCTCTAAGTCACATGACCATAGTAATATGTAGGTTGGGTACTAAGTATTCCATCAACATGATAGCTTCTAGACCATACACCAACTAGAAAGTCATAAACCCTATAGCTCATTTGTAATGTGTTTGAGATGACTATAGAATGATAATAATTTGATATTCCTAATCATCCTTCTTGACATCACAAATATTTGTCAGCATTGTACCCAACACTTTTTTGGAAGGTTTCACTTGTCCATTAGCCTATGGATGATATATAATGATTTTGTGATTAGAAATAATAAATTATTTAGTCATAGACCTGATGGTGTTACTTATAAAGTGTGTTAATCTATTATTGAATAAATTTATAAGTAAATTAAACCTTGTAATGATTTTGTCATATAGAAAGTTCATTACATCCTTCACACTATAGCTAGGTGTTGCATCAACTTCAACCCATTTAGTAAAATAGTCTATCATAGTGATGATATACCTTGATTTATTGTAATTTCTTAGTTGGTTGATAGGTGTGATAAAATCAATGCCATATTGTTCAAAAGGTTGGTTATCTAATATAGGATGCAAAGGTATTTCATCTTTTTATAGTATTTTACCCATGCATTAGTAAATATCATAGTACTACATAACTCTATGTAGATCATAAAATAGAATTGGACATCATAATCTAATCTATAAAAGCTTTCTAATTATAGATTCTATCAAAAAAATTCCTCCTACAACTCTATGATGTGATTCTTGTAATATTATGATATAATTACACACCACTAAGAGGGGGGTGAATCAGTGGTTAATAATAATGTAATTCAATTCTCAACTCTTCAAGATACTTAACCAATCACATTAATATGCAAGATAGATGAATCAAAGAATAAACATGAATGTAACCATTACAAATGATTTATATGGGAAACCCTCATGGGAAATAAACCCCACTCTCAAGTCTATAAAATAATGGACTACAATCACATAAGATCATCAAAAATAGGAGGTTTTAGTGAAGCACCCACTTCGGAGCGCCACCCCCTAAAGATGACAAGCACAAACTTGCCTAAGATGTTGATCACCAACACAAAACCTATCAAATTAATAGTTCTTGAACTCTGATTTATTCTCAATATGATAGAGAAAACCTGAAATAACACTCTTTTCCAAGTCTGCAACTCCACACAAGCTAGCAACACCAAGTTATCTCTCCAACACAAGCAATAATCCCATCATAAAATCTTTCGCTCATATATAAATATGTACTCATAAATATAAAAAAAATTAATATAATAAAAAAATATTATAATTCTAATTATATTTTCCTCTACTTAATTTGATATAAACATTGGTCACCAATACCCCTAACAACCTTTACAAAAGGTCTTCAAATATCAACACACACACTTGCTTGTCTAGCTTGATTCACACACCCAAAAGGCATAAATCACCTTGTATATATACCAACATTAATTATGGTTGGCCATATATCTTTATAAAAATTTAGGAAGAATTATTTATGTCTCCCAAGGTCAGACATGATCATCTACACAAGCTTTCTATACCATACCATGAGTTCATATCACAAACATCTCACAAACAAAGCATAGGTCCACTTTTAAGACTATGTTTGACCAATAAGAGATTTTAAGAACCCTAAAAAACAATAAATATGACCTTAAATAATTCTTTAACACTCTCTTACCATCAGAAACACTTGATCTAACCATTTATTGTGCAAACAAAATCAATCATCCAAAATAGGTTCCTTTTAACTAACAAAACCATCATGGTCAATTATGAGTCAACCATTCACTCATATCCAAGAGACTAGATACATTAATAATATAATTTATAGAGGTAATACATCCCATAAATCACCTAGAATATCTTAGACCCATCCCTACTCATTGATTAGGCCTTCTAATTTCACTTCTCACTCTGATTGGTCTTTTTCACTCATGACAACATTTCCTTCATATCGACTAGACATATTTAAGGACATATAAATTTGACACATAGAAAGTAATATTTCTAAAAATTTTCATTAATGTTTTAGGAAACTCACAAGCTTCATCACACACCCATTTTTTCACTTGGTTACTTTTTAAAATCTCTCACAATATCAAAAACACTGTTAAAAAGCACTTTCTTATGGGACCCACAAGTAGTTAAGATTAAATTAACACATCCTCATAATACTATATGAGTCCTATACAACATAAAATAATCATCCTATCCATCCACCATATTTTTGATCACCTACAAGCAAGATCTTCAACATCGAGTCTAAGACTAGGAACTTTACACATAAAGACCTGCTTACTTTCTTAACAATCATTCATAAAGGAGAGAACCTTAATATATGAAATAATTTTTGGATATCATTCTTATGAACCCTATCCACCTTCTCCAAAATTATCATCTCCCCATGCAAATTCTACATGATCTACTAAATGTGAGAACTTTCTTTTAAAGCTCAAAAAACACCATTCAAGCACCTTTTGATGTATATGAAGAGTTTTATTGAATTTATCTCTCCTAATATGAACTTATACCTCATAAATACGATTTAATAAACTTTATTGACCATCTACCATGCTAATACAAGCTTCACCAACCTAAAAACACCCTTTGACCCTTCACAAAGCCTCACAAGCCCACTTAGGCCAACTACTCCAAGAGCCAAGCAACCTTGCAGACCACTAACCACCTCTTAAAAACCATCTACCTAACATCTCAACATCCTATACATGTCCAAAATTCATATTCCAAGTGTAATGAGCTCCATACCATGGCATACAAGCCATATGACTTAAAAAACCTATAGGCAACCATGTATAATCAAGTCTACAAGGCATAAACTGACCTACATACCTCATGAAGGCCACTTGAATTCAACCCTTGAGAATATAACACATCAATAATAATTCAAAAATCATTATACTAAGCTCCATTCAGCCATATAACATCTACCTAGGACACCCATGTACATCCTTGTAAGTAACACATTGCTCCAAGTACATTAGACCACCATGTTCCATCACTCTAACATATTTATACCATTTTATCATCACAAATTCCACTTGAAATCAATGAAAACACATCTACCATCAATATCCCAATAATCTCCCCCTTTGTCATTGATGGTAACACTCTTATTCTCTCTCCTCCTTTGCCAAAATGACAAAATGGACTCTTTTCAACACTAGGCACCATAGAAAACAAGAAAATGAGTTATAGAAAACTCATGAAAACATGCTCAACTATAGGAAATATTTTGAAAAAGGACCATTTAGACCTCAAATAGGCACAACTTCCACTTGGAAGATGCTCTCACTCAAAAATTTCTCTTAAACCATCAAGATCCTTGGACTTATCACCAATTTATGAGGCAACATAGCTCCCCATAGGACCCTACTCCACTTTTAAGGATCCCCCTTAGTCTACATAACCCATGAACACCTATAGTGCCTCCTAGAATAGCTACCATAATTTCAAATAACATGAGTATCATAACACTATGCAAGCTTACATACCTTTGCACTCAAGGCACACTGCAGACCACCAAGGGCACTTATATTACACCACCATACCTAAAACATAATTATACTAGACCAAAATTCTCAAATAGAACAAAAAATTCCAACTTTATTTTGAAAACTTTCTCAAAAATCTTCATTTTCTTCACTAGGCCTACTTAGACCCCTTGTAGCCCTATCTAGCCACTACAGACCTCATAACTCTCTACCCTAATCACTTCAAGCCATAAAACTTCATATTTTAATACCAATATCATTTCTTGTTAGTCATGCAAGGAATTAGCCTCCAACTCATCCTCCTTAGCATACTTCCTTCTTTAGCCTACTAGCTAATTAAGCCTCTTAATGAGCTAAAACATGAATAAAATGAAATATACTCACTTTCAGACCAATTTAAAAGTTGATTCAGATACCCATTTGGACCATTAAATTTATTTTGAATATTCTAGCCTCCAACTCCAAAGTTTGACCACTTTTCCAAACATGCCCAAATCATTAGGCCTTTAAAGTAATAATTGGTCAAAAGTCAACCTCCAGTCAACACAAACATTTGAGCTAGATACCACACCTAGAGACCATAAAATATCACTTCCATTCCAAATTTAAATCCTTCACACCTTTTGTAACCATGACTTCCTTTATACCACCAAATGTATGCTCTTGAGAAGAGAAGCCAGTGACCACTCAAAATGTTCCACCTTGCAAAAAATTATTCATCCACCAGTGAAACCACCTATAACATGTCTTAAAGATATTTTTAGACTTTCTTGAGAAAAAATTACTTCATGAAACATCTTCATTCTTTAAGTGACCCTTGAAACCAAGCATTCTATGTATACAGACCAAAACCTACAGTAGGTACCTTGACCAAATGGTCAAAATCACATCTTAGCACCTTATCAACATCTTCAAGATATATTTCCTTCTTTGACATACCAAAACCATCTTTAATCACTTATTAGTAGACTTAATTTCACCTTAGAACATCATATGAGCAACTTTGGCACTTTTTAGGTAGTCATCATTGCCAAAAATGGTCAACTTAGATTTTTGACCATAAAACACATATCTAATCTCATCAAGACCTCAAACCACCTATAAATGAGTCATGATAGTCTTCCTTAATACCTCATACAAACCACTTCATTCTTTCATTCAAATCATCACTCAACCAAGACATCAAAAATTGATCAAAATGATACTTTAAGACCAAAAGACCTAAAGATCCCTCTTGGATAAATAATCTTGCTTCTTCACCTACATGAGTATCTTATGAAGAATAGATAGAGAGATCTAATCCCTCATTACTGATTTAAAATAGTGTGAATCCTAGAGTGGCCCACATCTTCTCATATTCATCTTCCTCTTTGGTCAACATAGTCTTATTCTTCTTTAAATTACCTATGACTACCTCTTCTATTCTTGAAATGTTCTCTTATTTCAAAATTGAATAAGAAATAAATATGTCACCAAATGAGGATGTCACCATGTCTTGATCTATATTATCAACTGAATTGACCTTTTCAATGTCTGTTAATGATTGATCTATACAAGAAATATCATCATCTACAGTTGTAAAATTATCCCATACTTATCTTAAGGCTATCTTTGTCTTCCTTCTTCAACTTCTCATTATTTTTGATATATTTATTGAAAACATGAGTAGATAATGAAAATTATTTAGTGAAAGAAGCATTCTCTACCTTTAAAAACACACAATCCTAATCTACAGACATATCAACTATTACTTTCTTTTCTTCCTTTGACCTATATAAGACTTTGTCTTTCCTTTCTTGAAACTTGGAACCTAATTGGTCTTGACTTGATTAAGATCCCCCTTTTTCTTAAATAATTTAGCAATATGATCAAACCCCTTGAAATTAAAACATGCAATCCTTCTTTGATACTGACAAAATTTGGCCAAGTGACCAGTTCTTTGATAACTGAAACATGTTATATTCTTAGGAGTATACTCACTTTGCTTTATCTTTTTTAGACATTAATTAGCTAAATGTCCCATCTCAAAACACTTGAAACATTTTATCTCATTCATATGATTAGGTAGATTGATTTTCTTAGCCTTCATCTTGAAATCATTGGCCTTATGATCAAACTCATGATAAATATGATAGTATCCATTAAAATTCAAATATTTTATGGCATTAGGCTATCTTACCTTGTTGGATCTAACACCCTTAGCTTAGGTATTACTTTTTTTAGGTTTGTCTTTTTCATCTTCAATGCTTTTCTCCTTTGCTTGAGATACTACTAATGGCTTCACAATGAAACCCAAACCTTTTCTATCACTTGAGTACTTTTGATTCATCAAAAAACTATCAAGATCATTTGTGTTTTTTTCATACTTGGAAAAAGACTTAGCCTTACTCAAATATTTCTCCAATTCATCATCAAAAACTTGTTTTCTATAATCAATTTGAATCATTATTCTTCCTTACCTTTTAGGCTTGAGGATATAGACTCCAATTTGGAATTTAAGAATGTGACTGATCCTTCATGATCCCTAATATATTCAGTTATCTTAGCCTAAAAAATATTTAATTAAACTTCATATTATTTCAAATTATCCTTTAAACCTTTACATACCTTTCTTTCAATTTTCAAATCTTCAAGTGCAATTTTTAGTTCACTCTCATAGTTTGGAATGTCTTCCTTATCTTCATCTGATCCACTCTAGTTTCCTTCAATTTGATATGAATAATCACCTTCATCGTCTAATTTGATTACCATGAAAAGGAATTCATCTTCCTTAGCTTCACTTTCATTATGACTATTATCAAAGTGACTACCATCATCTACTTTTGAGTCATTATCATCCATCTTTGTGTATAGACTCATTTTGTCCTTATAAAACTTTCTTTTGTTATCGAACTTCTTGAATGATCTCTTATTTCTATCAGATCTAAAACCTTTCTTACCTTGTACTTGATCCTCATCCTCATCTTTCTTATGCTTTTGAGGACATTTTCTTGCAAAATGACCCAATTCACCATAGTTGAAGAACTTAAAAGGAAGCTTATCTCTATACCTACATGATCTAGTCTTCAACTTTATTGAGAAAAAGCAATTAAATCATCATCAAATATATCATATAACATAGCATTTTTTTACTTGAGACCCCTTACTTTGTGTTTTATTTTCTTTAGGCTTATTCTCTACCTTGAAATCAACATCCTTGTTAGGAGGCTTGTCTTCATATATCCTGAACTCATAAGTAGTGAGAGATCCATAAAGCTCATCCATCTTCATTAGTGTAAGATTATGAATTTCCTTAATTATAGATACCTTAGAGTCAAATCTTTAAGATAGAGATCTTAAGACCTTTTGAATAACAACATCCTCTTTGAGATCTTATCCAAAACCCCTGATCATATTGACCACATCATCAACTCTATTTAATAAGGATGCCATAGATCCTCCTCCTTCATTTTGAGACTCTCAAACTATCTTTTGAAAGTTTTTAATTTTTATAGCTTGAACTTTGGGTCTCCTTCATAAATTATCTTTAACTTAGTCCACATCTCCTTAGATGTTTGATAGTGAATGACCTTTGAGAACTCAGTCTCTAGTAGACCACTAGAAATAGCATTCATATCCTTTGAATTACATTCAAATAGTTTCTTGTCAATAGCACTAGTAGGAGAACTAGTAGGAACAACATATCCATCAACAATAATCTATCAAACATCAAATCTTAGAGCCATGATAAAAGTCTACATTCTTGAAATCCAAAAGGCATAGTTAGAACCATTAAACAATGAAGCTTGTTTGGAAGAGAAATCACCTTGCATTCCTTGACTTGCCATTGTACCTTAGAATCACCTTTCGAGATGTTAAGCAACAAAAAATACCTATTTTAATACTAATTGATATAAGTACACACCACTAAATGGGGGGGTGGTGAATCAGTGTTTAATAATAATGTAATTCAATTTCTAACTCTTCAAGCTACTTAACCAATCACATTAATATGCAAGATAGATGAATCAAAGAACAAGCATAAATTTAACCATTACACAAAATTTATGTGGGAAACCCTCATGGGAGAGAAAAAAAACTCTCAAGTCTAAAAAATAATGGATTATAGTCCTATAATATGATCACAAATATGAGTTTTTAGTGAATCGCCCACTTCACAAGTAGCAGCAACCCCTAAAGATGACAAGCACCAACTTGCCTAAGATATTGAGAACAAACACAAAACCTATCAAATGAATAGTTCTTGAAAATTTATTACTTCTAATCATAATAGATAAACCTTGAAATAACTCTTCTCCAAGTTTTCAACTCCACACAAGTCACCAACACCAAACTATCTCTTCAACACAAGCAATAATCCCTTCACAAAATCTTTCACTCATATACAAATATGTACTCATAAATATAATAAAAATATTCAATAGAATCATAAAAATATGATTAATCTAATGATATTTTCCTCTCCTCAATCTGAAACAAACATTGGTCACCAATACCCCCAATAACCTTTGCACAAGGTCTTAAAATATCAACACACACACTTGCCTGTCTAGCTTGATTCACACACCCAAAAGGCATAAATCACCTCATATATATACCAATAGTAATTATGGTTGGACATATATATATTTATAAAAGTTTAGGAGGAATTATTTATGTCTCCTAAGGTTGGCCATGATCATATGCACAAGCTTTCTATACCATACCATGAGTTCATATCATAAACATCTCACACATGAAGCATATCTCCACTTGAAAGACTATGTTTAACCAATAAGAGATTGTTGAAACCATAAAAAAAACACTAAAAATGATATTTAATAAGTCCTCAACACTCTCTAACCATTAAAAACACTTAATCTAATCATCTACCCTACAAACAAACTCAATCATCCAAAATAGGTTCCTTTTAACTAGCAAAACCATCATGGTCAATTATGGGTCAACCATTCAATCATCTCCAAGTGACTAGGAACAATAATACTCTCATTTATATAGGTAATACATACCATAAATCACCTCAAATATCTTAGAACCATCCCT
Organism: Torreya grandis; assembly: GCA_037957365.1. Taxonomy (NCBI): domain Eukaryota; kingdom Viridiplantae; phylum Streptophyta; class Pinopsida; order Cupressales; family Taxaceae; genus Torreya; species Torreya grandis. The sequence goes on from JARHVA010001397.1 coordinate 597,764, forward strand.
AATCACTGATTAGGCCTTCCAATTTCACTTCTCACTCTGATTGGTCTTTTTCAATCATGACATCATTTCCTTCATATCAACTAGACATCATTGAGGACCTATAAATTTGACACAGAGAAATTAATATTCCTAAAAATTTTAATTAATTTTTTATTCAATTCAAAATATTCATCACACACCAATTTTTTCACTTGGTTACTTTCAAAAATCTATCACAATATCAAAAACACTATTAAGAAGCACTTTTTTGTGGGACCCACAAGTAGTCAAGATTAGATAAACACATTCTCATAGGACTATAGGATTAATATATAACCTCAAATAATAATAATAATAATAATAATAATAATAATAATAATAATATCCATCCACCATATTTTTTAGCACCTATAATCAATATCTTCAACATCAGGTCTAAGACTAGGAATTTTGCACATAAAACTTTGCTTACTTTCTTAACAATCATTCATAAAGGATATCATCTTAATCTATGAATTAATGTTTGGATATACTTATTAGGAACCATATAAACCTTATCCAAAAGTCTCATCTCAATTATACATGAGTTAATGAAAGTGAGAACTTTCTTTTCAAGCTCAAAATGCACCATTCGAGCACCCTCTAACGCATATGAAGAGTTTTCTTGACTTTATCTCTCTTTATCTAAAATAAAACCTCATAAATATGATTTAAAGAAAAATATTTACCATATATTATTCTAATACAATCTTCACCAACTTTAAAACACCCTTTGACCCTTCACAAAGCCTCACAAGCCCACCTAGGCCAACTAGGCCAAGAGCCAAACAACCTTGCAAACCACTAGCCACCTCTTGAAAAACATCTATCTGAACTATTAGCATCCTATACATGTAAAAATGGATATTAAAAGCATAATTATCTCCATACCATGGCATACAATCCATAAGACTTAAAAAACCTATAGGTAACCATGCATGATCAAGCCTACAAGGCATAAACTGACCTATATACCTCATGAAGGCCACATGAAGTCAACCCTTGAGAATAGAAAACATCAAGAAAAATTTAAACATCATCATACCAAGCTCCATTCAGCCATAAAACATCCACCTAGGACATTTATGCACATCCTTACAAGTATGGCATTGCTCCAAGTACATTAGACCACCATGTTCCATCACTCTGACATGTTTAGACCATTTTGCCATCAACAATACCACTTGAAATTAATGAAAACACATCTACCATCAATATTCCATTAGATTAAATGTCATTCATATTATATAAAAACCCTATCTATAACTTCATCCTTCCCTAAGTGATACAAAATCATGTTGATGATGGTCTATGATAGGGCTCTATTAATAAAATGCTTATTATCACACTCTTGATAGTGTACAGGGAAGACTCATTGTTCAAGGAAGCTGGGAATGGATTCAAATTTTTTATAAATAAAATATACACATAAAATTTTAGCATTAAGAGAGTCTTATTGTAATTATTTTATCTCTTTATCTTTATGATTATGGCTGAGACAGTCTGGTCCTACATTCTCTCTTCCTGGTTTTACATTAATGCATAATTAAAACTCTTAAAATAACATAAACTAGTAAGAGATGTTCCCTTCTATCATCAATTTGTTGATAAGGTATCATAGATCTTGATGATTAGTGAATAATTTTAATGGTATCACAAATAAATAGTGCCAAAAAATTTAGAGTGTGAACATAATGGACAATGCTTCTCATTCAGTGGTTGTAGTTCTTTTTTACATCAGATAGAAAAATGAATAGGATGGTCAAGTCCACCATCTCCTAGATGAAAAATAATATCACCAAATATAATACCTAAAAAATCCACATATACATGAAAAGGCTTTCTCTAATCTATAAAAATAAGTATGGGCATAGTAACCAATCTTTGCTTTAACTTAATGAAGGTTGCTTGGCATTTTGATTTCCAAACAAACTTTATATTCTTGCATAGTAAATATTACAATGGAGATGAAATAGTTGTGTAGCCTTTGATAAACTTATGATAGTAGCCTATATGCCCCAAAAAAATTACACTTTGGTGGAACTGATAGGTGGAGGCATACTCATGATTAATACATTTTTTGTCTAATCTAATAGAATTCATTCATTGTATACGACATTCCCAAGAAAACACTAAAGGGTGTAAAAAATAAAAATTTATTCAAATACAAATAAATGTGTGGATATCAACATAGTTACAACATTAAATTTAGACTATATAAATGTTCTTTTAACAAGGAGAAGACTTCCCAATCATCAAGGCAAACTTCTAGAAAGTCATGAATGAAGTCCTTAAATTCCATAACCACTGCATGAGAAAAAACTGTAGGTATATTTTTAAGGTCAAAATGAATGACCTTGTATGCAAAATAACCCCATTCCATTAAAAAAATTTTTATCTCTATCTTCTTCTATGATTGGTATCTAATAATATTCACTGAAAGTATTCATTAAATAATAGACTTCATGTCCTATGACAGACTCCAAAACTTCATCTATGAATGGAATTGGGAATGGATCATTTACACAGGCATCATTCAAAATATGGTAATCTACATATACTAAATTTTTTCTTTATTTATTGGGTTGGACTACCATGGAGATTACCCATTCTACCTTTTCTATCTGATATATTATTCCTACATCCTACATTATATCTAGTTTAACCTTGAATTTTATCTTCATGTTCAGATTGAGCTTGTATGGCCACTTCTTGGGAGGTTGTGCACACTCCTTTAGTTTAATAATTATCTTTCCAAGAGATGGTTAAACTCATCATACCTATGATAATTTAGTGGGAAAGACATCATGGCAATCCTTCTAAAGTTGTAGAGGTTCTAAAATTTCAGCTTATGTCCAATAGTCACCAATGCTCACCAATTTTGGAACCTCCTCTATTTTGATGTTTGAAACATGTTTTTTGATAGGATAATGATAAATGTTAAATTTATCTTCATTAATAGATCCTTACATCCTCTATTTCCTTTCATATTTAGGACTTTGGATGCTACACGTCTTGTCTTCTTCAGTAGATGTTGTGCCAGTGTCCTTGAGTGGTTCCATAGGTCATTCATGCTCAAATAAATAATTCAAATCTAGATCATTATCAAAAGCATAATCCTTTATATATTCTATCTCATCTTATATTTGGTGACATGGCTATTTCAAATATTATTATTCATGATTATAAACTTTGTACCTTTGTAATTCAAAATTAAGATTAGAGGTTGCATTCTTATATTTAATATATTATATTATGGTGCTCAAGTCTTGTGCACACTCATGGCATAAGAAGTATTTTAGTTTCTACAATGCATTATGAACTAGAGTATTTTCATCTTAAAAAACAATGTTTTTTATATAAAATCACTTTGCACTTGTGCCTAATGTTTGGTTTCCCTTATGTGCTCTTGGTACATATACCATGTTGTTGGTAATGGAGTAAGTGCATAGTGGAAAATGTGGAACTAGTACTTTGGTGCCACACATTCCTCATTATAGACTTCAACAAATTTATGTATATAAATTTTAGGGCACTCAAATTTTTGAAATAATGGTTAATTGGTGAAAATTAAATATGGTATTTGGAACCTACTTATTCTAAGCTCATAGGCATCATCCCACTTAAGCTAGTCATCTTGATGAGTTGCTCACCATGTCACATAGATCTATTTAGGCCATAATTTAAAGTGGTGAACCATAGGCTGATGGTTGGTACATGAAATTTAAAGTGCATAATGAAGTCATTTATGTCCTTAGTTTCATAGTATATAAGAAGTTATCACTCATATGTAAATACCATGTAGATTAATTAGAGTTCATGATCACCTTGAGCCCAGTTGAGAAGGTGGGTATCTGATTCACCACTAATAGATGAAGTTGTTTTCCTATAAAATTACCTTCCCTAGTTGGATCTATGTAGTATTTCATGTGATCATTAGCCTGATAAAGGAAGTCAACTTGTAACTGAGTAGGGGATTTTACAAACAAACACACTTTTCGATGATAAACTAGTTTAGTACTAGCTACATAATTGTTGATTTGGGCCTCCAATGTTATGATGGTTGTATTTTTTGAGTGAGTATTTATTATACTTGAGGATTGGTTTACTGGTACATAAAGTTACATTTAGCTACATGTAAAAATTTTGGGTTTTCCTCTGAATTCACCTTCATGCAACTAGTTTCTTCTACAATGTATGGAAAATTTGGTTTAGCTAGAATTATGTAAGGCTTATGCACTCTATTGAGAAGAATGAAAACCAATTTATCATCTTGGTTCACCTCTAATTGTTTCTCCACCATGTGGATAGTCATCTGACCATTGTATGCCCATTTCTTACCTATGAGCATATGGTAATGTGTTACTATGGTCTTCATATCAATGATTTAAAAATACCTCAAAGTGTCATTTCCATAAGTTTGATCTCTACATATTATAATTTACCAATAGGTTCAAGCCTCCCATAATTAGATAATCTAAAAGTTAATAGGTTGTAACTAAGAACTAGTCATCCAATGGCTTCCTAGGTAGACCTAGAGATCATATTGATTGTGCTACCAAAATCAAAGACAACATTCAAAATCTCATGACTAATAACCTCAATGTCAATGACTGCATAAAAATCTCAAAGATTATTAATTTTAACATATCAGACCATCCTCTCCATCTTTTATTTACCATGCTATGCACACTCCATTAGATTATGAAGCAAGTTTGTGATGTTCTATGAGATGTCTTTATTGTGTAGTGTACTTAAAAGTTTTAGAATATCTATGAGCATAATGACAACTCCATCTTGGTACATAATGTACATGATCTAGCCATACATTTGTGTATCTATTATTTTAACATATCCTTTAGTGGTGTCTTGATCCTAGATTCTTTTCAACATCTACACAACTCTGTACATGAGGCCCTTTTCTATAGCTAGATCTAGGTACTTATCTTGTTTAGATTTTTCAATTCCTTGATCCTAAGGCATCTCAAGTGGAGGAAACCCTTTGTATTCATGTTAATGTCATCTAATATCATTCTAAAATTCATTTTATTTAGGTTTTACATTGACCATATTCACATTTTGGATGGCCTTATCCTTTCTCTTCTTTTTTAGTATAGGATAGTCTTTCATGTCATGTTGGTTAGAGATTCTATAGTATGCATTGTATGACTACCTTTGATGATTCATCAAGAAATTTCATTGGACATGATTATATTCTCTACATAGATAGAATTATAAATGATTCCATTGATAGTTATTTCCTCTAGCACCATGGTATCCTCTTCTATATCTATATTGAGCCCCTTCTCTATTGGACTGGTATCCACCTCTATATTATCCCTATTAATGTGTAGTGTTTTAATACTTGTACTAATTATTTTTATCTCCCATTGTAAATTATTTTTTCATAGCTGTTGGTGTCCAACTCATTTATTATTTATACACTATGGCTAAATTCTAGGGTGTTGCATACTAGTAATAAGGAGATAGAAGTGTCCAAATTGGTGAAGGGTCCATCTAGCCAGACCTTGAGGTTGATACTATGATGAAATCATAATCCATTATGGACTTATCTATTTCTCACAACCTTTATCTACCTCTAGGCCTAGGATTTCTTACTTCATCAAGCACATTTGATGTGCAATGATGGCAAATACATTTTTAGTGATGCCTTATTTAAGATCTTTCAAATCCTGACAATTCATCTCATCATGGTTAGTTGAATTGCATAAATTGCAATACAAATTATTTAGGTTATTGATATATTATTTAAAAAAGTGGCATTTCATGGTGGCATGCCTCACTACTCAACAAAGTTCACAAAATTCTATCTTGACTTTAAGATAGTTATTTCTATAATGTCCTTCTATTTTGCACTCTATACACCATAGATTCAATTTAGGCTTATCTTCCTCATGGTATTGGTCCATTTTTTTTTTTATAAAAGCATGTAATGTATTTTCAATCTTAAAATTTCCAAGAATAGCTTCTCCATAATATTTAATTTTTTCTAGATGTAGGGCAATAACTTTGGCATCTACTTTGGTAGAATATCAATTTTGTGCAATGGAAAACCTAAAACTAGAGGGCATTATTTTGATGAACCACAAAACTTTGTCTTTATCTATTATATAAAATTATACCTTATTCATCACATCAGAGATGTTACAGTCATAGTCATAGATTGATTCTCTAAACTTTTTCCATATTTCCTTCAGGCCTTGTATAGTTTGACTAGGGCATTTCTTGATCTTGAATTCTGTGACAAGCCAATCCTCAACATATTTTAGACTTGATTGTTGGACTTCACTTTGATAAATGAATTCAATTTCTCTACCAACTAGTGCTTCTACTATCTCACACTTTTTGACAACTTCATTAGTGATTCCCTTAGCTTTCCATCTCATCTTCCAAGTTAGAAAGTATTGTTTAGGATCTATAGACCCATCATAGATGTCTAAGTTTATAAGTGATATTTATGGAGTCTAGTATGTAGTTGATATTAGAGGAGGATATGTTATAAGTGACCTTGCCTATGCACCACTTTACAAACTGAGTGAGTTATCATGTACACTATGTTCTTTTGTGCTTCCTTCTTTTATTTGCTTATTTTTCAATGAACTCTATGGCCTTTAAACCCTTAATAATTGATATTATTTAAATTTTGGTACCTCAGTGATGCACTTGTCTATAAAATGTCCTTTCAAATAATCATCTTCTTATCCACCTAGCTGAAAACTTATATTTGAATATAAAATATTAGGCTATGGGGATGTGTGCTCTTTTGGTGAATGGTTCTTTCTTACGTCTACTTCTTCTACTGTGATTCAACCTGAAATTATCCTAAAACTATATTCTATTTCTTTGTGTATTTATTATTCTTCTAAAAATACCCTTTCTTGTAGTTGTGCACTACATCTATCATTTATATGTTCTACTTTTAAACCATTCTTAGCTTCTTTTCACATCTCATCTTCATCTTGTTCTTCATCCTCTCACCCTATCTACTAGCATTCATCATCCTTTTATTCATTCTAAGTTCATCCTCTCACTCATAACATCCTTGTACTCATTTATAATCTATTCTACTAGTAATCTTACCTCTACTCATAGCTACTTAGGTATTCTTCTATTTATTCTATTATCATAGTTCTTGTTATAAATCAAGAATTTTCTTACAACTCTTCTTCCCTCACATCTCTATTATTGATTTAGGTTCGATATTTAATTCCTCATATATCCATAATTCATATTCTTATTTTAGACATCCCAATACACATGAAGAAACTACTCCATATTGGTTGGAGTAGGCACCATGGCCTTATCCACAACCAACATCTTTATTAAGAGAGGTAATCACTATAAAAAGAATTCCTCTAATTCCTATATAAAAATGGTCTTATGTAATTTTTAGTGGTGTATATAATTACACTAAAAACATAGTGATGTATATATTTATGGTGGTGGTAACCCAATAATATATTTCTCTCATCCAGTTGGTATCTAGTTTCAGTAATTGGTCTATCTTCTTTTCGGTTTAGGTAATTGGTTCTTTTTTTTAGGATTAATGCAATAGTAGTCTAGTATTTTCAACTAATTAGTTATTATTTTGGATGGATTGTTTACACTAAAAAATTTCATATATTTCTCTATAGATATGCTCTTAAATAATTTCACTTATAATAAGACCAATTTTTTTAGATTCTTCTATGAAATTCCATACATTTAAGTCTAACAATGTTTCAATGTCTTACTATCCTAGTAACCATATTATCATAGTTTCCTTCAAAAGGAGTGTTTTTATGCTCATCACACCATTTTTATCAAAGGTTCTTGATGTAATAGAACATGCTAAGGATGAGGATAGCTAAGTTTTACTTAAGTGCACAAGATAGTATAGAGAATTCATATTTAACAAGGAAAATAGAGGACATAACAGAAGTGAATTATCATGTTGTAGATAGGGATTAGGATGCACCAATACTTAATTAATCCTTAAAAATAATTTGGATTAAATTATATATAATTAATCTAAAAATTCAACATGATGGCACACATGAAGAACAAAATAAGATTTACAACAAGTAATCATAACCAAATAGTATATATTGATCTCAACAAAGTATATTTCTCTTCTTCATAAAAGAATGCATATATATAGTAATTTACATTATATAAATTTTCACATTCTTCTCATACTTTGGAACCAAAATAGGATATTTTTCACCTTCTATCTACTACAAGTCATGGAAGATATGATAATATATATATAGCCAATAACTAGGTATATAACACATGAATATTTGAAGAATATCCTATGTACCTTTACTTATCCATTTTATTCTCCCAAAATACAAGGAGATATGGAGAGTGTCTAGTAGGCATATTAGGTGTAACTCTATCTACCCATAAGGTAGTTATTAACCTTATATTCCACTCTCTTTGACTATCCTCCATGGTTATCTTGATAATCCTTATCAATTTTTTATTTGTGGATTTTGATATCCCATTGCCCTATGGGTAATAGTTAGATGAAGCCTTGAGGTATATGTCATGACTAATGGCCCACTCACATACATTTGCATTGACAAAGGCTAAGTCATTATTAGAGATGATTGTTGAAGGTATGCTAAATCTAGTTACAAGATTATCATATAACTCAAAAATTGATTTCTCATTGGCCTCCTTAAGTAAAGCTACCTCCACCCACCTTTTTAAGTAGTTAGTGGCTATTATGACCCACTTATGTATATAAATATAAGGGGGATGGATCATTCCTATGAATTATAAACCCCACTATATGAATGGATTCTCAACTCAGATGGGTTGTAAGGGAAGGGTAACTATCTTTTGTTTATCAGTGAACACCTTTTGACCTAAGTATGTGAATATATAAACAATGTAAGATAAAATTATACATATCTAATGATTTTAGAGGTTGTGGTCTTGAAAAAAAAGTTCCCACTATCACATCCATCATGTAATTTCTCAAGTAGCTTATCAACATGGTTTGATTTGACACATCTCAAAAGCATGTCTCCTATATCTTTCTTAAAGAGCAATATATCTATAAAAACATAGGGTATGTTCTATAGTTTAAAATGTATCCTTTTGGTCCTATCCAATCACATAAGACATTGGCTTGTTTGAAGGAATATGACCACGTCATTGGTCTAGCTAAGGTGAGTGGTATTCTTAGTTGCTTATTGACTTCATGGACTACCAACACTATATCTTTATCCTCCTTCACTTTTCATACAAGATTCTCACATAGAAATCTACCTCTAACTAACTTGGTGACTATCATCTCAATGTAATATTCTATATACTTTATTACCCACCCAACTCTGTTATCACTCAAATATATGTTGAGTATAAACACTTTGATTCTTGGGTGCACTACCATAACTATGACCATGTTGTTAGACACCATGTGCCTACAATTCTTCAATACTATCATGGTAAAAAGTACATAGTTATCCATAAAGGTATATCTTTGCTCATATCCTTCTAAGGCTTGACTAAAGAAGGAAATTGGTTTCTCTAGGCCTTCATCATTATGCTACATATCACATCATAAATTACATCTATTATGGAGAATTCATACAAGAAAAATTATTTGCTAAAATCAAGGTTAAGGAATGTGTGAGATTAAGAGATGGCCTATTTTATGGCCTAAAATATCCTCTTCCCATACTTTATCCATGTGAAATCTTTATGATTCTTAATCATGTGAGTAAGAGGCTTAACTAATTCTGCAAAACTTTGGGTAAACCTCCTTATAAAGTTGGTCTTCTATAAGAATCTCTATAAACCTTTATTGTGCTTGGGTAGGGGTAAGTCCAAGATTGATTCAATCCTATCAAGTTCTATGGATATATCACCATTTACATTACATGCCCCAATAATCTACCTTCATGAATAGAAAATATGCATTTCTTGGGTTTCAAGGACACTCCAAACTACCTACACCTATCAAAGACCAACTTTAAATGTGCCATGTGATCTATTGGATCCTTTGAGATCATAGTTATATCATCAATATAGATGATCATAATCTCATTAATTAAACCTTCAAAGGGAACATCCATATCCCTTTATAACATTGCCCCTACATTGGATAGTCTAAAGGGAATTTTCATATATGCATAGGTGCCCCACTTTGTAGTTAATGAAGTCTTATGTATATATTCCTCCTAGACTAAGATCTGATTATATCTAGAGTAACCATAAAGCAAAGATAATGTTTGTGATCTTGTAACCTTATGAAAGAGTTGATCCATGGAGAGTAGTGTATAGTGGTCCCTCAAAGGCATCTTATTAAGTTCTCTAAAATAAACCCATAGGTATATCTCTATGTTCTTATTTCTCATAGGCACAAGGTTTTCTACCCATGAGGAATGTTTAATGGGGAATATGATATTAGATTTAATCAAATTAAACAACTCCATTCTCATGAGCTCTTCCACTTTAGGATTGATTGCTCTTTGATTCTACCTTAACAATTTTGTGTTATTCTCCAAATCTATGGTGTGTATGGCTAGCTTGGGGTGAAAACTTTCAAATCATGGTATTCCCATCCAAACACATCAACATACTCTTGATAAAAGGATATGAAGATATATCTTTCTTCTATTGTGTTCACTTTTCCCAACTTAATTAATTTATCCTTAAAGATGATTATCTTCTCATAATGTTATTCTTTAGTTGAGATAATCATCTTATCCTTTCTAATATAATCATCATCATTAAATATGATTTCTAATTTCACTAATCCCTTACACAATTTGTTAGTCCTTAGCATCACTATCTGATTATCAAACTAATTATGTAACCTACCTTTATTCTTATGATAAAAATTTTCCTCATGCATGAGAAAGCAAGTAATTCGCTCATCACTTTCAAAGACCTACCAAATCACCTCATTGTCAAGTATAAATGGCATGCATAATGTAGACATCCAATTCCTAACACCATTTTTGTTGAAATTATCAATCTTGAATTCCACTCAAATGTACATTTTAGGCCAAAATCACTAAAACAAAATAAATGGTTTGAAATTTTTATTTACAAGTGTTGATATAGGCCAAAGTATCCCTAAATGGGGAAATGTATTTTATGTGATTCCTAACTTGGATCAATTCATTTTGATTCAAAATGATGATTTCACCTTTTTGTCCTCTAGATCACTCTTTTCTTCTAATTCATTAATACACATCATGTACCTTTGTTATTTTGTGTTGGAAACATCATAAATAGGAATATGGTTCCAATGAATCTAACATCACCTTCCGATTCTTTCTCAGTCAAATTATGACCTAGTAATATGACTTTTTGACCATTTTGATTAATTGAGGGCCAATTTCTAATGCATTTCACAAATATTGATTAATCTTGTTTAAGGATAATTAATTTAAATCAATAGCTTAAATGGATTTTCCATGGAGTTTATTAAATATTTCTTTTTGGAAATCGATTCCTATTAACTACATCACCTAATGACATCATTTCTTGGGAAGGCATCCCTAGGTCATAAATGCATAAAATATTTGAATCATGGCCTCCCCTAACTCATTAATGAACCTTCTTCCAAAGTAATTTTGAGGGAATTTATTGATTTTAGCCTCCAAAATTGAATGGATTCTTGGCCACACATCTTGATCTCAAGATGGATAGTCACAATTCATTCTGATCAATCTCAAAAATCTATAAATAGAGAGGCCATGAACATCATTCTTAAGCTTAAATTGTGTAGACCTATAATGTTAAAATCTCTCCACAAGTCATTTGTGTTTTGATTATTATGTTATTTTCATTTGGGTAAGCTTTATTGGTAGGCTAGATTATATATTGTTTCTATCATGAGCCTAGGTTTTATAAAATGTTATTGAGACATTGGAGGAGCTATGCCACCATTGTTGATGAAGACAAGAATGTTTGATAAAGGGGACAACATGTTTTGAGCTGCTCTTGGGTGATGAAATCGATTTGGTAAGGTAACTAGTATTAATTTATTTCATTTTATTCTTCATTAACATTAGCAACCCGTTCATGAATATATTGACTTGATATGTTTATTACTTTATGCATTTCTTATGTTTATTACTTTATGCATTTATATTTATTTTATTAACTAATGTTTGAATAATAAAATATTTTAATCCACTCTACTTTTTAGCATGCCCGATGGGATCACACCACATGAATTTGATAAAATAGATCATACAAGCAACCTACTAACAATTTTCATGCAAGATCTTAGAGTGTGGGAGCGAAAGGAGTGAAATTTTTGATAGAAAACCCCATTTTTATAGAAGTCATAATTTTGTCACTATGGAATCATGGTTTTTTCCTTTGGACCACAATCCCACTACTGACACAATCATGATTTTATCATTTTAGTCATGATATTACATTTAATTTTGTTTTTAGACTAACTATATCTTTTTCTATAGATCTAGTAATGATATTATAATACCTCTACTCTCTAGTAATGATATTTAAATAGCATGATTCATTAGTATCAATATTATAGTACTACAATTCTCTAGTAGTGATATTGCAACACCGTGACTCAATAGTCATGATATTTTGGTTGAACCATTAGTGGTTAAGAAATAATATCACAAATCTTGTAGTGAAAATATTATGTTATGACTTGCATTATTGTTAACCTGAGTAGTGATATTATTAATTTATATTAACTATCTTGTGAGTAGTGATATTGTGTTAACTAGTCGGTTTTTAAGAGTATTAGGATTACACTGTGGAGTTATAAGATTGCAATATGTGAACCTGAGAGATTAATTTGCAAAGTTATTTGTTTCATTTTAAAAATTCCGTCAAGCCTAAACCAAACTCTGACTTTTTTTGTAGGGCCCATTTAAAAAGTGATCAAAATAAACTTAATTTATTATTTTTAAACTCTTTTTGGGTGCTTAAAAAGGATTGAGAACTTTATTTTGGTGCTTTAGGTAACACTTAGATGTTTATTTGAACTTTTTTTGCTTATTCTTTAAAATTTGTGTAACTTAAATCTAAGGGGCTAAATAAAATCACCAAACATTTCATTTAGTGCTTTAAAATTGAACACATTTCAATGTTTTTGCATGTTGTTTGTCATTATTATTTCAGGTAGTTTTCATTGTGCAAAAATAAATTTGTATATGTATGCTCTCCCCCATCCCTTATAAGGAACTTGTGGGATCAAAGGTGCCATCTTTATTTCAAATTTCCTTAGTTCAAAGACATAAAAGAGATGTTATGAAGGCTGTCCCCAAGACCCACATGGATTGGGTGATCTAGAAATAACCTTTAAATCCCTTTTACTTGGTTTTTATTTTTATTACATCTTGGCTTGTGAGGGGGATTTCATCACCTCTCATAAGTTATTTAAGGAAGTTTTGTTCTAGGTTTTTATCTCTTAGCATCATATTTAACCCCTCTCCATGGGTGGGTATATAAATTAGAATCACCCCACTCAGATGGTGGTTTGAGTAGTTAAACCATCTCCTATTGCTAAATCTAAACCTAGGACTTTTGAGCATATTATATGCCACACTACACTGAGTAAGTGATGGATGTACTGGTTGTAAAAAGGGAAAGGCATTTTTACAACAAACCATATGGTGTGGACCTAATTTATGTGTTTCTTCTCTTTCATTTTGATGTGAAAATCTTGTGCATCTGATCCATCTAAAAACATTCAAAAACTTTCTAGTTTAGTTAACCCCACTTTGTGACACCTTATCAATTTAGGGAATAAGATGATTAATTAATTTATTTGTCTTTGTCTTAGATCACTTGATATTATTTTCGATCAAAATTTTCTTATTAACCAAATTCCATAAACCAAACACATTTTCTCCAAATTTTTTGAACAAAAAGGCATTATAGTGTCCAAGTGAAAATCATCTTTTTCCTTGTTCAAAATTGTCATCTTAAATATTGTGTCATATCATCCATCTTGGTGCAGTTATGTTTCCCATTTGAGTCTAGATCATTTTCTAAATTTTCTTTAGTCCCTCATTCATAATTTAAATTCAAAATTGGACTTTTTTAAGTTTTAAAGGTTGATGGGTTAAATTGGGGTTGCCATTTTCACTTGACTTGTTTCAACTTGGGTTCAATTTCCCATTTGAATTAAAGGTTGTTTATAGACTCATCATCACATTATCATCTTTGGTGGACTCAAGTCATCCTGTGTATCACTCACACTTTGAGTCCTAGAACACATTTTATACTACCATTCTTATTACCATGTGGTAATGTTGTACCACCCATTTGGTTCACTTAAGAATTATTTTATGTTTCCACATCATGATTTTATTGGTTCACATTATCTCCTTCTTAATTTGAAGGGATTTATTCTATTTTTCTAGTAGTAACTCATCGAATTTGAACTATATTTTATGGTATTGATGTATCTCAAAACTCTATGTTCTAGTGTACTAGTAAAACTCTAGGATTTTTAAGTTATCATACCCTATTTTAACTTAAACAATTTTAACCCTACCTAGGGTTGAGTAATTTTGTGAACACATTCTTATAATTGTGTGTTGTTCCATGTGACCCTCCTATTATAGTCTCTTTGGTACCTTAGTCACTTGTTTAAAAGAAATATCAAGTCTCATACCTTGTTTACACATTTGGAAAATCTTAGTTCAAATTTAGTCAAATATATAAGGTAAACATTTTTAGACATGACTCAAAGTTTCAATCATAGTGGGGTCCCTTACAGCCCTAGCTATGAGGATGAGCACTTTTATGATGGATAAGACAATTCCACTATTTTTGAGGATATTCATACAACTATAGGATTTGAAGGGGATTATACTAAATATCAAGAGAACCAAGATGAAGCACTCCATAGATTAATAGAATCTAGTGGTCGACTACCCTTGGATTTTCCCATAGATCAATTACACACCCTAGTTAAAGAAGGAGAATGATAATCACAAGAGAAATTTTTTGATCAAACAAACATACCTTCTTCCTTTAACAAAGGTAAATAAATATTTATAGAGTCAAAACTAACTGATCAAGATCTTGTTAACAAGATTAAGAAAATAAGTCAATGGTATGATGATTCATTTATCATGAACTTAATAAACTCTCTAGTTTCTACTTCAATCCATGACGATGCTTCCAAGGAACAAGGAAATGTGATTGAACCTACAAAACAAACATTGGTTCATAACATGATAATAATAAATCAAGGTGTCTCAAATTAACAAAAAAAAAGACACAAGAGGTAGTGCAAAATATTCCACTAGACATGGAACAAAAATTCTTTAACCATCAATAATCTCTTCTTACTTTGTAAACATATAAACCTAAATATTTGGTTTAAATTGAGATCCCTCAAGACAATTTGGCTAGTTCATCCTAACCAATGTAAAAATTGGTTAATAGACGAAAGATTCCCCAAAATCAACAAAACATGTATAGTTTTAGGTAAAACATTCCAAGGAATTAACATCTTATTTAATCAACTCTAGGAGAAAATCAAAACCAAGTCACAAAACATAGGGTGTACATCCCTCATAAATACTCTCAACAACAAGGGCATATTCCACCCCAACAAAAATAACAACATGGGCACATTTCACCCCAATAACAACAATAACAGGGGCATATTCCACGTCAAAAACAAAAGAAATAGGGGTAAATTCCACCCCAATAGAACTATGTTCTACCCATGAAGACACCAAACATGTAAGAGTGTAACTCCATGAAGAGGATTATGTCACATTTGGAGACTAAAAATAGGATCAAAAAGTACAAATTTGATGAGATATGTCCATATCCATTTGATTTAAGCATTCTCCAAGTCCACTTTTTATGTCATTTTGAGGCACCCAAATTTGATAAATATAAAGGTAAGGGTGACCCAAGTGAACACATCTAATCATTTATTATATTATACCAAGAGGTTGTTTATAGTAACGTGGTCTTGCTTTGATTATTTACACAAAGTTCAGTAGGATAATCTTTATATTGGCTACTTAAGTTACCCAAGGGATCAATTATGAATTGGAATTACTTATATAAAAAGTTCATCAACCATTTCTCATACAACATAGAGCATGAATTGACCATTGTTGACTTGTACAAAGCCAAACAATGAGATGGAGAAAGATTCACCACATATTTATAGAGATGGAGAGCATTATCAGGTCACTTTTAAAATAATTTTCTATATAAATAGTTGGTAGATATATTTTCATATAACTTAGATCTTGAGGTCATGAAAATTTACATCTATCTTATGCTAACTCATTCGATGAAATCATAGACAAAGGTCTATAGATTGAGAAGGCTTTTATTACTAAGGGCCTTGTTAAGATCTTTGCACAAGGTCAAACATCAAATCACACCCCATCTTATAGTTAGATAGTTGTGCAAGATAAGCCTAAATGCTTTAACAATAATAAGAACATGGTTGGAAATGGGGTGACTAAAATAAGGCATGTACAAATGGTGTAATATCTATTGGACCTGATTATACAATTAGCTCCCCTAACCCACCACCTAATTTGTAGAGATAGCTTCCATAGAGGAAAAACCATGGTAGTTTTAAAGTCTTTATAAAATTGGGAGAACCAATAGAAATAGTGTTACAAAATCTTGTAGTAGCTAACCTAATTGTGTGGCTAATACCAAGGCCATTTCCTCAAGATCAACTGAAACTAGATTGGTACAAAGAAAATAAATGGTGTAACTTTCATCATGTTTTTGGTCATGGTGCCTATCATTGTATCCAATTGAAATATATTATTTAATATCTCATTGAGTGGTGAATTTGAGATTAAATTGGTCCCTAATCAAGACACAAATCAAGATATGGGAATCTATAAGGACCCCTTTCCTTGATATAATCAACTACCACTTAGGAATAATCAAAACCAAGGATAGAGGTATAATTAGAGCTAAAATAATGGTCAAAACCATAATGATACTAAGTATAATCATGATCAAAATACCCATACTAATAATTTGGGTTATAACAACATGCCTTATAACTATACCAATACCATGGTACAAATTTTTGTAACCCATATTACCACTGTTACTATTAAACCATGTGAACCATCTCATGCTCCTCATAGTATGGGACCCATCATTATAGGGTCAACACCCTCTCTCTCTAGTAATATCATATCAAGTTTGAAAAATTATATTATAACTCCATTTGCATAGGTTAGTATTTATGGACAACACCCTTCTTATAACTATAATGGCTCCTTGCTGACTTGAAATTACATTAATGCAACTAGACACTCATGAATCAACCTCCAAGGCCCTTTGCCTTCACATTCTTATTATATTAGATCCCTACCACCTCTATGTTGTGAAGTCATAATTAGATGATCATGAGTTACTCCCTAAGGCCCTTCACCTAATTCTTCCATAGAACCTAATTTGAACATTGCACCAATTGATCCAAAATTGACTATTATCCTAACTAAAGCTAAATTTTCTCATCCTAATGTTGAAATTCCTTATAGTCTATTAGACCAATTGAGAAAAACCCATGCACAAATTTCCATCTTGGATCTCTTAAAAAAAATTTAAGTCCATAGAAATAATCATTGAAATAATCCATTTTTCTAAATGATATAAACCTTGAATAATTCTAGAACCTTGTGGGACATTTATCTTCATTACATCAAGTGACATTTGATCAAAAAGACATGTCTACACTTGGACTGTGCCATAAAGCCCACTGTATATTGAAGTAATCATTGAAAACCATAAGATCAAGAGGGTTATTATAGACAATGGTTTGGGGCTAAAAATCATATCTCTTAAGTTGGTAAAAAGATTGGACTACACTGTGAAAGGCATTCATCTAGAGACAATCATTATTAAGGATTATGAAAATGTTGAAAGGGAGTTTACTGGTACTATTTAGTTCCCAATCATTGTTGGGTTCATTTCACATCATAAATTACTTTATATTATGGACATTGAATTGACTTATAACATAATTCTTAGTCATCCTTGGATCCATGAAGTATAGGTCATTCCTTCTACCCTATATTAGTACCTTAAGTTTCCCCATGATGGGATCAAGGTTATTATTCTCACTGATCAACAACCTTATGAATATTTCAAACAAATTGAGGCCTAATTCCATAATTATAACATTTTTTTAGGTTTTGAATTAATTTAGAAGAAAAAGACTATAGTTTCACATCTACCTTCATCCAATTATTTCAACCTTAGTGATCTTTCTTCCACTTTGGCTGATCCATTTCTCATAGCTATTGTAAAGTAAGTTATTATTAAATACTTGGGTATTTCCATGTATAGTCTTAAGGATGCCTTCTATGTTGAAAAGTTTCCTAAAAATATTAAAACATTTGCTAAGCTTAAACCTTTAAAGAATATAAATGAAACCACAATGATTTGGAAATTGAAGAAGAAATAACAAAACTAACTATGGTTTTTGTACCTAATATCATCCAAAGAAATATTCAGAGGATTTTACTAAGGGAGATTGGTTATATTCTTAAGGCCTTGTTAATTGACTTTAGAATCCAAAGTATATTATCCCTAATCGGATCATGGATCATCTTGATTATACAATAAATGCCTTGGCCCATGAGCACAAGGAATCCTAGAACCCTTATTAGCTAGATTACCTAATTTGAATCATGGTCTTGAATTTATACCACTTGAGGGTAACCTCATAACATTAGATATTGATTCTCCCAATCCAGCTAATGATGAGACTCCTAGTCATGACACAACATCCCATTATAGCATTTTTGATGAGCTTGTTGACATGAACCTATTTGATCCAAATGCCATTTTAACCTTAACCATTAGAGCTTCCTATATTAAATTAAGTAACTATTCTATTGGTGCTTTTCCTCCTAAGGTAGAACATCATATTTTTACCATTAGAGCTTCACTTCCTAAAGTAAGCCCTCATTGTTCACTATGCCTTTGCCATCCTAAACTCATTGATTGGGACCAAAAAATTTGGTCATATGCCTTGATGAGTTTTAGAATGAATAATCACTTGCAGAATACATGGGCCTAAGAAATGGATTTCCCTTTGGTGATCACAAATAAGGCTTTAATTTTTCAGTGGACCCTTCTACCTACATTGGAGAGTAGGCAAACTTTCTTGGTCATAATAAAGAATAAACATCAATATATTTGGGTGAAAACTTTTTTGAGGCACTCATTGATAAGGGAAAAAGTAAATAAAAAGACAAACCTTCAAGTTAAAACATATTTCAAGTACTCTTAGGTGGGAAAGTTTAGTCATCTCCTTAGGACACAAAAGGTCCATCTAGCTTAAGTTGTTTAGCTAGTAAAAGAATCTCTTTAGAACAATAGGAAATGTTTGAGCATCTTGCTCTTAAGTTTTCAAAAGTTTTTGCTACTTGGACTTTACCTAAGATGGAAAATTTTGATTCATCACACTATCCAAAAATTTGGGAGGAACAAAAAGAAGATGTAATAAAAGAAGATGATCATGATCATACCTTGCCTATAATTTTAGAAGATGGATCCACACTCTTTATAGAAAACAAGATAGAAGTAAACCTGAGAACCTACGAGGATCCAAAAATTATTTATCTTGGAGCTTCCCTTACTGAAGTAGAACATGAAAAAATCATATCCCTTCTAAGAGATTATATTGACATCTTCTCATGGGCATATTCTAACATGCCAGGCTTAGACCTAGACTTGGTTATGCATCACCTTGTTGTCCATCTTGATTCTAAACTAGTCAAGAAAAAATTGAGGAAGATGCATCCATAAATCACCCTATGGTTAAAGTAAAACTCAAAAAAAATTAGGAGTAGTATTTATTAGGTCACTATATTATTCTAAATGGATCTCAAACATAGTCCCAGTGAATAAGACCCTGGGTATACATATTTATATTGATTTTAGAGATATCAACAAAGTGTGCCCCAAAGATGATATTTATCTACCCAGCATGTACATGATCATCGACTCATCTAATTGGTATGATATTATATCCTTAATGTATGGATTTTATAAATATAATAAGATCAATATATCTAAAGAAGATCATCATAAGACAACATTTACCACTATGTGGGGAACATTCTATTACCAAGTCATGCCATTTGGCTTAAATAATGCTGGAGCCACATATCAACATGTCATGAATGTCATCTTTAATGACATGATGCATGATATTTTTGATGACTATGTTGATGATATAATATAAAAATAAAGAATAAGAGTTGGACATCTTGATGTTTTGTGAAGAATATTTGAAAGGCTTCATGAATATAAAGTCATCCTCAATCCTAAGAAATTTGTCTTTAGGGTCACATTAGGGAAATTTATAGGTTTCATTATATAAAAAATATGGATTGAATTTAACCCTTCTAAGGACAAGGACATTATGGAAATACCTCTAGCACACAAACTTAAACAACTGTGAAGCCTGTAAGGAAAGATCTAATCTATACGTAGGTTCATTTCTCACTTAGCATATAAGTGCCACCCATTTACCCACATTTTGAAGAAAGGGATAAATTTTCAATGGGACAAATATTTTTAGATAACATTTTCAAATCTCAAGACATATTTGGCCAATATACCAGTCTTGAGATTGCTGACACCTAGAAGACCACTACTTTTTTACATATCAGCAACATAATATGCATTGGGGGAACTTTTGGCCCAACATGATGATCAAGGTAAAGAACATGTAGTATATTATCTAAGTCATACTTTGTTGGCTTATGAACATAATTATACACCTATTGAGAAGGCATGTTTAGCTATGGTGTTTGATACCAAACAATTATGATATTATATGTTAAAAAATAAAATTATTATCATCACCAAGGTGGACCCTCTCAACTTCCTATTGTCCAAAGTATCTCGTCAAGGACACATGGACAAATGGGCTATGATCCTAATTAAATGTGACATTGAGTATCATAGTTAGAAAGCAATCAAGGGGAAATTTATTACTTATCAACTTGAAAAATCCCCTATCATAGCTACTCAACCATTGAAATTTTAATTTCTTGATGACTATATTATGACAATAAAACAAGAATCACAATAACCTAAATAATGGAATCTATATTTTGATGTGTCCTTTACATCCCATAGATTTGGAGTCAGCATATTATTTATTACACCTTAGGGGGATCTCATTCCCAAATCATTTCATATGCAATTTCATTGTATGGACAATATGGTTGATTATGAGGCATTAATTATAGGTCTTCACCTTGCCATATAATGGGATATTTAGATCTTGAAGGTTTAAGGTGATTATCAATTAATTATCAATTATAACATAGATTAGTATCAAAATAGAGATGACAAGATTTTTCCTTACAAGAAAATTGTTGATAATCTCAAAGGTCATTTTAAAATCTGTAGTTTGAACAAGTTTTAAGAGCAAATGATAAATCAACTAATGTAATGGAGATAATTGGTTCCATGATACAAAATGATGGAAGAGCTAAATAATATCAATTTTTGATTGAAAATATTCTTCATCCTACATATATTATACTAGATTCAAAAAGGGTATGCACCATTGTTGGTCTCAATCCCCCACTTGAATTACCATGGTTCCAAGACTTTTATAACTACTTTCATGATCACATTTTCCTAGCTAACCTATCGAATAGTAAAAAAAAAACTATTTCATCACTATTTATCAGGTTATACCCTTTTAGGAGACTTGTTTTATCATAAAGGCTATGATGGAATGATTATTTGTTATTTATCTTTGAGATAATCCAAGAAAGCGCTAAGGGAGGTTCATGAAGGAATATATGGGGACCATACTAATGGTGCAATCTTAGCAAAAAAGCTCCTTATAATATGATATTATTGGCCAAAAATTGAGATTAATGCTTTTAATTATGTAAGGAAGTGTGTTCCTTGTTAGCAACATAGAAATTTGATACACACACCTTTTTTACCACTATGATTGATCACAATACCATGGTCATTCTCAATATGGGGCTTCGATCTCATCAAGAAAATAAACCCAACTTATGCATATGGCCATAAACATGTCCTGACTACTACAGAGTATTTTACTAAGTGGATTAAGGCCATTCCTCTCACTTACATCATCAGGAAATAGATTTTCAAATTCATCCATTACCATATCATCTATCGATATGGCATCCCCACATGCATTATATCTAATAATGGTGGATCCTTTGTAAACCAAGATGTAAAATATTTAAGCAAAATTCAAGATCAAGCACAAGAAATCAACTCCATATCAAGTAAATGGATAAGTTAAGGCATTAAACAAACTTATTGTATCCATTTTAGACAAGATTGTCAATAATGTTGGTCATAATTAGCACTTGCAAATATTTCCTACCCTATAAGCTTACAAAACTAGTCATCAAACCTCAAAAGGAGCCACTCCATACTTCCTTGTATATGGCATAGAAGCTATTATCTTGATATATATTGAGCTACCATCCTTGTGAGTATCCCTAGAGTATATTGAAGATGATGAGGACTACAGAGTCTCAAGGTTGTAAGAGCTAGAACTTCTTGATGGTAAGTATTTAGCTACCCTAGAAAACTTACATGCCTATCAAAATAGATTACAAAGAAGCTAAAACAAGTGTATTCTCCCTTGGGAGTTTGAGATTGGTGATTTGGTCCTAAAAGAGAACAAAAAAATACAAATTGTAAATGAAATAAAAAAAGATAAGTTTTAACCTAATTGGTTGGGGACCCTTTGTTATCATAGCAAGCTATGGATCAGAGGCATATCGACTAGCTAAACCAAATGGTGAAGAACTTATAGAGCCCATAAACATTATGTACCTTAAGAGTTTTTATGTATGAATAACTTTGAATCATTATCTACAAGACCCCTTATTTGGGGGTAACTTATGCCAAAGTCTTTTATCCCACTATTTTATACTACCCTAGACCATTCTCACATGAGCCCTATTACTTTCATGACTTTAGATAGTGAAATATTTTGGACCATTTATACTCTAAACACATTTTATCCTATCTTTGACCACCTTCTCTTGGACCATATTATTTGGACCATTTTCTTCAAGAACTTATTTCTTTATCCCACCCTAGACCATCTATTTATTAGACCTTGTTCTTTGGACCATTCTCTTTGAGAACCACATTCTTTATTATATCTTGGGCTTATTTTAACCTAAAAACTTTTGTACCTTGACTAATTATGATATTTATCATGTCTCATCAGCATTATGAACACCTTCAATGCTGGTTCTATAAAGCAAATCATCTAGGATAGTATTTTATAGCTTTTTATATAGACAAGTGAACAAGAACACCTTTACAGCTCAAGATCTTTTCCTACCGCATGGTTATTTAGATTGATTTCATGCTACACAAAGTTCTATATTACATTTGTTGCTCTTTGGTGAACATTGTTATCTTTTTAAGATCTTCACTCTCACTGGTTTGTGAGTATGTGTGGTTGTAGCTAGATTTAACTATTATTGGAGCTATCAATTAGTTCCTTGGTCCATTGTTTATATCCATGGTTGCCGTTGTAGCCAGTTTAGTTTTTTATTAAAACTTCTATTCTTGAATAAGCATATCCTTGACTAGTTGGTCCCCTTTGGACATATCTTATCCCAAAAACACCAAAAACATTATAAAGTGATCCATAAAAGAACAAAAATATTGTCTTATGATTTTATACATTCTTGTCATCACACTTTTACCATTTTGAGCATTTTATCCTACTAAATTTTTGATATGTAAGTTAGCTTTTTCTATGCATTTGAAATTTTGCAAGATTATTTTCTCTCATCCCATCAACTTGCCATTTTCCAAGACTAATCTCATTTGTCAAGTCTTCCCTTTTATTCTATAACATTCAGCATATGTCTATGATCATCACCTTTTCTTCTATCCCACTTCTTGGGAGAAATACATTCGGCCTAAAGTTCATGTTGGAACATGCATCCATGGAACTATGTAGGTAGTGTACACTTGTCTTGTACATTTAGAGTTAGCTCAGCCAACCCCTTCCTTTTCTTCTCTTCCCCTATTTATTCTACCATTGTCCCTATTTAATTAGAGAAGAACTTTTGTCTCCTTATTTTTTTCTATGTTGTGGTGGAAAGTAGCGCCCATACCACATGTGCATGGAAAATTATATTTAAATCACACTAACTTGGTTTTTGTTTATGTGTTTATTTAATTTTTATTATTTGTTATTGGTATTTTATTGTGATTTTACACATGTCCATTTATTTCTTCTCCTTTTCTCTTTTTATTACTTATTATCTCATTTTGGTCTTGTGTTTCCCTGTATGTTTTTGCTTATCTCTTTTGTGTTTCAGAACATCTTGATGATTCGCATGGATCTTGATTGTTTTTATCTTGATATTGGACCTTTTTATTTATTTTATTATTATTTGTGTCTTGTTTTTATATTTGATTTTGATTTTCTCTTTTGTGTTCAAAAACATCTTGATGACCACATAGATCTTGATTATTCATATCTTGATCCTATGTTATTAAGATGTTCTTATTTTTCATTTTTAAACATTCTTGTTCTTACTTAAGTCTTGATAGTTCACATCTTGATTTTTAGTTAGGTTCATTTATGTTTATCTTTTTCTTTGTCTTTAATTTTTTTGTTTAAATATGAATAGATGTAACTCTAGTTTTGTTTAGTATTTAATATTATCCTTAGTTATAGGTATTCACATTTGAATCAGCTCTGTGCACTTGAAATGCCATGTCATTATGAGTTATTCATAATTATGATGCCTAATTTATTTTGCAATAGCAAACACTTTGTGCTCTAGATTCAAGTCTTAATGTCAACACAGCTTTGATGAACAATTTTTAAGAACACTATGCATGAACTAGGCTCAATAGGTTTAGCACTTGACTCTATTCTTAGATGTATATCTCTTAGCATACATCATGAGTCTAATCAATCTTTGGTCAGTTTTCATCATCCCTCATTCCATTCTCTCCCATTTATGGGTGAACTACAATGGCCTAAATTTCATATTGGAACATGCATCCATGGAGCTATGTAGGTAGTGTCCACTTTTATTATACATCTGGAGATAGCTCAGCCATCTTCATTCTTCTTTTCATTACTTTCATCACTTTGTGCATTCTTGTATGCCTTTTTGTGACTTAATTAAAGCCATTCCACCATAGCATTTATGTTTGTGCACATTCACTTTAATATATATTTTAGGTTATATTTTTGAGCTAATTTCTTATGAATTTACCCATGCTGGCGCACCACATTTGATCCCACCTTAAGAATAAAATCAGCCTTGTAGGGGAAAACCATTATTTATTCTTTATCAATGATCAAAATTAGCCCCATTAAGGCACAACTATCTTATCATGATCAAATATACCCTACTAAGTCACTTATTATTATCATCTTTATAGATACCATGATCTCTTTTTCCCTCTAATTCCAAACTCTCCACACTTTTCCCCATGATGTAAATTTTTTAATATGCAACTTGCCTCAAGATTAATCACTATCATAAGCATGTAGCTTTCACTCTCAAATTAGGTACATTAAAAGTATGTCCCTTACATTTATGGATTGAATCCTTTCCATTCCCCCCATCTTTAGGGTCCATTATACCTCTCATTATATTTTTATCATTGATGTTAACCAATTGTGCAAGCATTAACTCTTTTGGATGTGATCTATTCCATGGGTTAATCTCTCATTGTCCCTCTCTTTTCATGAGTCCATCTTTCTCTTTCATCCTAGTATGTTCTCTTAAGGGGGCATCATGGATCATTTCTAATTTCTTCTCAAAAACTCTTTTCTTTGATAAGACATTTCTACACCTAAATGTCTTGCTACGCCTTCTCAAATAGCGGGAAAATGTAGACATCCATTCCTAACACCATTTGTGTTGAGATTATTAATCTTACTCAAATTTCACTCAAATGCACATTTCAGGTCAAAATCACTCAAAAACCATAAATGGTTCAAAATTTTCATTTACAAGTACCGATTTAGGCCAAAATATTCCTAAATGGGGAAATGCATTTTATGTGATTCTTAACTTTGATTAATTCATTTCGAGTCAAAATGATGATTTTGCCTTTTGTGCTCTGAATCACTCTTTTCTTCTAATTCATTATTACACATCACACACCTTTAATATTTTTTTTGGAAACATCCTAAATGGGAATAAAGTTCAAATGTACATAATATCACCTTCCAATTCTTCCTAAGTCAAATTATGACCTGATAATATGACTTTTTGACCATTTTGATAAATTGAGGGATAATTGCTGGAGAATTGCACAAATGTTGATAAATATTGTTTAAGGTTAATTAATTCAAATCAAGATCTTAAGTGGATTTTCTATAGAGTTTATTTACTATTTATTTTCATAAATTTATTCCTATTAACTACATCACCTATCGACATCATTTATTGAGAAGGAATACCTAGGCCATAAATGCATATAATAGCTAAATCGTGGCCTCCCATGCATCATTAATGCCTCTCATGCCTCATTAATTCCCCTTATTTCCAAATAATTATGAGGGAATTTATTGATTTTAGTCTCCAAAATTGAATGGATTCTTAGCCGCACATCTTGATCCCAAGATGGATGGTCATAATTCATTATGATCAATCTCAAAAATATATAAATATAGAGGCCATGAACATCATTTTTATGCTTAAATTATGTATACTTATAATGCTAAAATCTCTCCATAAGTTATATATGTTTTGATTATTATGTTATTTGCATTTGGGTAATCTTCATTGATAGGCTAGATTAGAGATTATTTCTATCATGAGCCTAGGTTTTACAAAGTGTTCTTGAGACATTAAAGGAGTTATGCCACCATTTTTAATGAAGAAAAGAATGCTTGATCAAGGGGAGAACACACTTGGAGCCACTCTTGGGTGATGGAATCAATTTGGGAAGGTAACTAGTCTTGTTTGCTTTCATTTTTTTCTTCATTGACATTAGTAACCCCCACATGAATAGATTGGATTGATATGTTTAGTTATTTATGAATTTCCATTTGTTTTATTAACTAATGCTTAACTAATAAAATCTTGTAATCCATCAATATTTGGTAATTTTTCATCATCCCTCATTTCATTCTCTCCCACTTTTGGGTGAAATATATCGGCATAAATTTCATGTTGGAGCATGCATCTATAGAGCTATGTAGGTAGAATCTACTTGTATTATACATTTGGAGTCATCTCGACCATTTACATTCTTCTTTTATCTCTTTAATCACTTTATGCATTCTTGTATGCATGGGCTTTTATGGATCTCATAGCCATTCTACCATCGCATCTATGTTTATGCCCACTCACTTTAACTTATCTTTTAGGTTATATTCTTGAGCTAATTACTTACCAATTTACCATTTCTAGGGCACCACATATGAGGATATCATAATAATCAAATCATCCCTACAGGGACAAACCATTATTTATTCTTTATTAATGATCAAAATTAGCCTTAATGGGGCACAACTATCTTATCACAATCAAATCTATTCTAATGGAGCACTTCTTATTATCTCTTTATGGGGAATACATTCTCATTTTCATATAATTCCAATCTCTCCATACTTTTTCCCAAGATGGAAATGTTTTAGTGTGCAACATGTCTCAGGATTGATCAATGCTGTAAGCACATAACTTACACTCTCAAATTAGGTGCATACAAAGGATGTCATTATTTATATGTTTGGATTAAATCCTTCTTATTACCCCCATATTGGGGCCAATTATACCTCTCATTATATTTTTATCATTGATTATAACCACGTGTGTAAGAATTATCTCATTTGGATGTGATCTATTCCAAGGGTTTCAAGAGTCCATCTTTCTCTTTCATCATAGTATGTCCTCTTGAGGGGGCATCATGTGTCATTTCCAATTTATTCTTAAAAACTCTATTATTTAAAAATATGTCACTTCACATGAATGTCTCACTATACCTTATCAAATAGGGGAAAATGTAGACATCCAATTCCTAACACCATTTGTATTGAAATTGTCAATCTTACTCGAATTATACTCAAATGCACATTTTAGGTCAAAATCATTAAAACACTATAAATGAATTAAAATTATTATTTAAAAGTGTCTATGTAGGCCAAAGTATCAATAAATGGTGAAATGCATTTTATGTTATTCCTAACTTTGATCAATTCGTTTCGATTCAAAATGATGATTTTGCATTTTTGTGCTCTCGATCACTCTTTTATTATAATTCATTAGTACACATCACATACTTATTTTATTTTATGTTGACAAAATCTTAAATAGTAATACAGCTCCAATTCATATAACATCACCTTCCAATTCTTTTTGAGTTAAATTATGACCCGGTAATATGACTTTCTAACTATTTTAATTAATTGAGGAATAATTTTCAAAGAATTGCAAAAATATTGATTAATTTTATTTAAGGATAATTAATTAAAATTAATATCTTAAGTGGATTTTCCATAGAGGTTATTGAATATTTCTTTTTGGAAATTGATTCTTATTAACTACATTACCTAATGATATCATTTCTTGGAAAGGAATCCCTAGGCCATAGATGCATAAAATATCTGAATCATGGCCTCCCATGCCTCACTAATGCCTCACATTCTTCATTAATGCCACTTATTCCCAAATCATAATTAGGTAATTTATTTATTTTATCCTCTAAAATTGAATGTATTCTTGACCACACATCTTGATCTCAAGATGGATAGTCATAATTCATTCTGATCAATCTCAAAAATCTATAAATAAAGAGGCCATGTACATCATTTCTTAATCTTAAATTTTTTAGAATTATAATGATAAAATCTCTCCAAAAGTCATTTGTGTTTTGATTATTATGTTATTTGAATTTGGGTAAGCTTCATTGATAGGCTAGATTATAGATTATTTCTATCATGAGCCTAGGTTTTACAAAGTGTTCTTGAGACATTGAAGGAGCTATGACACCATTGTTGATGAAGACATGAATGTTTGATCAAGTGGAGAACACACTTGGATCCACTCTTGGGTGATGGAATCGATATGGGAAGGTAACTAGTATTGTTTTCTTTCATTTTGTTCTTTATTGATATTAGTAACCCCCACATGAATAGATTGGCTTGATATGTTTAGTTCTTTATGCATTTATATTTATTTTATTAACTAATGCTTGACTAATAAAATATTGTAATCCACTCTACACATAAAAAATTGATTTGTGATTGTCCTTGAGTGACCTTAACTTAATCAAAAATGTCATATTGGGAACCAATAGATGCAAGTCTATCTATATGGTGATTGGATTCCCTTGGTATAGAAAAAATGTCAAATTCTAATAATTACTCCAAGAGGTCTCATACTTGGTGCTTGTAGGACTTAAAAATATTATTGTTAAATACACTAACACCCCTCACTTGTAAAATTCTAATGCCTCTTCTCCTTGCCTCTTGTAAACCATGTATGAGGTATTCATACTCTGATGTGTTTGAAGTAAAACTAAATTATAACCTTAATGTTGAGTAGTACTTCT
Source organism: Torreya grandis (assembly GCA_037957365.1). Classification (NCBI taxonomy): domain Eukaryota; kingdom Viridiplantae; phylum Streptophyta; class Pinopsida; order Cupressales; family Taxaceae; genus Torreya; species Torreya grandis. Next base: position 627,329 of record JARHVA010001397.1, read on the forward strand.
AATTTAAAGGGGAAACAAGCATTTATCTAGCTACACTCCCATTATTTTACCTTGATCCATCAAAGAAAAAAGTTCAAATGCCATCATGTTCTTGAGTTGGGCTTGTGAGACTAGGAATAATAGATCCTTCTTCATGCATGTAATAGACACCTAGGCCTACCTCCTCAATGGTTTTGTAGGGGTCAAAACCGTGTTTATCAACTACCCATTCATTAAGGAACATATTTGATATGCCTTCAAGATGATCCTTAGGTTCTTGTTCACTAATATTCTCATCCTCATCTAGTAAAATGTAGTTTACATTAGATAGGTTTGGCATATAGGGTTCTAAGTGGAACCTATAAATAGTTTCAGATCTAATAGTGACCATTGTCCCATATCTAGTCCTAAAGAACATGATTGACTATTCAGATGAAAGGTATCCCCCAATATTTGTAGTGAAATCCCTATATAGGCATAGGGTAAAGTATGGATGGAGATCAAAAACCATGACATCTTGTGAGATAGTAAAATTGGGTCAAACTATTAACATAATATTGAGATCTTTTAGTAAACCTATTGTCTTTGTGGGAGACACATATAATTTCAAGACTCCTTTCTCATTTGGTTGATACTTGAGTTCTAGTTTATCAACTATGGCTTTTGGCATGAATAAGGTGGAGGCACCATTATCTATCATGAAATTATGGATAAGCAATCTATTAGTATGAATGAAAATTATAATGGAGGTGGTTAAAATACCTTACAATCCTAGAATTCACTAGTTGACTATCATTATCATAAAGAGCACTCATCTTATCAATGTTCCTGTTCATGAGAGATAGATTAGAGATCTCTTGTTGGAGAAGATCTTTCTAGCCTAGAATGAGTAGAGCATCCCATATAAGAATGATAGCATTATATTTTTCATGTATTCAATAATGTTGAATGGATAATTGGAACTATTGGGATGTAACTTGGAAGTGAAGGCATCACTTGTGACTTGAGTGACTTGTGGAATGAATGGACTCTTCTACTATTACCCATGTGTTTGAGATGTCTATTGGGTTGGAGAGGTTTTGTTAACTACACTTTGAGTGGTATGATATTGAGTTAATTAGGGACGTTTTGGAGAGGCCTTAGACTACCCTAAGTGGTCATCAATCATTCTTCTTTTATCCCTTGTGTGGGCTACAATTGAATCATTTGGCCTTAGTACATTCTACCCTATGTTTGTTGCCTCTTGTTTAAAAGTGTGATCACCTTCTTGTAATTTTGTAAAGGTGGTCTTAGTAGGTGGTTTAATCACACTCCCTCCTTTTTGTCTTATCACTTCAACTATTGTCATGACAAACATATCACCATAAGGTGTTAGAGGACCTTGTGGTAGAGGATGCATAGTATCATGTACTTTAAATGTAGTATCCTTTTATATACAAGAATTTTGATATGTTTACCCACTCGTATACATCACCATATTTTTTTATTACCCCCATGGAGTAGACCATTGAACTTTTTTTCCAAGGTTATTTTGTGTTGGTACTGATGCCCTTGATTTATGTTTAGCATTGGCATTATAACTATTGTAAGGTCTAGCCTATGTGATCTAACCTTGGACTTATTGGTTGGGTGGATAAGTGGGTCTATTATAAGGATAAGATGGGTATAGATCCTAATAGGGGGCTTGATATGGTCTATAAGAAGTATGATGTTTCCTTTCTAAGGCTACTAATTTGTTGTTTTGGGATTTAAGTAACCCTTCAATCTTACCAAGCCTATCTACTTGGATACCATTAGATTGGTTTTGATTTTTTAGAGTTGGAAATGGATCAATGGTTAGGCTACTAGGTTAAATTTTTGACAATAGGGGCATGAGGGGCCTAGGGGTCAACTTTCCTACTTGGATCATGTAATTTTATGCTCTTATGGATATTTCATATGCCTCTAGCAATGTGGTCCCACCCATGGACTATATCATTACAAAAAAATCATAATTTGAGGCCTTTAGGTAGTATAGAAAGGTGTAAATAGGTGTAGACTTGATAATGATATGGATCCTATCCCATGTCTTTTTAAATCTATAGTTAAAATCAACTATAGATTATTGGGGTACCCTCTTAATTGAGGTGAGTTACTCAACTAGTGACACATGATCACTTCTATCTTTAAAATGTTTATAAAGGAACTCACCAAATTCATCTCAAGTGTTTATGGTGGTTGAAGTGAGACCCCTATACCATTGAAGATATTTTCCCCTTAAGGAATTTGCTAAGATTTTCATGACTACATTTTCTTAGGTGATGTTATGTACTGAGCATAAGTTGGATATATTAGATATGTGTTCCAAAGGAGTGGTGGAGTTTTCCAGTGTGAAGTATAATTTTTTTTTTGAAGGTAGTAACTATAATATCATCAAATTAGTTGAGTTTTAAAGGTATGCCACCATTAAAGGGTACAAATAATTGCATTTTAGGCCTTACCATTGGAATTAGGGGACTTACAAGTTATGTATGGATAGAATTGGTAGAGTTGGGAGAGTTGGGAGAATTGGGGTGTGTGCAGTTTGGGTTAAATATAAGAACTCTCTTTATCTTTGAAATATCTAAAGATAGTTAAACAAATTTAATTTTCTTACCTTTTAAAGTTGACCTAGTAGACACCTTTCACATGAAACTTCCTACCAATTTTTCACTAATTATCTTTAACCTTATAGATGTCTTACAGTATTGTCAAGCTTATCAAAGCAAGTCTCTAAGTAACTTGATAGTTTGTCCTATATGGCATGCTAGAACTATTAGGTAACTAGGTTGTACCCTTGCTGAGGAAATGACTATTCACATCCACCTCAAACCAATACCAACATTAGAATAAACTTAGGATATGGGTTGCCTAATATGGAAGTCAAAACTCTAGTTTTAATGGGGATAAATCCCCTAATTTATCATTTTAATTCTCTCTCTAATACTTATAATTATTATAATGAAAAGGTAAAAGAGATGAAATTGATAAAAGAACCTATACTAAGGTGGTAAAGCACCAGTGACTAAAGATCCACTCTAAGTCTATCCTTTCAAACCCACTAATGAACCTAATGGAGACTATAATTGATTATAATTATTGATAGTGTTCTAAGCATGAATATTTAATATGGATGTTGAGTATAATTTCACAACTTGAAGGATAAAGTCCTATAATTTCACAAGATACTATTGACTTATGACACTTTAATAACACTCCTAATTTCCAACACTTCATATAACCTTCAATAGACTAGTAGCCTAAAATTAGGTGCATGAAAGGACCTATAGATGATAACATAATTCATTATTAAAATAAAACTCTCATGAATCACACTAACATTAAACATAAATTTGTAAGTATTCTCTTATTGATTCAAAGGAGTATAAGGCAATTTTCGAAGAGATTTGATACACCTAACTAAGGGATACCAAATCAAGAACTCAATGTCTACTTAAATATAAGTTTAAGAGAGAGAAGTGAATATTCCAGGTGTTGGAGAGTCCATTAATGAGTCCAATGTGGTTTATGGTAGTTATAATAGGCATATTCCTCCTCAAGTATTAACACTCCTTTAATGAGTCCACTTTGACATTGAGATCAGGTATAGAGGTTTTAAATAATATACTTGACATTATAAAGGCCTTGAACATGATGAAAATAGTCTAACATTACCTCCAATGTTAGTTATAAAATGCAAATGGAGTGTGGATAGGCCTCTAAGAGGTGTTTGGCAGCATTTCCTTCAATATGCATGTATAATTATCCTTGAAGCTACCTCTACCCTATTATAATGGCCTTTAATTTAGGATAGGATCACTCATATGATATCTATATATGATTTAAGGTGAATCATTAATGTGATAATTTTGATACATTCCCACTAAAGTCTTCTTCTTACAAGATTAGTAGACCTATTCTACTTGTCCTTCATCTTTATGCTCATATTCATTGCTTGAATGATAAAATAGCCAAAATAGGATCCAAAATAATTTGAGAAGACTTAGATAATTCTTATATTAACCCCTATTCATTGTAATTTATATATATCAAGTGTTATTTACCTTCAAACACCTTAGCCTTGCATCGCTAGGCTACTTGAACTACTTCATAGACTGGTAGTTTCAAAATAGATAGTAGAGATATTTATAGGCACCTTCATGCATAAGTTTTTCATTAGAGAGGTATAATAAGCCCTAAATTTACCTCTCTCATAATTTTTAACTCCTAGTTAGGCCTTGTAACACATATTATACCTAAAACCTTTCGAACTTGCATTTTTAGTAAGTGATTGTATAGTTTGACTCCTCCACGTGCCAACCAGTGTGTCACTATGATGGTCAGAGGACCTTAGGAGACCTTAAAGGTCATTTCATATTAAAAATAACTCATCTATATGGGTTTTGTGGCCAAAATCCACCATCAAGTCACTTTTGGGGTTTGTGTAAGGTTTGAGATGTCCACCGTCTTAACAATGGTTCTTGGCATATGAACATCCAAACTAGAAATAAATTCCATGAATATATAGTGAACTAATGTCATAATATTTAATGAATGACCTAGGTTTCCATGAAAAGGATTTTTGGAGATATGAACATTATAAGGTGACACTATGGTTGTTTGTAGGTAATTCTGAGTGGTTATCTTCTTAAGGTTTTTTCATAAAGGTTAGCCCCCAAATGCTAACCAATATTTCATTACTATTTAGACCATAGGGAGAATTAAACTTCCCTAAGAGATGTGGCCTTGAGCATGTATGTGGTGGTGGATAAGAATTTAAAGGTGATCATCAAATTGACTATGCATAAGATGAGTGGCTCAATTAGAGTTTGAAGACACCTAGACCATTCTCCTCACCTTTTTGCATTTGAAACTTCTTTATCAGGTCTTAAACATATTCATACACCTCATATTGACCATTCAACTTGTTGTAAGATATTTAAGTAATATTGAGATGGTAGTAGGTTTTATAAGAAGGCTTATGTGACTATGTGTGTTGGCCTATCTTAACAACACTTGACTCTAGTTCTATGTGTTAGACCATTTGGAGGAAGTTTGAGGACCTTATCCATCATGTTATATTGAAACAAAGCCTCTTATGGATCAAAAATAGTATACCCACTATTTTTATAGCCCAAGTGAAGGCATGGGTACTTTGAGTTGGTCATGATGACCATTTTCACTAAATATGGAGACATGTCCATGCCTATAAAGGCCTCAAACTATAATTTTGGCTTAGACTGGTAATAAACTATGTGCTTGAGTATGGACATTTTGAGTATGGCCTTCATAATTATTTCATAAGGTATTTTTGATAGCTAAGTATCCATCATATGTCTCAGGATTATTATCATGCTCATATGATTATTTTATGAAATTTTCTTCTTTACATACCACCCCCTACTCAAGCTTAGGGCTTATGCTTGAGTATGTATGTGTAGTCTCAAGCCTGTGTTAATGTTCCTCTACCTCCTTATGTGTGACAAAATTAAAGTATTACCCTTTAAAATAGTATGATATTTTCCATTTATTGTATGAACATTTATTTTTATTCTAGGCAAGAAGAAGACACCAATATACATCAATAATTATCATATGTATTCACTTTCCATTATGACCATCTACAGGGGTTTGATTATTAGGCATGTGTGAGAATAAGGTGGTCTAAAGTCACTTAAAACTCCTATGTGATAATATCATATCATCATTTACTTTAGGATTCATATACCTTAATACTCACACCAATCCTCATTCCTTTTAATGGTCTTCATAGTTATCTTTGGATACTTTGTTATAGTATGCCTAAAAGGGTTAGTTGTACGTGGTGATTTGCCTCCTTAGGTATATGACCATATGGGTACAAAATTATGTGGTTTCATTGATTTTTAGGGTACCAAGGGAGTATGGAGGTCTATTAACATGGTTTTTCCTTGAAAGTAAGGGTGGATGAGTGAATTCATATAATTATGGGGTGAATGAGGGTGAAACATGACAATAGGGTTGGAATACATCATGAATGGTAGGGGAAACAATGTAAAAAGATAGGAGCATGAAAATGACCTCAATTTAAGGATTAAAAAATTCCAAAACAAACCACATAGACATTATATACCCTTACACACATACCAAACAAATACACCACTTTAAAGGTAGGAAAATTGGCATACATAGTCCTAAAGTGAAACCTAGGAAACTAAAAAAAAAACTGTAATTTTTGCAAAAGATCTTAAACTCTACTAAAAATGACTGAGTGAGATTAGAGGTAAGGAATATGGTTGATATGCCTATGAGGCTGCCATGGAGGTCCAAAATAATTTTCACAATGGCATGATGATGATCCATCACCAATTCAAATCTTCTTTCCATGTTCTCGATTTGCATTTAAGGCTTTGCAGATGTCATTAAGCCATACATATTGCTCACCATATAGTGATTTTAAAGTGTGTAAAAGCAATTTATATTTGAGATATTTTGAGATGAAAATAGGATATTAGACATCTAACCTAATCAATAATGCAATATAAACCTTGAAAAACTCTACCAAATCTTCAACTTAGTTAACTTCTCAAAAAAACACTTAATCACTCTGTTCATTATCTAAAGCTGATTGTAGGCTACACAAAAGAGATAGTCTTGAAGGTTTGATAGTTTTATGGGATCAAACATGTGAATAAAGTGATAATTTTTTTATTAAAATATCATTAAAACCCCAAGGAAATAACATCCATCATTCGTTTAAGCAGACAAGTCAATAATCCTTGAAAATCATTCAATCCAACTTGGCATGTGCAGATGAGAATGGCATACAAATTCCTTAATTTATTAAGGAATTTTATTAAACTTCATGAGACAAATATATTTAGTAATTCCCATGGGTATAATATTCCTAAGTGTACTTTCTCTAGTTATGATCTTGGGTCCACATTCTCTCTCCTCCATACAATACAAGCATAAACCTGAAGAGCTCTTTGAGTCTACTAATGAGATCGAGGGAGAGATGGGATAGTTTTGAGATTATATGGAACTAAAGACACTCCTTTTTTTTCCATTTGACATTTTTGACCTCTCCTTATAAAACCATGACTCCACCTATGCCAGTCTATACTATATAGATCTGTACCACTTGAGAAACCCCTACAACCTTCCATTTTTATCTACAATTCTTCTTGTTTTATACCTAAATACATTATTATAAGGTGTTTTTGATGGAAAATAGGGGTCATGTGACACTTTTAACCTAATGGTACAAATGGAGGGAGGTGAAAAGTCACTATTTAGCATGTATGGGGCTCATTTGGGGGAATTTAGGCGTTGATCATGATGGTAATCAATTTATTGAGGTATGAAATAGTATATTAATTTTATAATAAATCTTATGGAGTCTATTGAAGGTGTGGTAAGTGACTTAGTGGTCTATCAAGGCTAGATTAGGTCACATTATGACTAAAAACATTATCTTTAGCACATTGGAAGGAAAATGACTGAGAGGGGGGTGAATTAGTCTTCAATAATTTAAAAAATATTAATTAATCATAGATCATTTAGATAAACATGTTAATATTTAGAAATAAAAAACACCAATCCATAAGACCATGAAACACATGAACATAATATGTATGTGGGAAACCTCAATGAGAATAAAACCCATTGAAACATAGCTTGGATAATTTGTCCTATAATACCATGAATCAAATGTAGTTGAGTACCAACCCAAAAAGGAGTACCAACTCCTAAATTTATCTATAACCAACTTGAATTTAGTAAGCACCAAATTACTAGGAGGAAACAACCCCCTTGATGATAAATCACGCACTAAATCAACACTCTAAAATTATCCACCTTTCTCCTTTTACCCTCTCAAAACTGATAATGGTCTTATTTTGATTTATCACACTCAAATATACCTCTCACACAAGTAAAAAAAATTGTCCTTTACCTTCTTTCCTTAATTAGCCCTTGTATGGATTGAAACTATCATGAAAGCACTTATGAAACCTATTAAAATAATTTATTTGATATGTTTCACCACCTATTCAATCCTATTTTTATTCACAGATTAAAATAATTTATATATGATAGATTAAAATAATTTATTTGATATGTTTCACCACCTATTTAATCTCACACAATCCTATTTTTCTTCACTTCACATCTAATCACTCTACATTTTTTCTTTAGGCCTAAAAATGCCTTGTATATATATAAAACTTTTCTAGTTCATGTCATTCTTAGTCAGCCAAGAAATATTATCCTCTTATTTCAGCCATGGAATGGATATTAAAACATTTCATATTCATAGATCAAAATTTATTTGAGTCCTTTTAGGTTTGAACTTTCTTAAATAGGCCTTATCTTTCTTTTAGGTCTCATGAACGCCTAATTCTATCAGGCCCAATTAGCACACATTACCCTTTGATATTTTTGGTGAAAATTAAAACACTTTACATGGAAGAATCACATAATATGTCATACCAATATACCTATATTAATCTAATATAGGCTTTATAACACCTTTTAACTCATATCACTACTTGGAGAACATCATTAGAATAGTTCATATTAGCCCTATGTAAACCCAAAAAGTTTGTCTAAAATAATTGAAGAAAAAACACAAATTTTCCAAACAATCATGGAAAAAAACATGTAAAGATAAGCATCATGAACTCATATTCATCATCATGTGCATTGGACTTCATGACTTAAGGTAAAAATGCTCAAACCCTTCTCTGTAATAAATCCACTTAGAACTGTCAAATGACCCAAAAACACAGTCATGAAACCTTGAACCTTTGACACCTGTAAGAACACTCTAAAGGTATTTAAATGAATGATTATGATATTAAATCATCCTCATACTAAATTCCATTAAAATTATCATAATCACACATGAAAACTATTGGTCTTGTAGATCAATATGTTGACCTCCTTTCTCATAAACATTACATAGTTAGACAAGCCATTTTAGCTTCAATGTTCCAATCCTCTTATCTTACCTTCCAAGATTTTACAAAGAATGGATAGGAAAATAATTTCTTAAAAAAAAATATTATATGAATTAGATACTTTAGCTAAGGTCAGAAAGCCTCCAACACATCACTCTCACTTGCTTACTCAGACTTATTAACATACCTTCAAACAGAGTCATGATGAGAATGAATTTAAACTCTTGTTTAAACACTTTTGGAGACACTTGATGCATGTGTATTGTCTTATTATATCATTAATTAACTCTTAGATATAAATATACCATAGTCAAGTAATAATATTGGTCTTACAGATCAATCTCACACCCTTACATCTTTAATGTCTGATCTACACTAGACAAGTCAATTTATAAGAAACATTCTCAACATATCCACTAAAATCCAAATCATTTAATAAATAATAATGTGTACTAAAGGTATTAAAAAAACTACATGAATTTTTATCCATCCCTAATCTCATTCCCACTTCTACCTAATTTTTCTCACTATTTTCATCATTAGGCCTTTTAGTGATAGGTCAACTTCCATGATCAGTTGAGCATATTAGAAGTTTGGAACCTAGTATATAAAACCATGGGCATAATATATATGTATAAATATTCAATATACATTAATTTATCAAATTTTATTTGGTTAACCCTACCTACTATAACAAATTTACATGAAACAAGTCTTTTTTAATAGTTTTCACTTCCTCACATAATAAACCAATGACACTTGGAGGTACCTAGGAGAGTCCTATACATTATTAAATAATAAAACTAGGTCATCCAATTAATTTTGAGCCATTTACATTAATATATTCCATATAATGTCAAATTTAGGGTTTTAGAGAGGTTTAAACCACCTTACAATCTTAACGATCATTCATAAATCTTAGGCTATTAAACCATAAACCAATGCTTGGAACATTGATATAAGACACTTACCCATATAAAATTAATGGATTAGGTTATCATTCATATGTTACATGCTAATTAGTACATGAAATTTATTTTGAATTGGGAATCCTTTATTTTGTGCACACAGTAAACCTAAAAACTTCATTTCATGTCTTTTATTGCATACTCTAACCACAAAATTAGTCAACATACCTGAAAAAACATGAAATACCTATATAGACTCTCATATTTCCATTAATACCTTGGAAAATAATATTGATACCCCATTATACCACCATCTTTCTCTTTTCTCTATAAGCTTTTGATCTGTAGATCATATTAGGCTTTAAAGTAGACATTCTAGCTATTGTCCAAGCACTATCCACTCACTTACATGCTCAATAAACCTACCAAATTATCTACCACTACTTTCAATCTTTCATGAGTCTTGACAACACCTCATAACCCATTATTCGGTTAGATAAAGTCTAGAACTAGTGTATTTACATGCTAGTCTTGTAGGGTCTACCCCTATAGACTCACCTTCAATCTCTCTTGAGTGATCCAATGCTTCATAAAAATGATCAAGTGTCCTAAAAAGTCCTCTTAATATTTTGTGAATCCATATTACTAGGCCACCATTCTCCTTCATGCACAAGGTTGGGCATCCCATGCATAAGCCTTTTTAATAACCTTGCACTCAAGAACAAGTACATAAACATCTATACCATGTATTAAACCTTGATAACAACCTTAAAAGAGTTATCAAGTTACCTTCAAATTCTCTCTCAATATATAAACAATAGGTTTCTTTAAAATTATCTATTTCAACATGTCACTTCACCATGCATGCATTTTGACATCAAAGACATCCACATTGACTTTGACATCAATAACAACAATTTTCAACAAACTCCCCCTTTTTCATTGATGGAAAAACAATATTTAGTCTACTTTATTTTATCTCCCCTAGTTAGTCAAAATACCTTCTTAGACTAGCTCTCCCTTTGATAATGACAAAAGTTCATGTATAAATATCATCTAGAGTCACACATACATAGACTATCATAGCCAAACCTTCTTACTACAAGAGCTCAACATATAGAATTTGAAACATTAAGAAAACAAGATCCCCCTTATGATAATCATACCACTTTTAGAATAAATCTAATAGCAATACCACTTCTCAATGCATAACACACTTAGTTAAAAACTTGAATAGCTCCCCCTTAAACCAACCATCTACCATGGTTCTGCTACTTGAGTAGTGTCTCCATGAAGCCTAATGGAGAAACACTTCTTATAGGGTATTAAAACATTATAAGTTCAATATATTTATATATATTCATGTTCTCATATAATTAAATGTCCTTCAATACACTTTTAAGCTTGATTTACATTATAGGTTTACTCTTTTCATCATCTATTTGATCATCAATATGGGATGACAATGATTATTCTTGACTTATTTCACATTTGAGGCATGCTCTATCATAATAAGTAATCCACTTGAGATTGAAAATTGATCATGAATCATCTTCATTATCTTTAGTTTCCAAACATTCATTTATCTTCTCTATATCATTTTAGAGGCTTCAAACCTTTTAATTTGACTTGATGACCTTATAATCTTGTTAGGACAAAATCTTGCAATGTGCCCTACATCATGACACCTATATCAAACCAACTTATACATATATTTTGACTAATGTGAGCTATTATTCCTTCCATAGTCCCATAAATACTCATTGTCTTATGGTATTATACATTCTTTTTCTCTATGATCAAATAGATTATACACATAAAGCATTTGGCTATTCGATAGGTCTTTTCATGTTGACCTTCTTGTCTTCGACAATATTCTCCTTGACTTGAGGTGCCTCCTTTTGGTCTTTTTTGAAACCAAGCCCTATATTTTCACTTTTAGTCTTTTGAAAATTTAAGATATCATCTGATGCCTCAGTGCTCTTTTCAAACATTACAAATCTCCTCAAATTGATGGATGATTGATTCAACTCAACCTTCAAGAATTCCACTTTGGTTTCATACCTAATGTAATATTCTTCTTTAGCCTTTAGGATTGCATTGAATACCTCCATCTATGCCTCAACTTGATTGATGATCTCATCATACTCCTTAGAAGTGTTACCAAACCTTTCCTTAAATAAGATAATCTGATCCTCATATTCCTTAGTAAGTGTTCTTAGTTTTTGATTCCTTCTCCTTTGGAACTTCAATTTCTTTAGTGAACTTACCAATTCTACCTCAATATATACTTTATATTCTTATTCATCTGATTCCACATCAATAATAATGTCTTTTCCACTTAAATAAACCTTATTATTTGATTTTATAGCCATAAACAAAGTTTCATTATTGTCATGTTTAGGATCATGACTATTATCATCACTATTAGAATCACTTGAGTCACTTATATTAGAAGGATTATCTTCCTTAGTCTAAAATATTTTCTTATTATTGAAAGTTCCTTTTCTACCTTCATATTTTATAAACTCCTTATTTTTATTAGGATTATAGGTCTTCTTGGCATCTTCATAATGTTCATCATGTCATCTATCATGCTCAGACTTATCTTTGTTTGGGCACTTGGATACAAATTGACCAATATTACCATAGTTAAATCATTTAAATGGAAAATTACCTTTGTAATTACCAGATCCAAATCTCAACATCCTTGAAAACATAGTTATATGTTGATCATCATCAACATCTAATAATTCCTCATCCTTGACCTTCTTGGATTTTGACTAATTCTCAACTTTGAAAGTTACTTCTTTCTTGGGAGGTCTCCCTTCATTATTTATCATCTAATAAGTAGTAAAGATGCCATTAATCCTTTCCATCTATATCTTGTCCAAATCTTACATCACTTCTACTAAAGATACCTTAGAGTTAAACTTAGAAGTTAATGATCTCAACACTTTTTGAAAAAAAATAGATTCTTTGAATTCTTCTCCTAATCCTCTAATTATATTGACATCTTTATCAACCTTGAACACGTAGGATGCAATGATTTCATCTTCATTCATTTTTAGGATTTCAAACTCTCTTATGTGAGTTTAAAACTTATCCATATTTACCTGGTATCACCTTAATAGATGGTCATAAATTTGTCCCATATCTCTTTGGCCAAATCATAATTTATTACCTTCACTAACTCTATCTCTGATATGCCACAAGAATGACATTCATTGCCTTGGATTTGTTTTCACTAGGCTTCTTACCTATTGAATATTTTGGTGGAATATGAGGGGTAGTATAACCATCCATAACTTTATTAGTGTAGGTTTTTATTTTTCCCTATTTATTAATTAGGGAAATTGTATTTATTGTGCTTACATTGAATTTTCTTATATTTGTGGGATAGGCTAGCTTATGTGGAGGTGTGTGTCATAGATGTGTCATAGGTGTCATAAGAATGTCATAAGTAACTCCCTTGATGGGAGTTACTTCTCTATTCTTGGCACCTTGTCACCACCTTTCATGGAGGAGTTACTGCCTATTCTTGGGGTGCCTTGTCCACCTTTTTTGGAGGAGTTACATACTCTCCTATTTGTAGTCCTCACTTTAGCCATCTCATGTTAATCAGATTTTGGTTTTCTCCATTTTGTCTTGTGCAATTTCTCTTATTGTGTTATTTTCAAATTGCTTTAGCATCTATGTGGTGTGCACTTGCTTCTACTTGTGTGATCATGTCTCCATTGCACTCACATTATCCAAATTCTGGCAACAACTCTGATATGGTATCAGATCTACTCTGGTAGTTGTGTGTCTAGTTATGCTAGTAGTTTATTTTAAAATTCTTACTTTGCTTTCCTAGTTTAACTCGGTTGCATTTGAGAGTTTTGGTAGAGTTTCTTGAAAACTCATGCAAATCCATACGAAAATTTGTTAAAAAATATTACTTCTATTGAGTTTTATTTAGATCTCCCTTTATTTATCTGAGTTAAAATTTGCCAAGAGATCTTGATTGATCTATTGTGGCTTCAGTAAGGTGGAGGAATTTTTTTTGTCATTTTTCAAAACAAAAGCTTTGAATTCTATTTATTGCTCTTAGACGCCACCCTTCTCTACATTCTATTTGTGTGACACCAGCTTAAGGAAAGAAAGAGGATGCCACCTTCTAGCTTGCTACTCTAGCTACTCCACACCATAGTGTTCAGCCACTGCCCAGTCTGTATGGCATGCTTTTGCATTTTGTATGGCATGCTTTTGCATTTTGTGCCAACTTTTTAGTTGTATAACACACTTCTGCATTCTGTACAACCTTCTTTTTTAGTTGTATGGTGTGTTTTTGCATTCTATGACAAATTTCTTCAACTACACACTTTTATTGCAAAGTGCCAAGTTACCACAGTCCTCCCTACCTCAGACAAGCTGTATGGACCAACAGGTCAGCATTACATTTTGTCTTTTCTACAAATCTAGACTGTGTTTTGTTTTTTGGTGCCCCCTCCTACTTGGCATCCCATGTGGCAACCCTTGGACATTTGGCATTCATCAAAACTATCTTTGCCTGATTTTTTTAGTTAAAATTAACTTGTAAAACAAAAATCAATCAATTTGACTGAATATTTAATTTTTTAGACAGTTTTGTATTTTTGGGGGTTTGAATTAAAACTTGTATCTTCGACCTACAAAGACGAAGGGTGAGGCCCAGTTTGGTGGGAGGCCAATTCCCCCTCACACAAACCTCCTTTGGATTCCTCATTTTGTGCCAAATCCAATAGTGGTTTGAAGACCACTTTCTCTCCCATAACAGGCATTTTTTCAATGTTTTAGTGCTCTTTTTTTGCAAAAACACTAGTTTATAGGAAAATTGTACCTTTAATATCTTGCAAATGGTAGCTCAGTTTTGGGTGCCATTTTCTTCAAAAGTGTTTTTAATTCAATTTTCCACAACGTAGAATTTTTAATTGTTAAAAAAGCACTAGTTTATAAAGTGCCAAAATTTGGGTCTCCCAAGATGCATTTTGGGCTGAGTCCGACATCCTGTTTGCTTTAGTCTTGCACTAATTGCTCTAAAACACATTCTTAGCTAGGTTTGACATATTTTAAGTGTGAACTTGAATATTTTGGGGGGGCTCAATATTTTAGGGGGGTGTGATTGCTTTTCACAACTTGCTTTCATTCTCCTTTTTGCATAAATTCACAACTTGCAATCAACACAACTTCACCTAAATTTAGCTAAAAATTGATTATTTTCAACTTAAACCCCTAAGACCCTTCAACTATCATGAATGGAAAGTTAAAATGTCAATCATTCATAGAAGCAAAGGGTTGTATAAGATCACCATGGGTATTGAAGTAGAACCCAACACTGATGCTAAAAAGGTCAATGTTAGGAACCCCCCAGAAGCACAATTGATTACCATATACAAGCAACTTAAGATGCAAAATTAACTAAAAGTAACAAGTAACTAGAAACCAGAAACAACATAGAATATGAGAGATAATACACAATTGTATTAATATTCATCCAGAAAAGAATACAATAAAGAAGATGCCACTTCTTCTCCACACCTCTCAGAGGCTTCCCACACCTCAAGTGTACAGTACTTCTTTCCTCAAAGCTCTCTCTCTCTTATGGTCCCAACACACAACTCAAACATAGAGTTGGTGTTCACCTCCAACCAGTCAGTATCCACTACTGCCAGTACACCAGTGCTCCACACACTCCACAAGTGCTCCATGCACTCCAAGTACACAAACATACTTCAAGTAGATCTCCCTTGAACTTGCAACAACCTGCAACTCAATAGACCTTACTTATGGAAGGAACTACCTTGCCTTCCTCTTTTCTCTCTTTCTGAGTACACACTATACTCCAAGTAGATCCTACTTGATCCTGTTCCTTGTTGTGTTGCTATCCTCCCTGATCTTGCACACCTGTAAATCAATTTGGTTCTGCACACCTGCAAACCTAGATCATGCACACACATACACCTGTAAATCATTTATCTTACTTACCATGCAGATCTCCTAATGTAGCCATGCACATCTATTGACCAAGATCATACATACATGAAGAACCCTTCTGATTCTCCAAAACTAGCACCCACACTTGGTACTGCTATGGAACTAGGAGGAACACCCTTGCTCACTTCACACACAGAAGGAGTTAACTTTGCTCAACTCAAACTAGAACACTTTACAATATAGCCCATGAGTCTCTTAAATAGATCTCATGTAAACAATAATTAGACATCTAATTATAATAATTAGATCCATAGCTTCAAGTCTAAAATTGGCTCTTGACATGCAAACACTCAGTTCATTAACTAACTATTTGTAACACTCACAGTTTTGAACCACACAGGTGACTGATGTTGGTCCCTATCTACCTAGAGGTGACCGACATCAGCCAATCCTTGATCGATATTAGTTGCTTCTCTTCACTAATCTAACTGACATCAACTGATTAGATCGATGCTGGTTGCTCTATAACTCAGCAACCTCTCAGTAACCTCCTCTCTTGTTTACATCAGTGAAGTTTTTAGCTCCACAACCTAACAATCTCCCACTTGGAGATAAATAGTTGCACTGTACCTATACTTGTACCCCATCTAATCTATTTCCTAGCTTGTATCCCTCTTCAAGATGAATCCTGAAGACCACCCATCACACAACCTATGGTGCACCTCTTATCATCTGAGTAACCTGCCACATCCAAACCTACAAACCCATGTAGTGAAGTCCTGACCCTACATAGCATGTATACTTGCTACTAGTCCCTCTCAAATACCTGAGAATCCACTTCCCTGAATTAGCTCCTAACTCTCTGACAGCACCCACTGCTTGGGCAAACTCAGGTCTATACCAGACCTTATGTGATTTTAGACACTGAACTGTCTAGCCCTTGGTGTGCTCCAGTTCTACATCCTATGTATTGAACCTCACCAACACCTGATTCACATCAGCTCCCACTAGAGACAAAATCAACCTATGATCTTCCATGTCTCCCATGCCAAAGAATTTCACTGCTCCAAATTCCTCATGACATGCCACTGAACTAACCTTACCCTTAGCTCAACAAAACCCTGTATGTACAAACTTGTTAGCAAGCATACCATCCACATAGAGTAACAGGATAATGTAGCTATCATCATCCATCTGGAAAGACAAACACAATGGTTACACTGACATTGACTAAAGCCCTACTTTGTCATCCACCTGTCAAAACCTGTACCACTGTCCTGTAGCTTCCTCAAGACTATATGACCTAGCCTTCCATCTCACAAGTCCATTCTCTCTATTCTTTAATCAAGGTATCCATTCATCTCAGTGCTTTCATCCCAGCTGGCAACCCTACCAAATATCCCATTTGGTCTTACATCTTGTTCATGCCAAGCTCCCACTGTTTCTTGGATCCTTCCTACTCTATAGTCAGTAACTAGTATAAAGAAGAGGAAAAATGAATTTGAGGATTACTTACACTTTCAATCCTCCACATGGGCATTTGAGACTCCTTGACAACTTGTTGTTTTCCCAAAATCCATTACAGTGACTGACCTCAGTCACCACACAGTCTGCATCCAACTAACATCGATTCCATGCGCTTATCCTGACTACTGACTCCATCGACGTTAGTGTCTACCTATTATCGATGTCGGTCCTTCTAACTGACGTCAGTCTTACTATCACTGACATCGGTCCTCCTGACTGACATTGGTCTTACCCTACCTGACATCACTAGCTCTGGTCTACACATGACTGACATCAGCACCTATTTATTCGAGGTCGCTTCCCCTTGACTGACACTGGTAACTATGTTCACCTGTGAGTGATGACTTTTTACCTGTGAGCTCTCTTCGAATCAAATCCCTATCCAAACTACTCTGCTTAGAGTTACTCAGCCTTCTCCACTAATCTCTGTCTGCCATCTCCTCCATAAACACCAAGGCTTTCTAGTTCTTAAGTCTGTCAAAGACATCTGACTTCCTGTTAAGAACATGCATCTCCTTCTTGCTCATGTGACCAAGCCTACAAAGCCATGTCTCTGTAGTAAAAGAAGAAATAGTAATATAAGTAGATAGATAAAAGATACCTACTTTCTTACCACCTACTAATTCAAGTGCATCTGCTATGAGAGTTCTTGTGCATCTCTCATCACCCAACTTCCTTGAAGAAATTAGCCTTATCTTCAGAACCAGGACCTGCATGACCTCCTTTAATACCCATGTGTTGGTCACCTACAATTTCAACTTCACTTCCCCTTTGCCAATTCTTTGACAAGGCTCACCAGCACCTCTCTTTGGGGCTGCATGGAAAAAGGCAATAAAATCTATAAACCAAGATTCTACTTTATCCAAGAAACATACCAGAGCATCCTATGCAACAACCCTTGCAACATCTACTTCTTTAGCTCCTTCATGTTGATCTGCTACCAACCAACAATATTTATTTACTTGCTCTTTCTTTCTATAACACTATAAGTGACCATTTGTGCTATTCAGTTTCTCCATTCGTAGCTTACTTTCTTCTACCGTTGCTATACTTCCACTCAATTAGAAACCCCTGAGAGTAACCTGTAACCAAACACAAAACCTACTCCCTGTAACCTTAGCTCTGATACCAACTGTTAGGAACCCCCTAAAAGCACAATTGATTACCATATACAAGCAACTTAAGATGCAAAATTAACCAGAAGTAACAAGTAACTAGAAACCAGAAACAACACAGAATATGAGAGACAATACACAATTGTATTAATACTCATCCAAAAAATAATACAATAAAGAAGATGCCACTTCTTCTCCACACCTCTCAGAGGCTTCCCACACCTCAAGTGTACAGTACTTCTTTCCTTAAAGCTCTCTCTCTTACGGTCCCAACACATAACTCAAACATAGAGATGGTGTTCACCTCCAACCACTCAGTATCCACTACTGCCAGTACACCAGTGCTCCATGCACTCCATAAGTTCTCCACGCACTCCAAGTACACAAACATACTTCAATTAGATCTCCCCTAAACATGCAACAACCTATAACTCAATAGACCTTACTTATGGAAGGAACTGCCTTGCCTTTCTCTTTACTCTCTTTCTGAGTACACACTATACTCCAAGTAGATCCTACCTGATCCTGCTCCTTATTGTGTTTCTATCCTCCCTAATCTTGCACACCTACAAATCAATCTAGTTCTACATAGTTGCAAACTTGGATCATGCACACACAGACACCTGCAGATCAATGATCTTACTTACCATGTAGATCTCCTAATGTAGCCATGCACACTTGCTAACCAAGATCATACATACATGAAGAACCCTTCTGATTCTCCAAAACTAGCACCCACACTTGACACTATTGTGGAACTAGGAGGAACACCCTTGCTCACTTCACACACAGAAGGAGCTAACATTGGTCAACTCAAACTAGAACACTTTACAATACAGCCCATGAGTCTCCTAAATAGATCTCATGCAAACAATAATTAGACATCTAATTACAATAATTAGATCCACAGCTTCAAGTCTAAAATTAGCTCTTGACATGTAAACACTCGATTTGTTAACTAACTATCTGTAACACTCACAGTTTTGAACTGCATAGGCAATCGACGTCGGTCCCTGTCTGCCTAGAGGTGACCGACATCGGCTGATCCTTGACCGATGTTGGTTGCCTCTCTTCACTAATCTGATTGATGTCAGTTGATCAGATCAATGCCGGTTGCTCTACAACTCAGCAACCTCTCAGTAACCTCCTCCGCTATTTGCATCAGTGAAGCTTTTAGCTCCATAACATAATAGTCAAGTGGTACAACCATAGTGATGAAGCCTTTGGATTACTAAGCTTTTCTATGTCTCTAAAACTTCTTCTTCCATTTAGAATCCTCATAAAATCCTAATGACATATGGGACACCTTAGAAAAATTATTTGGGAAGCTTGATGAGATGAGAGGTCATGAGCTTAAAAATAAACTCATAAGTCTAAGTTCTAGCAACTTTGACACCCTACAAGACTTCTTCACTAGGTTTAAGGCCCTTAGATTACAATTGAAAGAATGTGGAATAGAGAAGAAATATGATCAACTTATTATTTCTATTCTCGCAAACTTAAGTCTAAGCTATTCAGTCTTTGTCTCCACTTTCCATGCCACAAAAAGTGCCCTTGTGACATGAAAAATGCCTTCTTTGGATTCATTCATTACCGACTTGACTAGGGAGCAAGATAAGCTAATTCAAATGGGCACAGTGAAGTCTACTCAACCCTAAGCTTTGATAGCTAGAAATGGTAAGGACAAGACTTCAACAAAGGAGAAGAAGAAAAAGAACAATGACCAGGAGAAGAAGAAAGAAAACACCAATCCTACCAAAAATAACACTAAGACTTCCTCTTCCAATGCTAAACCTAAGAAGGAGAAGGTTAAGAGTGACTATTGTAAAAAGATAGGGCATGATGAACACAAGTGCATGAAGAAACAAATAAATCACCTAACTCATCTTCTAGAGAAGAACAACATAAGTGTTCTTGAGTCCATCAAGCAGAATTCATCTACCCAAGATTGTACCAAGGCAAAAGGCAAGGGTAAGGAGAAAGAAAAGGGCAAGGCCCTTATAGCTACAACAACTTCTACATCTTCATGGTTCATCGACTCGGGTGCTTCTCACCACATGGGCTCTTCACTAGTTAAGTTTTCATTTTTAGAGCCTTGTAGCATGATTTTAATTAGTTTGGGTGATGACACTTCAGTTTTTGTTGTAGGGAGAGGGTCAGTTAAAACAGAAGGAGGAACATTCAATAATGTTCTAAATGTTCCTTCTCTTTCAACCAATCTTCTATCAGTGTACCAAATCACTCAAATTGGTCAGGGTATGAGAGTTGAGTTTTCACTAGATTTAATGGCTATCAGGGAGTTGCTTAGTGATACTATAGTGGTAGTGGGTAGGGTAGATCACCAAGCTAGGTTATACACCTTCTCACATTTTACATCAGATTCTTCTCCAACACATTGCTAACTCATTCAGATGGAGTTAGCAAATTATGGCATGAGCAGTTTGGCCACCTTAACTACCGCTACCTTGAGCAACTTTGCAAACATAACATGGTCATTAGCTTGCCTCGTGTCTAATTCTCAAAAGGACTTTGTGAGGGGTGTTCCCTTGGGAAGCATCCTGAAGCAAAATTTGATAAAGGCAAAGCTTGGAGGGATTCACAACCTTTGGAGTTAGTCCATAGTGATGTATTGGGACCCTTTCCCCAACCATCTTTCACAAGGGCCAAGTACATCCTCACTTTCATTGATGATTTCTCTAGGTACACTTTGATATATTTTCTCAAACAAAAATCTGAAGTATTTGAAAAATTTCTAGACTTCAAGGCTCTTGTTGAGAAATAGACTGAGAAATCCATCAAGGTTTTTCGAATTGATAATGGAGGGGAGTATGTCAGCATCTGGTTTGAGTAGTTTTGCACCACAAAGAGGATTGATTTGCAGTGCACAATCACTCATAGTCCTTCATAGAATGGGGTTGTAGAATGTAAATATAGGTTCTTTAAAGAGATGGGTAGCTGTATGATTCACTCCAAATCCTTAGCACCATAGTACTGGGCCAAAGCCATCAATTGTGCTTACTACATTCAAAATAGGCTTCCTCATAAAGCTTTGAAAGGGATAACGAAGCTTCGCATAAAAGGAAACCTAATGTTGAGCACCTTAGAGTTTTTAGATCCCCAATTATGGCCCACATTCCAAAGAAGAAATGCAAAGCTATGGAATGTCAGTACAAGCCTTACATCTTTATAGGATATTCAGATGGTATTAAGGGATATCGCCTTCTAAATACAATCACTCATGAGTTGTTCATCAAGAGAAGTGTCCATTTTCAAGAGAGTCCTAGAGACTCAACACTTGACACTTCTTCTCCCTCATCGGATCTACTTATTCATGATGATTCCTCATCAGATTCAGATTAGCCACAACAGGTTCTTAAGCCAGAGATATCTTCTTCTTCTTCTTTGAGTTTAGACAGCAAGGACAGTGATGTAGAGTTATCCACCTCTAGTCAGTTAGAGGATGAGGAGTTTACTTCTAACTTGCCCACTTCTAGGGCACTTTGGGCCAAACAGACACTTGAGAGTGTTGGCACTTTTGTAGGAGATCTTGTAGATGACATACGTACTAAGGGGGATTTTCAGAGAGATCCACATGCCTTCTTTGCTTTAGTTTTAGATCCACACACTTTTTGAGAGGCATCAGGGGTACATGAGTGGGATAATATTATGGAGAAAGAATATTCTTCCTTAATCAAAAATCACACTTGGGATTTGACTTCACTTCCTAAGGGAAGAAAGATGGTTTGATGTAGGTGGATATATCAAACCAAGTTTGTAGCAGATGGGTCAGTTGATATGTACAAGGCATGATTGGTTGCCAAGGGTTTCATATAGGTGGTATTTATTGACTACTTAGAGACCTTTGCACTTGTTGTAAAGATGACTTCTATCTAACTCACCTTAGCTATTATTGCAGCACATGGTTGGGATGTGCACCAGATGGATGTGAAGAGTACCTTTCTTCATAGAGACCTAAAGGAGGAGATCTACATGGAGCAGCTGCCAAGATTTGTTCAAAATTCTTCCTTAGTATGTAGACTTAGGAAATCTATCTATGGCCTCAAATAGGCCCCTCAGGCTTGGTATGCCAGGATGAATTCCTTCCTTCTCATAGAGGGTTTCACTAGGTGCCATTCTGATCCCAATGTCTACTTCTTATGGTAGGATGATTCACTTTTGATTTTGGTTCTATATGTTGATGACCTTTTGATCACCGAGAGTTCTTCATCACTATTGCAGTAGTGAAGGCATCTCTTTAGGATAGATTTGATATGACAAACTTGGGTTTGTTGTACTACTTCCTTGGCATCAATATTTCACAGTCAGATTTAGAGATATCTCTTACATAGCCTAAGTATGCTCTTGACTTATTGGCTCAGTTTCACATGGCTAATTGTAAGCCATCTCTGATTCCCTTTCTATTAGGAGTCAAGCTTGAGACTGATTGTTATTCACCATTGGTTGATGCCACTTGGTATCGATAACTTATTGGTAGTCTCATCTATTTGACTCAAACCAAGCCTGACATTTCATATACAGTGGGGCTTGTCTCTAGATTCATGCAAGAACCTCATGAGCTGCATTAGAAAGTAGCTAAGAGGATCTTGCATTACATATAGGGTTCACATAGATATGGGATTCATTGCAAATTTGGCATAGAGGTTAACTTGGTTGGATATACAGATTTAGACTAGGCTGGTAATTCATATACTCACAAGTCCACTTCTGGTTATAGTTTCTCTCTAAGTTCAGGTCCTATCAATTGGTCTAGCAAGAAGTAGAATGATATTGCTATATCATCCATAGAGGAAGAGTATAGGGGAGATGTTAATGTAGCTACTGAGTCTATTTGGCTTTAGGGGATTCTTTTTGAGTTTGGCATTCCTATCAGGCAGCCCACCATCATTTATTGTGACAACTAGAGTACCATTCAGATATGCAGGAATCTGGTTCAACACCAGTGGACCAAGCACATAGAGATTCACATGCATTTCATTTAGGAACTTATTCATAGTTAGGTCATTGACTTGATATTTTGCTAGTCTTTGGAGCAGGTTGCAGACATCTTCACCAAACCTTTCACTGGGAACAAGTTCATTCATCTACAAGCTCTTCTTGGGGTGCGGTCCACATCTACAGCAACATCATCTTTTAGGAGGGGGCCTTCTAGTCTCTTCTTTCTTTTTTGTCTCTCTTTTGGGGGGGGGGAGTTTTTTCCTACAGGTTTTCTCCTTTTCTCTATCTTATGGGAGATTGCATTTGTACATGAATACCTCATTAGGCCTAGTTGCCAGGACCCATTTTATATTTCCACACTGCCCACCTAAGTTACACTTATGGGGGGTATTAGTGTAGGTTTTTATTTTTCCCTATTTATTAATTAGGGAAACTGTATTTCTTGTGCATACATGGAGTTTTCCTACATTTGTGGGATAGGCTAGCTTATGTGGAGGTGTGTGTCATAAATGCATCATAGGTGTCATAATAATGTCATAAGTAACTCCCTTGATGGAAGTTACTTCTCTAGTCTTAGCACCTTGTCACCACCTTTCATGGAAGAGTTACTGTCTATTCTTGGGGTGCCTTGTCCACCTTTTGTGGAGGAGTTACTTACATACTCTCCTATTTTTAGTCCTCACTTTAGCCATCTCATGTTAATTAGATTTTGGTTTTCTCCATTTTGTCTTGTGCAATTTCTCTTATTGTGTTATTTTAAAATTACTTTAGCATCTATGTGGTGTGCACTTGCTTCTACTTGTGTGATCACATCTCCATTGCACTCACATTATCTAGATTTTGGCAACAACTCTGATAAACTAACTACCAAATACCATGTACTTTTGACATAAAATATATCTTCATTATGACACTCCAAAAGGCATAGTTAGATCCATTGAAGAATTGATCCTTACTGGTAGAGAAACCACCTTGAGCTTGTTGACTAGCTATCCTTGCTTCTAGGATCTTCTTTTAGGTATTTAGACATAATTGAAAGGACTTACCTCCTAATTAAAAATGTTGGAAGAAAAATGACCAAGAGAGAGGGGGTGAATCGGTATTCAATACTTTAAACAATATTACTTAAATAATCATAGATCATTTAGACACACAAACACCAATCCATAAGATCATGAAACACATGAACATAATATTTATGTGGTGAACCCTCGAGGGGAATAAAACCCATTGAAACACATATTAGACATCTTTTACTATAATACCATTAATAAAATTTAGTTGATCACTAACCCAAAAAGGAACACCAACTCTTCAATTTATCAAGCACCAACTTGACTTTAGCAAGCACCAACTTGCTAAGAGGCTACAATCCCCTTGTTTATCAATAAACCACTAAATAAATAATATAAAACTATAAAAATTTCTCTTATTACCCTCTCAAAACTGATAATGGTTTTATTTTCCTTTATCACACTCAAATTTGCCTCTCATACAAGCAAAAAAACATGTTGTAGACACCGCAAAACCAAACCAGACCCGACCACAGGCCACAACCCCGACCGACGCCGGTTACTTCCCCAACCGACATCGGTAGGATAACCGACGTCGGCAGATCAGCTAACCGACGCCGGTGACATTTCCAACCTCAGCGACTGTCATCAGCCCGACAACTCCTTCAGGTAATCATTTTGTCTTTTCTTTCCTTTTTAATTTGTTTATCACTTCTGTATTCTGGCATTCTGTATTTCCTTGGTCTTTATCTGTCTGTTATCAGTGGGTTGACCTCCCTTGAGGAAGTTTTCATACTTTTAGGAATAAGCTTTCGCTTGGCAACCCACTGTCTATCTATCTAACATTTTCTTGTCCAAGTTCTTTTTCTTTACAGGTGTCATTCCTCCATAGCCAAAGAGGGGTGCTCACAAGCGTCTGGATCACGGTGCGCAGTCTATATCCAGGTACTTCTAGCCTTGTCCATTTTCCTTAGTTTATTTATTCATCTTTTGAATGTAGAAAGCGAATTAGCGATAGAAACACATGTCCTTTACCTTCTTCGCTTAATTAGCCCTTCTATGGCTTAAAACTATCATGAAAGAAATTTTGAAACATTGTATACATCTATGAATAATTAATATCATTTATTTTATATTTTTAACACCTAGGTAATCTCACACAGTCTTCTTTTTCTTCACTTCACATCTACTCACTTTATGCTCCTCTTTAGGCCTATAAATGTCTAGTATATATATAAGAATTTTCTAGTTCATGTACTTAGTTAGCCAAACACTCTTATCCTCTTAGGTAATACATGAAATAAACCTTAAAAAACTTAATATTCATGTATAAAACATGCTTTTAATCCCTTTATGTCTAGCTTTTATCAAATAGGCCTTCTCTCTCTTTTAGGTCTCATGAGGGCCTAATTCTATTAGGCCCAATTAACACACATTACCCTTTGATATTTTTGGATAAAATTAAAATAATTTACATGGAATAATTACATAAAATTTAATCCTAATATACATATATTAATATCATATAATTTACATAATACCTTTTATCTCATATCACTACATGGAGCACATCATTAGAACAGTTCATATTAGCCCTATGTAAACCTATAAAGTCTATCTAAAATAATTGATTCATAAACACAAATTTAAAAAAAAAACCATAAAAAAACATGTAAATATAATAATAATGAAATTATAGTCATCATTATGTGAATTTTACCTTACAACTTAAGGCAAAAATGCTCAAACCCTTCTCTGTAAGAAGTTCACTCAGAACTATCAAATGGTCCCAAAACACAGTCATAGAACCTTGAACCTTTGATGCCTCTAGGAACACAATTCAAGTATTCAAATTAATTATTATGATATTTAATAATACTTAGATAAAATTTAATTAAAATTATCATAAGCACACATGACAACTGTTGGTCTTCTAGATCGATATGTTGACCTCCTTTCTCATAGACCTTACTTAGTCAGACAAGCTATCTTGGCTTTAATGTTCCAATCCTCTTATCCTAAATTCAAATATTTCACAAAGAATCTATAATAAAATAATGTATTAAATGAAAATGATATATTCATTATATTCTTAACCTAAGGTCATAGATCTTCCAACACATCACTCTCACTTGCTTACTTAGACTTGTCAATATACCTTGAAATATAGTCATGGTGAGAATGACTTTCAACTCTTATCTAGACACTAAAGGAGAAACTTGATGAATTTTTATTATCTTATGAGATCATTAGGTATATAGTAGATATAAATATACCATACTCAAGTGATAATATTGGTCTTATAGACTAATCTCACACCCTTATACCTTTACTATCTCATATACACTAGACAAGTCAATTTCTAAGCAACATTCTCAACATATCCACTGACCTCCAAATCATTTAATCAATATAAATGTGTAACATAAGTAATTATAAATAAATCCATTTATTTTTATCCATCCATAATATATGAAAGCACATCCCTAATCTCATTCCCACTTCTACCTAATTTTTCTCACTATCTACATCATTAGGCCTTTTAGAGATATGTCAACTTCCATGACTAGTCTAGCATATTTGAATTCTATAAACTACTTATAATACAAAATGGACTTAAAATATAAGTCTCAAGCTTCAAATTCCATTCATTTATCAACTTTTATTTTATCAACCCCTATTATAGCAAATTTTTGAGAAATAAGGCTTTTCTTGTAGTGTTCACTTACTCACATGACAAACCAATGCCACTTGGATGTACCTAGGAGAGTCCTATACATTTTACAATCATAAAACTATGTCACACAATCCATTATAGTACATTTCCATTAATATCTAACATATTAGGTTAAAGTTAGGGTTTTATAGAGGTTTAAAACACTTTACAGTCTTAAAGATCAATCATAAAGCTTAGGCCCTTAAACTAGAAACCAATGATTTAAACCCTGATTTATGACCCTTAACCATATACCATGAATTTATTTTTTTCTTATTTATAGGTTACATGTGACAATGAGTACATGAAATCTCTTTTTAGGTTGAGAATCCTTTATTTTGTGCACATAAGAAACCTCAAAACCTCATTCCATGCCTTTTATTCCATAATTTGACCTTAGACTTAGTCAAAATACATTAAAAAAATGAAATAACTATTTAAATTATCATATTTCCATGCTTAAATTATAAACTAATCCTGATACCCCATTTGGCCATCATCTTTCTCTTTACTCTATAAGCTTTTGATCTACATGTCACATTAGGCCTTAAAGTAGACCTTATATATATTGTCCAAGCACTATCCACTTTAGTCACATGCTAAATAAACCTCCAACATGTTATATCACTTCTTTTCATCCTTCATAGGTATTGACAACACCTCATGAACCCTTATTAGGTCAGATAGAGTTTATAACTAGTTTATTGCATGCTAGTCCTATAGGCTCTACCCCTATAGAGTCACTTTAAATCTCTCCTATATGATCCAATGATTCATAAACATGATAAAGTGTCCTTAAACATCATATTAATATTATTTTCATCCATATTACTAGTCCACCATGATCCTTCATGCACAAGCCTTCTCAAGAACTTTGCACTCAAGAACTGGTACATAAACATGTATACCATGGATTTAAATTTGAAAATAACCATAAAAGAATATTAAAGTTTCCTTATAATCCTCTCTCAATATATAAAAAATATATTTTATTCAAATTCTCTCTTGGCACATGTCACTTCACTATGCATGCATCTTAACATCAATGACATCACTTCTCAACATAGCACACCTATATGAACTTGAAGAAGTATACCAATTAAATATCAAGTCCATATATTATAAAAATAACTATAAATACTAATACACTTCCCATAATTTTATTGAAACTTGAAATATAACATTCCTCATGTGACTCTGCAAAACTAATGTTTGTATGAACCTATATTAAACTGTCTCCTTAGTTCACCTTCGCCATGGCATTTTTCACATGCTGGATCTCCATAAAAGTGACAAAGGACCATCTAACATGTTTTATCATCATGAAAAAACTTAACTCAAGTTGAAAAAAAGGTATGAAATGTCATAAAGCGAAGCTATAACATGATAAAATAGTGTACTATTTGAACAACCTTCCAAACTCATAAGGGCAGGATGCAATCATGAGACTAATCATAAAACAAGATTCAAGGCATTAGGTTGACCCCGTTCTAGGTCTAGGACTAGAAATTGGTCAACATTACTATCCTAGAAAACCCAAATTGACCTTGGATCTATTTATTTTACCTTAATTTGAATGAAGATAAATTATTTAATCTAATTAAGATGGAAACTTGTGAAATAATTTAGATATTAAGATATGGCATTCAAGCATTAAATATGAGGGTATAATATTGAAAATAATTACAATGATTTTAAAATTCATATATGCTATATATAATATGTACAACTAAGGGATGAGAACTTATATTTTGTGGGTGACTATCTTCCTATGACTATATTTTAAAAGTGGAAATCAGGATAAATTACACATATGGTTTGTTTTATTCTAGAATTGATTCTCTATCTACATAGGGTTGGTTAAATGGATATGGGTTAGTATCATTGGTTTATACTGACCTATTTTATTGAATAATCACTTGTGAATACCTGAGAACCTATGAATTTTGGTTAATATTACCTATGCATAAATGAGGAACTACGAATATATGATCACATGAGATCATGTATGTATGTTATGCATTTATGATCTTGAACATGATGATGAACACATCTCAAAAATTTAATTTCATTTTCCTTAAAACCCTAGGTATGATCATAAGGGTTAAAAACATAAAAAATCCAAGAAATGGTAATGGTCTAAGCTGATTACAATCATGCTTGTTCAATGATTGACCACTACCTATGTATTATGTATTCTAAGGATGGAAATCAAATCACACATAGTTCTCCCACATAATGTGATTTTGGTAATTGTGATCCTTGACTAAGTGTATATAACTAATGATTTGGAATTTTGACTGATCCTAATGATACGTTGGAAAATTACAAAGAATAAATAATATTTTCTTAATTTGAAATAATGTTTAAATGTATATTAGATAAGTGTCAAGTCCATTTTGAATTATACTTTACTTTTTTTGTATATGATTCTAATTATATAACTTATCATTCCATTGACACATTAATAAAGTGGGAAAACCCTAAGGAGAGGTTTGATTTGAAAAAATAAATTTTCTTTGGAAAGGGTCAATTCTTACGAGATCAAGTCATTTTTTATTGGCAATACTAGCCAAATATGATGAAACCAACTTATGTACAAGAAGATTAAACTAAAATTCTATAGATGAATGTATGTAGTAGGTTTTAAATATATAGTGAGGTTTATATAGGTGTGTAAAAATATTTAAAAAAATTCAACTCATAAGATAACATGTAAATGTGAGAAAATGAAAGATTAGGACCTTTGTATGCACTCAAGTCATTCATTGTAAATGTGTGTCAAACTTATCATTATCATATATCAAAAACCATATTTTAGTATATATAAATTCCCCCATTTTATTATAGTAAATAAATTAATAGACGAAAAGGTTAAATTGTACTTGAGTGTGTACAAGACACTTTTTATTTCGTATGAAGCTCTAATTGTGTAGGTTACTCTATAAAAATCTATACTAAATGTGTATTCAATGTCCATAGATTGACAATTTTAATTTGAAATTCAAATTTTGAAATTTTAAATGAATAAATTATGAGTACACCTATGTGTTGGTGAGAACCATGTTTCAATTACAACATATTAGAGATTATGCTTTATTTTTGAATAATTAGATAAACTTGTCCATTTTTGAATCACATGGAAAATTTGGGTAAATTTTCCCCAAATTTTCATAACTATGTTCTTTGGTCTGGAAGGAAATATGCCCTAGCCATCATGAATGTGGGGAAAATTACATAATTCACTAACCTAATTAACTATGTAGGTAAAAGAGGTAACCATTGGGATAGTTTCACTTAAATAAAAATAATCAACCAATGTAGATGGATTATATATTTAATTTTATATTTTATATCAATTTTTCTCAAGTTCTCTCCTTGTAATTATGAATTCATGATCAAAATGGAATGAAAATCATCCATTCCCTCAGTAATGTAGGTTTGATTGTATTTTTGATAAATGTAGAATGAAATTCATGATCAAAAAATAATTAATACTACTCATGTGCCCATCATGACCATAAATCTAATAAGTGTGAAATGGAATGAAAATAATTTACTTGCCAACTCTAAACTTTATTTTTGTAAATGTGAATGAACCAATATCATGCTTCATGAATATAAATAAATGTGTATATGTGAATGCACTAGTATAATCCCCCATGAATATGTACATTTAATATATAAATATATATGATGAATTTGAGAATACCTATCTCAAATGTATTTGTATATAGAAACCTAGAATTATTTTTTGATATAAACTATATGCATATGCCCATGCATATGCAACCAAGTTTGTAGTAATTTATGATCAAATGTATATAAAATGAGTACATAGGAATGGGATATGCCTCTATAATCTATACTAATGTTTCAATATTTTTTATGTAATTGAAGCATCTGATATCTGCATAATTATGAACCTTTGAAATCTATATTTTGATATAATTTTTTACTTGTGTGAGCTTATATCTCTAACACATCCACTATTATGCCCAAATTTTGAGATGAGGGAGTTATCCTTAGTTACTCATCTCAAAATAAGATTTAACTATATCATGTCATGTATAAAGATAACATTATGTAATATCATGTGAACATGTGGAGAGTATGTCATGATAGTAATTTATATTCCAATAAAGGAATATATGTAACATATTTAATGTTTGGCATATAAATAGTATGTATAGATAGATGTATAAATGAATCACTTATTATTAGGATTAAGATACATAATAAAAATGCATGATATAGATCATGACACCACTCAATGCTAGTAAGTTTAATAAACACAAATATTAGTGTCACATATAAGGCCAATGGACACATAAATGACATGGAGATGTCACTATAAAAAAAGACAAGGTCCAAATTTAATGGACATAAATATGTCATAAATAAGGGACATCAAGTATGTCACATAAAATAAGGCCAAGTGCCATACTCAAGGGACATAAATATGTTGAAAACAAGGCCAAAGTGCTGAAAACAATAGACAATCACCAAGAATCATATCAAGTAAAATAATAACATCAATTTAGTGTATAACCAAGGAAATAGTCTACACCATTTATATATGATGGAAAGTGAAGTTTATCTACAAATCAATCCTAGCTGGAAAAAAGATAAATCACACTACCCCTTCTGCTTGTTGGTACATTTAGACAATTGGTGTCATAGCTAATATGGATCCGCTAGACCTAACTAAGGGGTATCTTACCACAAAATATCACTAGAGAGGGTTCCAAAGCCTCTATTCAAGAAAAACCACATAATAACCCTATCTAGGTCCTATGTTTTCTTATCAAATTAAATGACAAAGTAAAGTAAATATAACCCAATTCTCACCAAATAATGTGGCACAAAATGGGGATAATAAACATGAAAATTAAAAATACAAAGAAGAAATCTACTCAAGTCAATTTAGAGGTAATCCTAATGCATGGAGAGAAGAACCTATTTATAAGCTAAAAAATAAAATCCATCTACTTAATAAAGAATACTAGGAGTTATGAATACTTACCTTTGAATATGAGCCCACTGAGCCTCAATCTCTCCCTTGGCCAATGGTGTTTTGTAAGAGGTTGTTGTGTATGTTGAAGAAAGTAAGGATGGATAATGGACTATAGTTTATCCAAGGACCTCCTAGTGGATCCCAAGTTTTCAAAAAATAATATTATTCTCTCTAATTATAGTATGAAATGATAAAAAATGGATCCTTAATTAGAATGGTGGATAATTAGATGCATAAATAGATGATTATCTTTATCTCTCTCTATTGAAAATGGAAAAAAGGATGTGTTTATATATCTATATCTAACCGTAAAATCTTCTAGAGTTTTAGCTAACAAAGTTAGACCAATTCACCCTCTTATTTAATAAATAAAGTAGTTAGGTCCTAGACTAGGTTGGTTGGGCTGACCTAATCTTGTAACATGCTCATATTTTAAGAATAGGGTCAGACAAGGCCTATTTTGTCTGGTAAATGACAAAAAGAGGTTTTGTCTTAGTTAGGGGCTATTTGAGGTGGTGAATTACTTGGAGGAGTGTCTAATATAGGTGTAAAATCTTAGTGAAATGTATAAGAGAGGTTTTTGTTGGTTTCAAGTGGTGGTATATGGAATAATAATCTTGTAAAGCACCAACATTCTACCCATGCCTTTCCTAGTGCACTGTTTAAGGCTTGCACTCTGAGAGATTAATTCTCAATAGATTACTAAAAGAGATAAATTGTCATTATTTATTAAAGTTTATAAATATTGTGTGTATATATCTTCCCAACTTAGAGCTCATCTTGTTTCATGTAGTTACAACACAAGATGGTTCTTTGGGAAAATAACATAACACACAGCACTGAGCTAAGTAAATTGTAGTATTTTAAAGCATAAAACAACTAAAATAAATAAGTAATGTATGTGTAGTTTAACTTACCTTATCTCTATATGATTTTATTTTATGTTTGTAGTTTTTATTGTGGAGGGAACAAAGAGTGCTTTGGATAAACCTTAAGGATACAAAGCGTAAAGAGAGAAAAAATAAACATAAGAAATCCAAGATAACTGAAATATGTAGGCATGATGTACATGTAAATTTGGTAATATAGGGTGATAAATTCTAAGTTAAGATCAAATAACCAAGCCAAAATTTATATTACTTAAGGTAACCAAAAATCTAAGGCTACTAAATAACCAAGAAACTAAAAAATTATAACTTAAGTAAGAAAGGTTACAAACCAAATCAAACTAAAGATATAAGAAAAATGAAAACATAACATTAATGTGAAAGTAGTAACAATCCTTACTTTAAAAAAAAGGGTAAGAAATGGTAAAATAACATTGATGAGTGAGCATTAATAATCCTTACTCAATCATTAATGGAAAAATTAACAACATTGGTGAGTGATAAGTAACAATCTAAACTCACTCAACAATAGAAAAAGAAAAAAAATAGAAATGGATGTAGTTATCTAAAAAAGGATGGAAAAAAAAACATTAGTGAGTGAGAAGTAATAATCCAAAGATTGGAGGCCCCTCTTCCAACCTACTTCTCTAATTATTAAAGAGTTGTGGTTAAAAATTACCCCTCACCTCACTTGGAATTTGTGGAAAGAGTGAAATAAAAAAAAATTAGGGAAAAGTATAAAACCCCCTTGGAGGTGTTCTAGACTTTCTCCAAATTGTTGGTGGAGAATATCAATTCTTGAAAATTTAAAGCTATTAAAAACCCACTTGGAGAGGAAGATTGGAAACTATTGAAATAATGGATTGTTAATCCAAATATCTATCAAATTGATATTTCCAAAAAGATAGCTAAGAGTAGAACTAAATTAATTATGCCCCAAAAAGATTGGTTCAAGCTCAACTTTGATGGGGCAACCAAAGGGAATCTAGGGGTGGCTAGTGGAGGAGGCATAATTAGATCAGATTTTGGAATGTTTATGGCTACTTATACTAGGGGAATTAAAATTAAAATTAATAATGAGGGTAAATATTTAGCCATGTTGTGGGGTATTAAACATGCTATCTCCATGAACATTTGACACTTTCATGTGGAAGGGGATTTATAGCTTATAGTGAATGCTACCTCAAGATTAGTGGGTATAAGTTAGACTCTAATGGATATTATTGGTGATATTTGGTTTCTTTTCAATGATTTTTAGGAATATAAATTTCTCATATATATAGGGAAGGTAATGTTGTCATAGATGCTATGGCAAATTTGGGAAGTAATAGCAATGGTTGGCAATGTTGGAGGATTATGTATAGGTTGCTTCTTGAGATTCATATTATAATTAATAAGGATGGAAGCACATGTATAAATTATATTTTATATGCTCCTTTTCATTAGCACACTCTAGCTTAGTGGAGGTGGCTATTTCTTATGGCAAGGCAAAAAGTTTTTTGAGGAGTCTAAAATTTTTGGATTTTAAACTTAGAATGACATGAATAGGGTTTTAATTTTTTAATTTTATTGGAGTGGGATTAAGGATAGACAAAGAGGGGAGTTAACTAATAGACCCATAAATATTCCAATAGGGTATGGGAGAGATGTGATAAGGTATTGAATAAATTAATGGCTCATTATAACTCTGAGTACACAAGATATTCGTAGATAGACAAATCAAATGATAGCCTAACTCAAAAGGATGCTAAGGAGGCCAAAGACTATTAAACAATTTAATAAGAGGACATAATGTCCAAAGAGGATAATGAGATAGCATGTGATGATAGGGAGTTATGATCAAAATATAAGATGGCATGGAAATAATCAATTCCCCATAATCCCCATCTCAAGTGATCATCATTTTTTGCTTGAGATGGTGAGTGTGGGTTTTCTCCAAGGATGATAACCAAGGTGGAAAATGTAATGGCAATATCCAAAATTATTATTCTATCATTTCTAGATTTTCATGGCCCTAGAGCCATTATAAGTACTTAGAGGGGCCTATTAATATTATAAGGTATATTTCTAAATAGTGTTTCATTCCTTTTAATATTTTTATTTGGATACCTAATTTTTAGGATTTGAAAATGGTTGGTGACATTGTTAATATTGAACCAACCTACCCTAAGGAATTCCTCTAGGATCCTATGGTCCAGCACATTATATAGGATGGAGATGTGGATCCATTCATTAAGGTGATGAATGGACATGATGAGAATGAGAATCTATCTCACTAATTCTTGGAGACTTGGGAGGAAGATCTAGATAGGTCTATTTGGGGGGCATTGGTTTTCAAGACTCACAGGAATTGATTGGGAAAGCCACGGGTCTCCCCATAAAAGGAAGAAATCATTTTAGACATAGTAAGGTGCCAGACCTAAAAAATATGGTGATTTTCTTTAGAAAAGTATAATTTTCTATATAGCTGCATGGGAGAATTGAAAGGGAGAAGCTATTAGAGTTGTGGGGATAAATATGCCTCATGATTATGAAATAATTCATGCTAAAAGGTAGATTAAAGGTATTTTATCATTACCACTTTGACTTCCTCAATCATTTTAAGATTAAAATGGAGATCAATTTTCCCTTCTTTCTATTGTCCTCTCTAAAGAACTCTATTAAACTGGCCAAGGAATCTTGTGATAAAAATCATAACTCCCCTCTCATTCCCATTCACCAAGGATAATAATGATGACAAATACTATATAATGGTTTAATAAGAGGACAGATTAGTCAAAGAGGATGATGAGACACCATGTGATGATAGGGAGTGGTAATCAAAATATAGGATGGCATGGGAATAATCAATTCCCCATAATCCCCATCTCAAGTGATCATCATTTTCACTTGAGGTGGTGATTGTGGGTTTTCTCAAGGATGATAACTAGGGTGGTAAATATAATGCCAATATCCAAAATTATTATGCTATCATTTATAGATTTTTGTGGCCCTGGAGCCAATAGAAGAACTTGGAGGGGCCTATTAATATTATAAGGTATATTTCTAAATAGTCTTTCATTCTCTTTAATCTTTTTATCTAGATACCTAATTTTTAGGATTTGAAAATGGTTGGTGACACTATTAAGATTGAACCAACCTCCCCTAATTAATTCCTCTAGGACCCTATGTTCTTGCACATTATACAGGAGGGAGATGTGGCTCCACTCGAGGTGATGAATGGACATAATGAGAATCTATCTTACCAATTTTTTGAGTCTTAGGAGGAAGATATAGATAGGTCTATTTTTGGGCCATTGGTTTTGAAGACTCAAAGGAAGTGATTATGCAAGCCATATGGCTCCCCATAAAAGGATGAAAGCATTTTAGACATAGAAAGGTGATGAACCCAAAAAATATGGTGATTTTCTTCAGAGAAGTAGAATTTTTTATGAAACTGGGAGAAGTTGTCAAAGTTGTGGGGGTAAATATGCCTCATGATTATGAAATAATTCATGCTTGAGGGTAGATTCAAGGTATTTTATCATTACCACTTTTCCTTGCTCAATCATTTTAAGATTAAAATGGAGATCAATTTCCCCTTCTTTCTATTGTCCTCTTTGGAGGACTCTATTAAACTAGCCAAGGAATCTTGTGATAAAAATCATAACTCCCCTCTCATTTCAATTTGCCAAGGCCTCATTCTAAGGTTTCACCACTTTCATTTGCCCTTGTTCTCACCAAAACCTATTAAATTCTATTTTATTGAGGACAAATCATCGACTTTGATTCTTTGTATCAAAGGTAAAGATAGGAAATCCATTAGGACTCCTAAAATATACTCTAAAAACCTGAAGGGGGGCCTTAGGATTAAATAATGTACTACTCCTATTTGGACCCTAACATCTGATTCTAAACATAAATCTCTAAAGAAATTTAGTGGAAACTTTTGAACCCTAACTAGGAGACTGAGGTGGATATGGTGGTGCCCACTAAAAGGGAATAAAAGGTTGGGGAAGATGAGGTCAACATGTATAAGAATGATATAACTAGTAAGGATGACTCTAGTAGGGTTAAGGAGCCCATAAAATATTTTTTCCTAGGTCCCAAATAGGAGAGGAGTGATTATGGGGGTGGTGCTAAAAATCTTGATGGTACAAGATTTCATAGATCCAATTGTATTGATAAAATCCCATCTACTCACCCTAAGGGCATTGAAATTTATATGACTATGATTTTTTAAGGATGCCATAGGGGAGGGAGAAGATGAAACACCTATTGAATATATTCATGAGGAGGAAGGAACAAGCCACTTTGCTGAACTAAACAAGTCTGGCTTGGAGGAGATGGAGGAGGCTAAAAATGAAGCCCATTGCAAGAAGAAGAAGTGAAACTACTCGTTTTGTGTTATGACTACTAATGAACTTGTGGAGTTAAAAGATAAGATGGATAATATGTAGAAGAAATGGTGGGTGATGGTAGAATTTGCTTCCAAGGCTCTTCACTATGTGGCTTCTATAAAAGACTTTGATTGCAAGGTTAGGGATGTGGGGGTGGAAAGCCTTGATGATTATAACGATACGGTCAAGTTTTTGGCCAAATATGGGACTGTTGATAGTCCATAATGGTCATATTATTTTATATGATTTTGTGTTTCTTTATTTTCTATCTATTGTTTACGTGTTGATAATGTGTTGTTTATGGCTCATTTGAGGCCTTCTTGCCCTAAGGGATACTTTGTATAGGGTTTAGGACACTTTTTTCTATTGATATTATAAAAAAAATCCAAACTCACTCAACAATGGAAAAAGTATGAGAAAATAAAAATAAACATTGTTGTAAATAAATGATAATGAGAAATTTTCACATAAAACCAAGGTAATTCTATAAATGTAAAGCAATGGTGTAAAGATAAATAATCATAGTCACTCATACATATTATTTTTTTGTAAAGATAGATAAAACCAAAACAATGTAATACTAACATGTTTTAAGATGTGAAGAAGAGGGAATATATAAGTGGTTAAACAAATTTAGAATTAAACATTTTTGTCAAGGGAGGAAATGAAATGGGTTGTGGGGTAAATGAAGTAAAAATAAAATTAGAGAGAATCTTTATGAAAGTCAAGACACTTAGAATTAGGTTTGTCAAAACAAAAGGACTTCAAACATTAAGGAATATAAATAACTTCTCCAAACCACACAAATTTTGGGTTATCAAAAAGTATGAATATCATCCCATGAAGGCTATATGCATGAAAAGTAAAAATGACCTACCTTCCCACAACATGTTCCCCATTCCTTAGAACCCATTACAATTTTTTTGGTTTACTACAAAGATTGGCTAATTTCATAAGAAAGTAGGTATAACTATAGATTATTATGAATTCTTCCATCCCAATCTATTGGCCTACCACACCCCAATGGACATCAACTCTATGATGAGGCCAACTATGGAATTTGAGATTCAATTGGAGATAGGATATGTGATATAAATCATGACTTTTAATGTGATGTTGACATTTTGATTTTATATTGGATTTTGATTATTTAATTTTATTTTAAGTTATTTTTATTTTAAATTTTGATGGATTTTTATATTCCTCCTCCATACAGATATGGAGGACTAAACATGTTTGTTAAAAATGACTATCATTTGAGAAAATTGTATTTGGTAGCTAAGAAAGAGAACGTAGAGATCATGGTGTCTAATAGTCCTATTTATTCATGTGAAATAAAAGTGTTATATTGACTTTGACCTTGTTTTATCTAAAGTGAAATGAAAGGAAGGGTAATCAAGGGGAAATGAACATGAAACAATTTTCATTACTTCAAGTCAAAAAAAATGTGAAAATGTGAAAAGGATATAATGAAAATTAACTATGATTCCTTATCATAAGAATGAATTTAAGTGTATGAAAATAAGATAAAGTAGTTTGTTTTTCATGTTTTATCCACAAAACAAACAAAAATCGAGGCTGAGAATATGGGATCACAAACATGTAATGATTTATTAACATTTTAAAAAGAACACTCAGTTTGGTAAAAATGTTGTAAATAATATGTAGATTTTTATGATCCATGGTATTAGACTTTAATTCATAAAATAAAAACCCAAGTGGGTGAAAATATTGAAAAATGGTATGTGTGAGGAGATAGTTCTATCAATGTTCTTACATTGCAACTCAAATAATAAAAACCCAAGTGGGTGTAAAAGGCATTGTAAAATAGAAAACTTGTGATTAAAGAGGGAAAGTATGAAAAATATATTTATGAAATAAAAAGGTATTCATGAGGAAAATTGGGTCATGTCCATGATATTATAATGCAACTCATGAAATAAAGAAATGAAAGGAACAAATGAAGGAGATAAGGTTTCTATATAACTTAGATAGTTGTAGAATGTGAGATCATTTTGAGAAGTCCTACAAGAATTTTTAGTAGGATAACTTATATAAGGATGAAAATAAGTGAAATATTTAAATAAAACATTTCTTAAAAATTTACACATTAGTGGGTTCTTTTAAAATATGGTCTTCATTAGTTTGTAGACAGTAAGTGCTAGCACCAAGAATGCATTTCAATAAGTAGGGGCCCCATCATTTTTGGGAATATTTTCCTTATTTATCATAGGTTTAATGTAACTTAAGGATGAGATCACCAACATTAAAAGTGTATAATTAACCTTTTTATTATTTTATTGGGTGATGTGAGCCTTGTATTGACGATTATGTTGAAGAGAATCTATATAGCATTCATAAAAATGGTCCAGGGCATGAACGTGAGATTCAATTAATTATTCATTAAGAACAATACCATGAATAGATATACATAAAGATAAGAGTTTGAAATCTAACGGTAATGTAGATTTAAAACCATATACTAGTGAGAATGGTGTTTCCCTAGTGATAGTAAATATGTTAGTATAGTAGGCCCAAATTTTAGGGTATAAGTGAAGATTCCAACAATGTGAGTTTATTGGATGTTCTTTTTTAATATTTTGTTGAGAATTTTGTTAATGGTTTTAGCTTGGCAATTGTATTTTGGATAGTAAAGAATGGAAAATTTGTGGGAAATTGTAAATTTAACATATAATTGTTTCATGTCCTTGTTTTTGAAATTGACACCATTATCAGAGATGATAGTATGCAAAAATCTAAAGTGAAAAATGATTTGGTTAAGGATACATTTATAAGTAGTGATTCTTGTGACATTGACTAGAGGCATGGCTTATACCCATTTAGTGTAATATTCAATAATAATAATGATAAAAACATGACCATCTTATGATCAAGGTAATTTACCAATGAGATCTAATCCCCACATGGAGAATGGAAAAGGTGACTCCACAGTTTGAAGCTAAGCTAGTGGTGAATGGATTAAATTATCATGAAGTTGGAAAGGATTACATTTTTTTGAAAAATATATAGCATCCTTCTCCAAAGTAGGCTAAAAATATCCCATACATATGAACTTGTTTGTTTTAGCATGTTCTCTACAGTGACTACTACAAATTCCCCATGTGCTTGTTCAAGGAGAGGAGGAACCTCTTCTTTCATCACATAGTGGAGCAGGGTACCTTATACATTACATAAATAAATGGTGTTGTATCAAAATACATATTTAAAGGTGTGTTTACATATTCTAGTATTTTCTTGAGAATCCATGTCTCAAGGATAGGTTTGATGTTCAAGGAATTAGATGTTGTTTTTGTACCATGGCCTTTGTTTAATATTGATAGCCTCAATATGACAAATGAGAAAATCATTTGATTGGATAAAAGATGGTGATTTTATTATTTATATAGCAAATTGGGAATCATTAAGTTCTTGATTAAGATGAAATAGAGATTCTAAAGAAGTAAGAGAATTATGTATGGAATTATGATCTCTTATAATTGGATATGAAACTAGTGACAAATAAGTTGTGAATCACCCAAAGCATGTAGATATGAAACTAGTGACAAATAAGTTGTGAATCACCCAAAGCATGTAGATATGAAATATCTAAGTCAAGTGTTACTTTCATGTCCAAGATGAGAGCTTCATGTTTAGCCATGTTATTAGTGACATCAAAAATTAACCTAAATGCCAAAGGGATGATCTTACCATGTGGGTTTTTTAGGATACAACCTACCCCAAATCCTTGGATGCATTTGGTGCCATGAAATTGAAGGGTCTAGGTGTCTTCATGCAAAATAATGGTAAATTTAGGGAGCTCTTCAATAACTACTTTGGATTTAGTAGTATTAGGAATTTGATTGGTATCTTCTTGATTATTTTCCTCTAAATCAGTGGTGAAACTATGGAAATAATATCTAAGGAAGATAACCTAGTTAAGGCCTTCACTATAAATGAATTTATCATTGGGGAGATTATCTTGAATGTGATTTTTAGTTGGTATATGTACTAATGCAAGTTGGTTGGTGATGACTTTCCCTTTGATATATTTTTGTGTGGCAATTCAAAAGTCAATTTCCATCAAGATGACCATCCATTTTCCAATTCTATCTCCATGTATGAATGGTTTGGATAAGAAATGATGAAGTGTATTGGAGTGGAAAATGATATAAGTGGTTTGATAAAACATATAGTGACAGGGATTTTCAACTAAAAAGTAGATAACAAGGCAATCATGTTCTACTTTAGTATAAATTTTTTTGTAGTTAATGAGGCTTCAAATAATGTAGTAAAAAACATATTCTCTATCAGTGTCATTATAATGTGGTTTAAGGGTGGGAATATGGAGCAAATATTATTTCATGTTATCAAAAGTTTTTTGTCATAAATTTGTTCATTCTAGAGTATTACCTTTTTTAAGAAGGGAATTAATAGAGTAGATATGGTAAGCTATTTTTGGGATGAACTGGTAGATTACCCCAATAAATATAAGGTAAGTGAGAATGTTTGGAATTCAAAAAGGAATAGTCATGTTGACTATATTGTTTATTTTGGTATAATATACATCAATTAATTGAAGAGAGATTAGGAACCTTATAATTTTACCAGATGTTATGCCAAAGACATATTTGTATGGGTTCAGTCTAACTTTATATTTGATTAATCAATGGAAAATGATAGATAAATAATTAAGGTGTGTTATATGACTCATATATTTAGAAATTAGGTCATCAACATAGGTTCCCACAATCTTATGTATAAGATCATGAAAAATGTGAGTCATGGCACATTGATAAGTGGCTCTAGAATTTTTAAGGCTGAAATGCATTTTTACGTAGCAATAGGTGCCTCATTATGTAGTAAATGTTATTTTGTGTTGGTCTTAGGGGGATATTTGAATTTGATTATTGCCTAAAAAATTGACCATAAGTGATAAAATTTCATATCTAGCAGTGGAATCTACGTTTGAATATATTGAATGTAATGGGAAATTAACTTTTGGACACACAAGGTTAAGATCATACAAATTGGTGCATATATAAATGACCATGGTGACTTTTTTATGAATAGGAATAATGTTTGATACCCATTCAAAATAGTTAAAATGTTTAATAAACTTAGCATCCAAAATTTTAATAATTTATTTATGACATAAGGTGGAAATTTCCATTATTTTTGTTAGATGGGTTTTACATTTGGATAAGTGATGAGTTATGTACAATAATATTAGGGTTGATACATGGACTATCCTCATATGACCAAGAAAAGGTTTTGTGATACTTATCAAAGAATAATCTAAAGTTATCATGGTCTATTAGCATGAGTTATTTAGAGACATAAATGGGTCTAGGACATGATGGTATACCTTATTATATTCTTGTTGTCTCCTCAATGAGCATAGCATTTATGTATTTTAAATGATTTGAAGAATTAAGAAAGGAATAAATAGGATTTTTATAGGATCCACATGAGTAATGAAGTTATTAAAATGAGGATATTTTCATTTAAAGTTTCCAAGTTTATGATGTTGTCATAGAAGTTGAGGTTCTCTAACATGTAGTAAGTCAAGTATGTATTCATCATAGGGAGCATGGGTAAGGGTCAATATTATTACACATATACTTTGAGATTAATGACTTTATTACTATGGTGATATTATTTTGACTATATTTGTCATACATTTTTGGATTTAACATCAAGGGTAATTTTAGGTGTTGGTGGAATTATTAGTTGAGGATGATAGGATTCAACGAGATTGGTAATAGGTGTATTAGGTTGTGTGTTAGATAGTGTTTAATTTGAAGTGATTTTGGTAGCCTCAGTGGTATCTATAGGATATGGGAAGGAATAAAATTTGGTTGGTGATATATAATGTATAGATAGTTATGGAATTTCCAAATTTTCTATAGAGGTAAGATTTATTCAACTACTTAAGGGTTATCGAGAAGTGGAGGACTAATGATAGATACATGAGCTTTAGGTTATGATTTAATATTAGTTGATATATGAATTAGATGGAAATTATAGTTAAAATCATGTATTTTGGCTAAGGTTTTTGATATTGTTGTACATCCAAGTCTCATGATTGAGTTTGACCCATGATATAGTTGTCATCATAGGTGTGGGAAATATTACATGAATTTGTATCTAGAGGACCATTAGAAGTAGATACACCTAGATCAATGAAATTATGAGGCAATATTATAAAAATATCTTGAAATAATCTTGCCACTCCATATTCATTAAATGTGAAGTCATCTTCTATGTAATAATCTTCATGTGAATTACATTGAGGAGGTATTTCAATGATATCATCAACTAGAGGGATGGTACGATCACATGGTAACAAAGAAGGAGGAAGACAATCTAAAATATAAGGAGATAACATAGTTATATTTCAAGTGTTTTTAAGTAATTTGGTTCATCATCATTTAAGTTAGCTAGAGTAACCTAAATTTTGGATTCATATTAATTAATTTAGGTAGAGGTGTATTGTTAATTAATGGAATGGTTGGAATCTAATACTAAGATTTGGTGTTGGGTAATTGAATACTCCATGGATTAAGATCAAATTCATGTGTATAATATTTCCCATTATGGATGAATTTGATAGATTGAATACCTAATGAGTCAATATCCCTCATGTGATGTGTTTGTAGATGACTTAGGAGTATATTTTAGGATAATGGTAATTCAAGGACCATGAGATTGGTACATATGGCCTTGGGTCCAAAAGTGAGGGGAGCCAGATACAACCAACTCATTTTTTATTTGTCTTATTG
Source organism: Torreya grandis (assembly GCA_037957365.1). Taxonomy (NCBI): domain Eukaryota; kingdom Viridiplantae; phylum Streptophyta; class Pinopsida; order Cupressales; family Taxaceae; genus Torreya; species Torreya grandis. The sequence goes on from JARHVA010001397.1 coordinate 671,523, forward strand.
AATCTTTGACATGAGAGACAAATTTTCTTAAGGTGATCATTGGTATACTTATGTTTTTAAATTAACAAAAGGGAGGTAACATTAATTTTCAACCCTTCTTCAACTAATAATTTTATAATAAGGGTGGTATTTATTTAAATTTTAAGAAAAGAGGTGAATCATTGGCTTAAAAAAATCATCATTAATCAGATGCTCTTCAAGGAATTCTAAGGAAGGTTTGGAAGAAGTACAAATAGTTTCAATAGTATGTACTTTTGTCAATGCATGATATTGATGAGGTTGTTCTACTTCAAGGGAAAATGGTTCTTTAATGTCTTATAATTATTTCATTAAGAATTTATATTGATATGGAGAAGTACAAACTAAGTCCATAAGGGGTATTTAACAAGGCATAAATTTGAGCTCTTATAATAAATTCGAATGAGATTTAAAATATGAAGAACCAACATGAAGCTTGGAGGGTAAAATGCTTCTAGTAGGAAGAGAGGTAGTTTGAGGTTCTAGTTGTGGAAGGGTTTCCTCATTTGTGTTAGAAGGTATGATAGTGGTAGTGGTGCCTTTGAGAATTTGTTTATCAATTGATGGTTTTTTAGTCTTAGTGACAATATATTTGTGGTTAGGTTTACATTGATAATTGAATTTAACTACTTTCACATATTGATAATTGAAATAATATTGGTCATAACCAACATCAATTACACATATATCCTTGTTTAAATGTTGTGTTTTGGAATTAATTTTTTTTTGGATGTTTAGAGGAAGAAGGCTTGGTAACTTATTTATTTTGAGAGGAATTAACATTATAAAGATGATGTATTTTGATCATAATATCATGATTGAATGTATCTCATAACATAAAAGAAACACCAAATTTGGTAAGTCCATGACATGTTTCATGGGAAGGACCAACATTAGGATGAAACTAATAAATTTTTTTAGGATCATACCATGTAGGTGGTTATTAGTGTAAGCGAAAGGTTTAGAAGGCAATAATAATTGTTTCATTTTTTAAATAGTTAGGGGTGCATGGATAATTTAGGGATTATCCATTTAGGCTACTCCTATTTTTGTTTGAGGAAGATTTATAGTGATTGCATTAATAGATTTTGGAAATATCCCTTTACGGTTTTAATGTTGGACTCAAAAAATTTCATGAGGAAGTCTTGTATTTTAGATTGGTTTATTACATCATTTAAAGTTTGGGGAGAGAAAGTTCTAACCTTATGTTGAAGGGAAGGTGTTAAGGTGGTTATGAATAGTTTAAATAAGTTATCATCAGTTATGTTATGATAAGATCTATGATTCAAACATTTCTATCATTTAATGAAATCATGAGATAATTCATAAGGGGATTGTCTAGCATTGATGAAATGGATAAAATAGTTTTTAATAAGATCATTGTGTTGCAATTCATTAACTAGAGGATTGACTAAATCCTTGATTTTCCATACATAATGTTTATGGAGTTGATTATACCATTATAATACATCTCATGTGAAATTTTTTACTAAAATTTTGGTAGTGGCAAAGGTATTAGTTTGAATGCACTATTATAAATATTACCAAATGCTTTAATGAAAGATATAGGGTCTTTAATCCCATCATATTTAATAGTTGGAGAGCTATTTCTATTATCAATATTAATAATGAAGAGGGATAAAACTTCATTTTTAATATTTTGGAGCATCTTGTTGTGCATAATGGGTTGGGGAATGAAATTTACTACAACATCTCTAAGAGGTGGAGGGATATAATTTTGGTTATTTTTAGGAAGGATAATATGAGGTTGATTAGACATGTTTAATAAAAGATGTTGTGTTTATATCATTTGATGAGCATTATATGTTTCAATAATATTCATTTGTTACATTATTTGTGAAAGAATTTGAGTGGTATCAATTGGTATATTGGGGTTATTAATGTTGAAAAGTGGATTGTTAGGATTGGTGGGAGGAATATTCCCTCAATTGGTATTAGGGATGGGTTTTTGGGTGGAGGATTGTTAGGATATTGGTTGTTGGTGTTTAAAATATTTTTTATAAGGTTATTGGTCAAGATTATGTTAATTAAACCTTTAGTGTAATAGGGTGATTTAGAGAGATAGTTATCTTGAAGCATGTGAAATGGATCTGATCCATTAGTGTCATCAGTTGGTATAATTTGGACCATATTGTAGTCCAAAGATGAGGGGTGAGATAAATTATACCAAGAGTGATAATCCTCTTGGGTAGGAAGGAAAGAACATCCCATATATCATATAAATGGATTGAGGTTGTCAAAAAAGAATTGGATAGGGGATTTCATGATTCTAGGAATAAGAATTTGAGATAAGAGCAAAAAAGAGAAAGATAAGAGAAAAGTCAGCCAAATACAAAATAATATTGACCAAGAGGTAAATAGTTGATAGGGTTAATAGAGTTTAGAAGAAAGGTTAATAGAAAAATTTAGGAAAGGACATAGTTGGATCAGTGAACTATGTTCTTTGAAATATATAAAATGTATGAGACACAATCAAGTAGGTTGACTGGGTTTTGAGGATGAAGACAAGTTTTAACGTTATGAATCTAGATGATCTAGTGTTATTTTGTAGAATATTTGAAATAAACGTGCAAATAACTATGTCGACCCAGTAGATCTAGTTGCGACACATAGAAAAAACCTTTTACTAATGCTAGGTAATACAATTTTTGAAATACAAAATATAATTATTAGAGAGTAAGAAAAAAATATAAATGATAATCTATGTGGTAATTCCTGAATATTTTTAGTATATTAATTTTAGAAATAAATGTGATAGAGAGTTAGATATAAAAAAGAACTAGAAAGGAAATCTAAGGATGGTTTCAAGTAGTTAAGGATAAAAGGGATATATATTAGTGATGGTATAAGATTGGTATTAGGGCCTACCCCCTCACTTCATAATATTTCAATGATAAGTGTGTTGGGTGTTTTCCCAATATATACCATCAACCATGTATTTATACTTGACTAGAAAACTCAATGATAAGTGTGTTGGGTGTTTTCCCAATATATACCATCAACCATGTATTTATACTTGACTAGAAAACTAAGTCTATTTCCCCCTTGGTGATGAAATCCAAGTAGGTAGACCTTGGGTAGAGTTTATTTAATGCTTTTTGATGTTATGTGGTTTGAAAGTGTGAATAAATTAAAAATAGTGTGATTAAATTGATAAATTAAAAATTCCTATTTAGTTAGTGTGTGTTATTTAAAGAAAACAAGCCATAAAATGAGAAGTTAATTAATTATTAACAAGACGAGTTAATTCCTTTGTCTAAAGAGTATAGAGTCAATTCAGATGAGAAAATATGCAAATAGTATGGAATGGAATCAGATGGGTTGATTACATCTATTGAATCAAAAGATAGAAGTATATAAATGAACAAGTTGACTAATTATTCTAGGTAGGAAATCAATCTACATTACTATGTCAATCTAGTTGACCTAGTTCACTATAGGGTTAAATTTTTATAGACTAAAAACTATGAAAAATAGGACTATAAATGAAGAACAAAAATGACTAAGATGGTGAGAATTAACTTGATGGTTTTAAAGATGCTAAAATTGCTATTTTTATACTGTGTCATTAGGATGAATATTTTTAGCCTATTAATCTATTCAACTAATTTGACTAAGTTTTAAAACATGTATGTAAAGCAATAAACTAAGTCAATCTGATTGATCTTGTTACTTTTGGTTGAATATGAACTACATAAAGAGATACAAAGTTGATTGGAGTGAGTGTGTGTTAAACCTACATGCATAATGTTAGACCAAGTTCATAGATTTGATTTAGTGATGTAGAAATGAACTAAATAATAAATGATAATAAATTAATGTGTGAAATAAAACTTGAAAGGGTTATTTCATGTTAAGTTCACAAAAATGTATGCAAGGGAAAGTGAACTTGATCTACAAATCAATCCTAACTTGGAGAAGATAAATCACACTAGGGCTTTCACTTTTTGGTATATTTAGATAATCAGGGCCATGACCAACATAGATCTACTACACCTAAAAATAGGTCTCTTACCAAACAATATAAATAGAGAGGGTTCCAAAGCCTTACATCAAGTAATACCACATAGTAACCCTAGTTAAGTCCTATTTTTTATTATCAAAGTAAGTGAAAAACTAAAGTAAATATAAACTAGTGCTCACAAAATCATATCACATAAAATGGGGATAATAAACATGAAAAGAAGAACTCTACTCAAGTCAATGTAGAGGTAATCCTAATGCATGGAGAGAGAAATATATTTAGAAGATAAAAAATGAAAATATAGCTAATTAATAAAGAGGAGAAAGAATTTATAATACTGACCTTTGAAGATAAACCCCTAAATCCTCAATCTCTCCCTTGGCCAAATGTGTTTTTTAAGAGGTTTTTGTGTATGTTGAAGAAACTAAGGATGGACAATGGACTATAGTTTAGCCAAGGACGTCATAGTGAATCCCAAGTTTTCATAAGATAAGATTCTTATCTCTAATTGTAGTATGAAACCCTAATCAGTGAATCTTGAATTAGAATGGTGGATAAGGAGATGCAAAAATAAATGATTATCTCTATCACTCTAATGAAAATGGTGAAAAGTATTGTTTAAATAGCTAGATCTAACCCGAAACATTTTTAAATTTTTAGCTGATAGATTTGGCCTAATCCACCCTATTATTTTATAAATAAAGTATTTAAGTATAATATTAGGTAATTTGGGGCTAACCTAATCATGTAACATGATCATATTTTAATAACAGGGTTAGCCCAAGCTGACGTTATTCAATAAATGACAAAAAGAGGTTTTCTCTTAGGTAGGGGTTATTTTAGGTGGTTAGTTACTTGGAGGAGTATGTAAGGGAGGTGTCAAATATTATGGAAATGTATATTATCAGTTTGTGTTGGTTTCAAGTGGTGATAATTGGAACAATAATATTGTTAGACACTAATGGTCTACCCACTCCTTCCTTAGTATACCCTTTAAGGTGTGCACTTAGAGAGATTGAGTCTTGATAGGTTATTTCAAGAAAGAAAGCATTAGTAATTGATAAAGTTTATAAATATTATGTGTATATATTGTCCATATGTATTAATGTCACATCAAAGTATAATATCATATCCATGTAGCACTAAGTAAGATATGACTAATTAAAAAAACATGTGTAAGAGATCTAGATATCTTAACATGGCATAAAGTTCATAGAAAGATATAACCTATAATATTAAAATTTGTGAAATAAGATGCCTCCAATATTGGCATTGCCATTGGGTAGAGGAAATTACAACATTTGTATTTCCATGTGTAAATTATGTGTCTTGAATTACACTCATATACTATGAAATGCATGTGCAAAATAAAATTCCATCTACTAAAAATGTGATAAATAAAATATGTAAATAGTGTAATCTATAAATAATGTCATCCTTATGTCATTATTTTTTATTTTATAAATATTTTATTATTTTTATTTAATGTTTGGAAAATATAAATAATGAACATATACATGGTTGGATTACAAGAAGTGTCTATATAGAATAATAGAGGAGTCCTATTTCATGGACAAAAGGTACTGACTATGGGTTGGTTAGTATCTAATAATAACTCACTTGGTGTACCATATCTACCATGATCATTTCTCATAGAACTTGGTGTTTGATGGGTAACTATAAATTATTGAGGACTTTGTGGGGTTCATTGTATAGTAGGAGTATGTCTTTGTATATATGCTCCCTATCCAACATGTTGAACTGTCCACTGTGCTTACTCAGTATATAATATAGAATTTGATGACCTATGTGGGCCCTATTAAGCTCTTATATGTGATTGGTGTTAAATAAGTGGCTATCTAGTGGGCTTAACTATGTTCTTTTGACCAATTTATATTAATATATCTTGTATATGTGTAACAACTAATTTTTTATAATGATCTTGAATAGGTGTACCAAACATCTATGTATAATTATCTTAAATATGTGTATTAATTAATCATGGTGGTAGTGGGGATGGAGTAGATACAACTAGTTGTAGAGGTTTATTATAAAATACACCTATAATTATGACTATCTTATTATCATGAATGAACTTTAGGCATCACTGCATTGTATATGATAGTGTAAAGATTTTTTTCATTTAAGGGTATCCTAAAAATATGTCTAAGACTATTACTTTTTAAGTCCAAGAATGGTGTGGCTAATATGGTGGAACCTACCAAAAGAACATATATTATATGTCCCAAGGTATTATGTTTTATTCCATGTAATATTTTAACTGTGTATCTAATGGAGTGGAGAAAATTCATCATGTTAAATTTCTCACTTAAACCATTGTCAATGATGAAATTGTGTATAGGTTGTTCATCGATATAGGATCATATGAAGAATTCATTAAAAACTCAATCATTATCAAATATGTCCTTCTCGTCAGTTATGATCATGTATTGCTATGGTAAAGTTACACTAAGTGTATCATAAATAACATCTATTAGAAGATCATAAATTAATGGTGGAGGATGCATGTTGTATGCTTAATGTATCTCTAAAGTTTCATTTGTTTAAGTTGTCTTGGGTTTATGAAATGTATCATTAAATATCTTCAACTTAAAATTTCCATTCTAAATTCCTCTCTATAGGGGTGCCTAAACCAATAATATTTTCATCTAAAATATCATATATATTATTTCCCAGTATGAAGTATTTGTTCCTTTAAATGTCCCACAATGTAATGATAATCACAATATGCATTTATATCATAGTTTCATGGTGTAGGCATATTTGGATCAATATTTTGTGGAGGAATAAGTGTGATAATTTTGTAATAAAGTAACTCATTTAGTAGTACATGAGGAGGTGATGGTAATATTTAAACTACCTTTTTGTGTAGCGATCAATTTTAGTTAGTTTATAGGTTGTACACTACATTGACTATAATATTTTTCTCATTCCTATTATCATTTGGTTTGACCTTATATTAGATTTATTTGAAGATTTATTTTTGAAGTAGTTGTATTATTAGATGTATTTCTTTTTCTTTTTAAATATCAACCAAAAAATTGGTCAGTTTGAGTAGAATTATCTTTTATTAAAATAAATAATCACTAATTACTTCATCAGAACCTTGCTTGAGTTTTCAAATTTATACATAGGATAGCTTCTCATCAATATTGATTTGAAAAATGTGGCAAGAATTGGTTTTCAAGGGGGTTAAATTATATTACATATTGGAGAGGGTGGTTGTATATCCATCATAATACATATTCATTTTGAATTCTTATAAATATCTTGGTTAATAGTTTATCATTGCATGCATAGTCAAAACATGCTATGTGAAATAATCTAAGGTGTTGTTTGGAATCATCTTTACCTTCATAAAGTGGAATATTTGGAGGTAGAAAATCTATTCATAAATTATAATATGTCATATTAGGGGATCAATGGTTATAGACCAAGGCATATGAATCCATGGAATTAATAGCTCTTGATGTACCTTACTCTATCTATAACACTTTATCATGAAAAGTTGTAATAATATGCTCAATGGAATGGGAAGTAGGTAATGTTGGTGATGGAACATATATAGTCATCATGGATGGGTAAAAGTTTCATGTGTGGGAGTATGTATATATACACACACACACACACACACACACACACACACACACACACACACACACACACACACACACACACACACACACACACACACACACACACACACACACACACACACAGATATATATATATATTAGAGTCATCATCTTCCCCCAAACCTTAGGAGGATGTCACATAGGTCATTGGATCCTTATGCATATGGATATTACAAGTAGTATAGGTATAAAAACCTAATGTGAAAACTCGGGCCAAATTTTTATGTTCATAGCTTGTTATATATTATATTTCATAAATACATTGTGAATTCATGTTAATATACTCAGTAAATTATTGATCATCCATGGTATATATTTGATGTTTATTAGTTGTATTATAAATTATAACATTCATTATAAGTGCATCAATAGGGTGGTTAGTATGTGCTATGTAATCAATAGTAGGAGGAATAAATGAGGTCATACATTCACTTTGTCATCTACTAGAAAAAATAGGAATATCATATTGGTAGTTAAAAAAATAAGATTAGAGGAAGGCTTGATATTGTTCACTATTATTTTTAGCCTTATTAGTATATTTATATTTGATCCTTTTGATCCATTTACTTACATAATTTAGCCAACTAAGACACATTATCAATATAGAAAAATATCTAAAGAGTAACTACAATACTTATGTTTACTAATAATGTTCATTTAATGTGTCCATTATTATTGTGTATGATTAGAAATTAGGTCTATGGTTGAAGGTGAAAATATGTTTTTCTATATGGAAATAAAAAATTAGACCTTAAAACCCTATGACAGAAAATCTAGAAAATATTTTGTGTATGGAAATTAGAAATGAAATTTAAAACCGCAAGACAAAAATATGAAACCTTGGAAGGATGAAACCCTAATTAATATCTAAGGCTAAAGTTGAAAATACTATTGTGTATGGAAATAAAAAAATATAATTTTAAACCTTGAAAGAGATTTTTTTGTGTATGGAAATTAGAAATGAGATTTGAAACACTAGGATAAACAATCTAAAACCTTGGAATGATAGTTTGATCAATATTGTATCCAAAATGCTTATACTCACCACATCATTATGTGTAATTACTTATTTCTTAGTCCAAGATTGATTACTATGATTATCTAGATGACTTATAGCCATAAAATACTTAGACTATGATATATCCTTCATTTTCAATTACAAAACCTCATCAACTTCCTCTATCATGGATAGTTACATTCAAGATAGGACAATAACATTGATGTTATTATCCTTACTTTGATGAAAGTGTACTTAAACTAAAACAATAAAAATTTCAAGCATTTTAATGTGTATAGGTGAGCCTAAGAATGTCATTAACCCTTTTTTGAGGATTATTTCAAAATATCTATGATACATGCAAGTCAAATTGTACTCTTTAATCATCTATAAAATATCAATCGATAAATTCTCAAACTTAGACATACTAATAAATCATAAATCTAATATATTTTTCTATATTCATCCCTATTTTCATATTAATCATAGGAGAAAACATACTACAAGTCTAAATCACTCAAAATACAACCCATGATTCATATTTGTCAAGTTACAAGCTAGATCACTACATTCATCTTCATATAGTATATTTAACCCTTATACACACATGTTCACACAAATAGGGGATAAATAAATAAGTGTGAGGCCATCCTTGGAGTATTGGATATGTATAAATGATCATTGATAGAGGGGTATTTGAGGTTAGATTGACACCATGAACCCATTAACCCATTTTTTGGAAAGATAACCTAACATAAGGTGGAGAGCTAGGGTTTTAGATATATATAATTATTTATAGCTTGTGCATGAGATATAAATACATCAAATGAAAGGTGAAAAAAAAACTTATAAATAAATATGTGGTCATATCTTGACACACATAACATTTAGTATAAGATAGTTGCATCAAGATTTGGATAATAACATTTATTAGAAGAAATACTTAGTTTATTTCTTCTTCAAAATACTATTAGAACATTTAGTAGAAGAAATAATTAGTTTATTTCTTCTTCATGATTATGCAATCAAAATACTATTTGGTATTTTAATTTATATATTTAGTATTGTTGTAATTTAACACTCAAATTGAATATCATAAACTAAGTTATTTAATTGGCCTACTTTAAGGAATATGTTATCTCATTCTTGAATATTCTATTTCTTCATAAACCTTAAATTTATAAAAAGGGTTAAAGTTTCACTATAATGGTAATCACTTTATTATGTTATTATTGGTAACACTTTGTTTGAAATAGGTTTTTATGGATAATTACTTTGATGTCTAAACAAATAAGACACACACACACCACTTTTCTAGAGATGCATGACAATGCGTGTGACAAACATTTTAGTGGAAAATAAATGCCCCATAAATTAGTGTATTAATATTATTATTGGAGCATAATGGAATATGAATTTATTTCATATACTAAATTATGCATTCAATGTCAAAAACATAGTAATTTAAAACATACACCATCATATGATTTATAGCTGATTATTTCACCATGGCCATTTTCCATTTAGGGATTTGATTTGATTGGAAAGATAAATATGGTATCAACAAGAGGACATAAATTTATTATTATAATAACTAAATATTTTATCAAATTGTGGAGGAAATTCCACTTGAGGTTACCATTGGATATTACATATGCATATTTTTTATGACAAATATTATTTACCAATTTGGTTAAACTTCAACCATTATCACAGATAATGGATTGTCATTTAAAAATAAATTGTTGAAGCATTTTTGTAATAAATATGAAATAAAACATACCTTATTTATAACATACTACACACAAGGTAATTGATAGGTATAAGTGACAAAAAAACTATTTTTAATATATTGGGAAAAAATATCAAAATATATAATATAAATTGGCATCAACATATGATTTACACCTTATAGGAATACTATAATAGTGTTTGTACCCCTACTTGACCCACATATTATTCTTTGGTTTATGGTATTGAGGTATTTCTATGATGACACAACCACACCATCAATAACACTATCTGATGATTTCAATACCAATACCCACTCCTTTGATAATCAATTTATTCTTAATCTATCTTGAATTTACTTGTTCACTCTAATTAATTACTTAATGAGAAATCATTAATCACTTTTCCTTACTAGATTTTCTCTATAGGTCTAATTTAACTTATTAATATCTATAATTTCATTGTGTTTGATGGTTATATGTCTTCTTAAATTAGTCACGAGGGAAAATAGTCTTACTCTTTACCTTTATTTCTTTATTGTCTGTAACTTTGTACCTAATCAAATACTCTCTTATCTCTCTTAACTTATTCATGGTGTCTACAATAGAAGACAATTGCCATGTTGGATCTTAGACTGAAGCACTCTTATTAATTTTAACAAGACCTATGGATAATATTGTAATATAAGGATTAACACTTAACAATGTCAATTGTTGATAAGATGATATAGCACTTCCCATAGGTCTATTTACTTACTATTTTCTTCAAAATTAATTATCAGTTTGTCCACTTATTATCTTTGTTTGATTTGATTATCTTCTCAAGATTGGTCTTTGATAAGACCAATAATATTTTTGATGGCTTCAATAGAAACTTAGAATTCTAATTTATTCATGTAGTAGATAGGACATTACATCTATAGATCTAAACAAACTTATGTTTACCAATTAGAATTTTTATATAGCTCAGACCAGGAAAATTCCACACCTAGAACACTTCTAGTCATTTTTCTACTGAGAATTTCATTCACCCTTTTATGTTGTCTCACATTATTCTTCAATGTTTTCACTTTTACGTGCTAGCTAGAATTTATGATATCATTTTTCACAAATAGGTGCTCAAATTTTTGAGTTACGTTGTATGAATTTTTCAATAAGATGTATATTGAACTTTTGTATGACACAAATGCATGGGCTACCCATAATACTCAAATAAATTTCAACTATTTTAGGATTTTATGTATGATAAATACCATATAAACACTACCAACATACTCCAAGGACATTACTAGACCCTTTTCCAAAGGCATTGCACTTTTGGCTGAGTCCATATTGAATTATAGGTATTTTCTCTTAAACCTTATACCGTGATTTTTGTAGGCATGTACATGGTTGAGAACTAATAAATTGAATTTTTTAAGTCTATAATAATTATCAATGTATGAATCAAGAGTTACGATGATGTATTTACCCTCATCAATTGAAATATTCACTTATTTAATCCAATAAAGGTCTTACAATTTTTTTAACCAAACTACACACCATGTTCTAGATTGTAGATTCTATTTTTTCTTTTATTTAGCTTAAAACAATCATCAAATGCATTAAATTTACTAGGAATCAATTCTCTCAACCTTTTCTAAGCCACACAATCAATTTTTAACCTTGAAAAGGTTTAAAAACATAGAATCTTTCCTTCATCTATAACTAATTCAACACATTCTTCAATCAGAAACGTGCAACAAGATTACATACTATAACCAAGCATTAATATGAGTAAAAAAGGTATTTCAGTTTGGATTTGTCTACTAATATCTATACCATGCTTATTGAAATCAATCCCTAAATTTGAACAACTCTCACCAATGGAATAAAATTTTCTTTACCTTGACTGTAACTAAATCTTATATTTATAGACCTTATAATGAATCATCAAGAGTAACTAGTTACATATTATACAAATGATAATCATCATAAACACAACATTACCTCCTTTTATTCTTTACCATACTTGATTTTCTTCTTCTCCTCTCTTCTCTTTGTCTCTAATTTCCCTCTTACTTCTCTATTCTTATCCATTCTTCACTTCTTATTATAACTTTATAGCTTTCTTTGGCTCCTCATAAAGTGGTTCGAGCCTTATCAGCAAATATAAGTTTAGATTTGGTCTTAAGGTAAGACCATGATTCACTCAAAAACCTTTATCTCTAGCTAACACGTCCATTTTATATCCTCCAACATATCAATAGGCTTTTTTGGTTATTTCTATGATGGATTTACATTTACAACCCCTTACAAGAGTTCCCAATAATTTAAAATATTTAAATATAACATTTTGGAGGGAAATTACAAATAGTCTACAAAACCACATTTGAATTATTCTAAGTATGCTTATTGGGCATTCCCATGACCCCTATGAGTTTTGAGGTATTTACTGTTTACATCAAGACTCAATATATACAAATTTATCTTCATTAGTTGATGCTCCTACATCATTTCACCAATTAAGCTTCAAATCCCATCTTTATAGGTTTCTATCAAGGGTATTATTCAATACAATGAGTAACATGATAACTGATTATATGGGTTGGAACATTTAAGTGAAAAATCACACATGTTATTGAGCATATACAAATTTATCAATATCCTAAAAAATATGCATACAACAAAAAGTTTTGACCACATGAATTGAACATGGATGATTTATAACTAAAATAAAACTAAATGAATACCAATGTAGAAAAGGACAAAAAAGGAAAATTCAAACCAAACTGGTTAGGCCACTTTTCAATTATATAAAATTTGGGCAAAGGTGTCTTCCACATAACTACACTTGAGGTAAATCATCCTAAATTTCCAATAAAAATTATGCACAAATATTAAACATAATATGCATTCCAAAATAAATACATAAATCAAAATATTCAAGAAAAAATTTCCATAAAATACAAAAGCATTCAAATAATTTTAAAATACCAAAAATATATAGCATTTCACATGTTTACTATTTTGTACATATGTTTTCTTTTTACTTTATGTTAATATATAGAATATAGTTCCTATACACACATAGTTTATGGGAATTTTAGTGTGATGCATGCATATATTAAACCCATGATATCTCAAACATGCATGTGTTGTACCTTTCCTCTTCTAATATGATACACTATGTTGGGAGAATATTGCTTCTATATGGTCATGATTGACATAGGTTATATTGTTTTATGATAATTTCACAATATCTTACTAAGCTTATATATCTTTCACATGCCTATACTAGTGTTGATATCTTACATAGTGTATTTGATATTTTATTCTGCATAACATTTTGACATGTATGTAGGGACTAGTATGATATGCTTATGCTAGTTGATTATGTCTCATTACTTCATATATTTACATGAGCTTAGTTGAGTGTAGTTATTTGTTAATTTATCTTGACTGTGGAACATTTGAACATTTTAATTTGTTTGTTACCCACAATGTCTTTATTATTGTTTATTTATTTAGTGTGTGGACATTTTCAAATGTCCTCCACTTGAGTGTGTAACATTTGAAGATGTCCCTTGTGTGACATTTGAGTACTATTGTATGTGTGCTTAATTATTTGATAATTTTTTTTATCTTATCTACATTTCCATGAATCATATATTTCATACTATGGCTTGTTATATATACATATTATGAGATTAATTGATATATATACTTAGACAAAACACTATTATATGATTCTTTTACTACATGACTCACATAGATAAAACATAGTTGTCTTATCCTTCTAAGATAATGTTATTATCACTTTTTTCATTCTCTAAACTTAAAATGGGGGAATATAAATTGGGGAATGTCATAGAAGACATTAATATGCATACATAAAATCAAAAAAATGGGAAAATTTTGATTCAATTTACATAGTTTATATGATGTAGCTATACTTTTTGGACAATATATATGCACTAGGCACAAATTTGGGACAAATATTTTTAGATTTTTTATACATATTATACACATATTATATATTATAAGTTATATTTTGATATATAATTTATATTGAGACATATTTGAGGTGAAAATGCACCAAATTATAGATACACTTCCATAATATACATACATTTATGTATAGACATTACCAACATTCACCATTTGAGATTTTATCTAAAACAATAGTTAGATATTTTTATTATTATTATTATAGATAAAACATGACATAAATGGACTTGGAAATAATATTCTATTATTATGGGTTGATATGGTCATATCATTTGACTTGGGAAAGAGAATAAACTAGATAGATTATCTAGATTGGTTATACTTAGGTTGTGCAATTGATAATTTTTTATCTCAATAGACTTGGCATAATTCATCTTCATACCCAATTGGGATTATGATAACCCTCCAATCCCAGTTTCAAATATATATAGTTTTTTTATGAATCTCTCTAATTTTTCATCTAGGAAGCATCTCTACCAAATTAAACTACCAATGGGTAACATGGTTGTATTAACACTTTGGTGTACTCCTTCCTTTCTCTATTTATTTCAAGAAGTTTAAAAGTTATTAAATTTTAGATTATATATAATAATTACACTTATAATATTCTCTTGTTTCTAGGTCATTCACATAAATCAAATTCAAGTGTGCTTAATCAAAAAGAAGGTGTATTATACACACCACTATATGATTTTTTTTTAACCTAGTAATTTCATCTATATGCATTAATAGATCAGAGTGTCAAGGGTGGGGGTTGGATGTAGATGATTAAATTTGGGCTTATATGTTAAAATAGTATTTTATATTTGAAAAATATATCTCAAGGATATACCCATTAATTTTACCTTCCTTGTATCCAAAAGGCTCACACTCACTACCTCACTAGGTCTAATTATTTATTTCTTAGTCGAACCTTAATTAATCTAATTATGTAGATAAATTGTAACCATAAAATGATTAAAATTTTATATATATCATTCAATTTAACTTAAAAATCCTCAACAACTTTCCTCCATTATGAATAGTTGCATTTAGGATAGGAAAATAGTGTCGATGTTATTGTCCCTAGTCTGACACAACTGTCATTACCCTAAAAATCACTCAAATTTACAATTTTTTTGATGTGTACATACCTAAGAATATAAGTAACCCTAATGTGAGGATTATTTTAAAATATCTAGTATAAAAACATTTCAAATCTTACTTATTAGTCATTTAGCAAATATCAAATAATCACGTCTCAAAGTTAGACATACTATAATTTCAAAACACAAAACTAAGCTGTTATGACCTATTCATCCATATTTTCATATAAATCATAGGATAAATCATGTTATAAGTTTTAATTACTTAAAATAAAACCCACTATCCATATTATTCAAGTTATAAGCTAGATCATGCAACTTCATATAACATATTTCACCCTTGTACAAACACATTTTCACACATAGGGAAGAACTAAATAAATTTGAGACCCTCTTTGGAGTATTGGATATGTAGGAATCACTAATTAAAAATTGGGTATTTGAGTTCATCTTGAGACTATAATTCCAATAATCCATTTTTTGCCAAGGTAACCTAACATAACATGGATAGCTAGGGTTTGAGATATATAGCTTATGCATGAGATCTAGATACATCATATTAAAGATGAGAAAAAATATATAAATATACAGGTGCTTTCATATTGATACATATAACATCATGTAAAATATATGTTAATTGATATTAGACAATAACATTGATGGAAGTATCCATAAGTCATTATAAGTGTTTAGGTAACCAAAAATAATATTTCCAAAATCTAACAACTATCTCTTGAACATAAAAAAAATTATTCCACATTTTTACATATTATATCTATGTTTTACATCATTAAATAAGATAATTATTGTTTATTATTCATGATCACACAAAAAAATACTATTTGGCATTGTACTTTATATTTTTAGTATTTTCATAATTTAACACTGAAATTGAATATCATAAACTAAATTACTTAATTTTCCTAATTTAAAGAATAGGTTATCTCAATATTAAGTATTATTTTCATTCATAACCCTTAAATTTACAAAAAGGTTAAAAATTAATATATAAACTTGTATAATAAGTCACATATTAAGATATGGCATTCAAGCATAGATTTGAATGTAAGATATCAAAACTGATTACAATGATTCAACAAGTGCAATAAGATAAATATATTAAGTAAAAAAAAGGGATGAATACCTATATTTTATGGGTAAATATATGAATATTACTATATTTTTGAAGTGGAAATAAAGATAAAATAGTCTTTTGGTTCATTTAGTTTTGGAATTGATTCTTTGTCTATGCAGGGTCAATTTTTGTAGATATGTGTCAGTATTACTAGTTGATACTAACTTGTGATGAAATTAGCAATTATTACTATATATTCACCATTTAATGTCTCTATATGATTTGTATTTATTATCCTATTCCTTGATGATGCATAAATTTAAAAAAAATAGTCTCCTTTTCCTTGAAACCCTATATGTGCTTGTGAGGGATAGAAACCTAAAAAAACTAAGAAAGTGTAATAGGTTTAGTTGAACCAAATCACCCCCATTTGATGATTTAAAAATTTCTAAATTTTATAAAAAATAGGATGGAAATAAATCCACATGTACTTATTTGACCTAGTGTGATTGTGAAATTATGCTCCTTTGTTAATGTATGTAGCACTGATTTGTATTTGTGATCTATCCTTGTGATAGGTTTTTAATTTGGTAAGAATATGGAACTTGTTATCAAAATTTAATAATATATATATATGTATGTATGTATGTATGTATATATATATATGTATGTATATATATATATATATATATATGTATATATATATATATATATATGTATATATATATATGTATATATATATATATGTATATAAAATAATTTCCTAGTATATTTTTAATTAGACCTTGATTTGTTTTATATGAGTCCAATTGGGTAATCTTTCATGCCTTTGACACACTAGGAAAATGTGTTGACCCTAAGGAGAGGTTTGATTTTGAAAAACTATTATTGTTAAGAAAGGGTTAATTCTGATCTAATTAGGCTAGTATTCATTGGTGATACTAGCCAAATTTAATGAAACTCAATTTTGTAGATGAAAAGCTTACTTGTGTATAGGTAGACTCTACTATGAGTTATGAGATGTATTTTTAGGATATTTAATAGGTTTGAAACTAATAATGAGGTTCCTATAGGAGTTTAATATAAAAATAGATGGGTCAAATCATAAGATAATATGAAAGAGTGAGATAATGATGGAATATGACTTATTGATTCACTCAAGTCATGTGTGGTAAATTTGTGTCAATATTGTCATTTATAAGGTCTATAATTGTTTTTTGAGGAGATAAAAAGGGGAAATAAGTGTAACTATAATAAGGCATACAATAAAGTGATGAATTGAGTATCAATATGTCTAGAAATGAGACCAAGGTAGTATAAAAACCATGAGGTGATTTTAAAGATCCAAAAGTGAAACTAAGGGTGATATTAAATGAAATAAAACATCCTAAAATATGGGTATATAAATAAACCAAAGAATTTCAAAGGAAAATATAGTAAAAATACAAGTAAAATAAAATATACCAAGGGGGATGCCAAATAGCTATAAATGAACTAATGATCAAAGAAAAATAGAGTAACTATAATAATAATGATAAGTAGTAAATGTGCACAAAAAATTAAAATCCAAGGTACAAGATATAAGTAATTAGAAACATTCATGCTAAATATAATAATAATGTAATATCAATGTATGTGATAAATTTGAAATGAAACATATAAAAAAACTAAGTATCTATTCACAAATAACATGAAAATATATACAAACATTATCAATAACATCAATCAAATCTCCCTATAGATGACATCTCACTCGAACCATGTTTTCTTCAAATTTTTAGAGTGTCATGGAAGGACTTCTTTAAAACAATCTCAAGATAAAATCTATGTGCACTGGAATGAGAAGGATGTGCATCCTCCTACTAGGAATATCATAGGTGAGAAATATTAGTGACCATTCAAGAAGGAATAGGAAAAAAATCAATTTAAAGAAGTGATTATGGTAATATAGGAGGTTTATCCACCATCTTAGATGTTACATGTGAATGTGGCTAAGGGTCTTGAAGATCTAGCCTCTATAAATATTATAAATTATATTGAATACATATGATTTATCTATGTATTGTATATAAAACTCATGCCAAAGGTATTAAAATCCCCTATTTTGGGGATATATGAAAGTGAAACATTCAGAGATGGCATGTTTGGTTTAAGAGGAAAATTAACTAATTTGAAATGAAATACATTTAAGTATTATTGAAAAGTTAAACAATAAATAAAATAATGTGTACTCATTCCATGAAAACATCATAAGTGCCTAGGATTAGGAAAACATGATAATTTTATATCCATGATAGGAGTTGAGCCTTGAGACCTATGTTACTATAAATACCTATAATAATCTCTACACTCATGTTTTTAATGATTAAAGGTCTTATTAAATGTACAATATGATGTTTTTATTTATATAGGTGTAATATTTGGTCTCAAAAACATAAACATTTATTTAGCATCTATATAAAGTATAATTAAAGGATTAAAACACCTCATAAAGTGATATTTTCCTATACTAGATAAGTCATCAATCATTCTCTTAAGATGATTATAAATATAATTTTTAACATGCATAGTAGGAATCAACTCTATGTAAGATCTCAAAATAGAAATTAAAGGAAGAGTGATGTTAGGATTGAAAACACATTAAAAACATCCAAATCATCAAGATATAGGTTAAATAATAAAATAGTGATCATGTTAATGATCTAAATGAAGGATGATTTCTCATGAGATCACTAAATCGAGGGTTGATATTCTAATATTTTTACAACCTTGACTAGGGTGTATCCAAATAGATAAGGGTCATATATTATGTATCCATCCTTATATTTAGGAGTGATAAGATCCACATTAAGGTATTCAACCACTATAAAAATATATGTTGTATAAGAAGTGGGATTCTTAGGAATGACAACATAAGTGAGACTATTTTTAGTTGGCCTTTTATGAGAATGGGGTCACAAAGCAGGGAAAAAATGATGTTAGGAGGGAGGTCTGATGTTTTGTTACTTTTATGTAATCCTTATTAAGATCTATTTTGTATAAATCAAAAATGTTTTATGGGATAAGTGAAATTATGGGATAGTTAAAATGTTAGTATTCAAAAAATGGGATACTAGGAAAAGGTTCAAGAGTAAATATTTTATAGACACCACATTTTTGGAATTGTTTAAAATTTCAAGGGTTAGTACCATCCTTGTACCTTATATATGACACCCATGTAAGAGTAATTAATTCATTGGAATGTGGAAGAGGATATGACCCTCACACAATGAGTACAAGAGAATTTAAGCAAGCATTTATTATAAAGGGGAAAGTTGAAGATCATAACTATGATAAGAATAAAAATACACCTTAAGGGAGGCATTTGTATTATTTCCTATCCTTGGAATATTACATGGATATAATTAAGGTTGAAATTAAATTATCTTAATTATTTGATGAATTATAAAGAGGGAACACAAATTTTGAAATATTCATGAATAAAGGTTCACTTGACTTAGACATTAACTATTTAGATTATAATTACCAAAGTAGGGTCATATACGTGAATAAGGAATTAATTTGGGATCCTAGATGAAATTAATATTTTTATAGATAGGATCATATCCATTATTTGATCAACATGGATAAATATCTCTTTGTATTATTGCATAATAGTTTCCTCATACATACGTAAGGTATGTTCTTTCCCCATAGGTTATGGTCAAATATTTATCAAGTCAAAGAGTAGATGCATTATGAAGTTTATATGTCTCAGATAATTTTTCACAATCCCAAGAAAATGAATTTGATATAAGACTATAAATCTATTCTACAGAATCCCACTCATCAAAAAATAAATTGAGATAAACTAGACTATAAAGGATAATTTTTTTATGAAAATGATAGGGTCAAATTGTAGATGAATTTGAATATGTTTTTATTTATTATGAGCTAAAGTATAAAAATTCAATAATTCCAATATGGTAGAGTAAGTATGAGATAACTATATACACTGGGATAATATAGTTTCTTAAATGAAATCAATAAAAAAATCTATATTAGGTTAATTGATAGAATAAAAATAGAACTAGTCACAAAAAATTGTATTAGGTTAGTCGATAAAGTAGAAAAATAACTAGCCATAGAATAATTTATTAGGATGGCCAATACAAGTATAAAAATAGGAAAATATATTGGGTTGGTCAATATAGTTATAGACATAAATAACTATATCGTGTTGGTTGATATAGTTATAGAAATATTTAATTATATCATGTTGGTAGATATAGTTGGGTCAAAAAAAAATGTATTGTTTTGGCATATGCAATCAAATTATTGGGTGGATATAATTTAAAATTTCATGAGCTATGTCAATTTAAAAAAATATGTGGGGGATGATCTTAAACAATTATATAATTTGGAGTAGGAATGTGTGATATAAGAGGAAAGGGATTAATAAATGATAAAATCTAATTCATATCATCCACATCAACAAAGTTTTATTCATGGCTGGAAGAGTGAGAGTTAATTGTGGGTTATTTAATAGTTTATAAGAGTTTTGAGATTTATTGCTAGTAATTTTTTTAGAGTGATTACAAATAGGGTTTTCATTAATATCAAGGTGAGAATTATCTTGATTAAGTGCATTGGTATTGAGTTCACTCTCATGAATTTTATCAATCTAATCATAGTTTAGATTGGTTTCTCTTATCATGGCTTCATGATCAAAGTTGTGACCAAGGATAACTCAAATGATACATTTTTAAGTTTATTTAAAGTTATGTTTATTTCATTTTTAAAATAGATAATTTTAAAATATATATCAATGTCAAATAATGTACATTTGAGGCTTGTATAGATTACTATGTTGATGGTAATAATAACTTTTATTATGTGATGAAGGAGAATTAGGTTGGAAAAGACTTCCATAAATAGGTTGGGAGATAGTCACTTTATTAAAATTTCATCATATAATGGAAATGATGATTCTCTTATAGTCATATGTACTAGATACACCATAATTAGTGGCATAATTATTCATAGGTTTCATAAGCATTTGAGTTCCTTGTTTAGGTTGAGAAGGCTCAAATTGTATTAAGAGATGGTCCTATGGTTTATCTTGGTTTAGGGATTCATTCAAGGATCTAAGAGTGAAGGACCTATTATAGTGTATAATTAATTATTAAATAGGTTGAATAGGTTGATTTGCATCATGTTATTCTTGACTTTTTCATCTAAGGCTTTATAATGTTTAATGATATCTTTGGGAAATCTCATGTTCTAATTATATATAACTGATAATGTTGGCTAGATTATTTTCAAGTAAGTCATTAGATTAAAACTATTCGATAAATACATTAATTAAATATCATAAGATTATAATATATATAGACTTAATTATATTGTACCTTTATAAAACATTCCTAGTTAAGGTTTTGACTGATATATTGGTAATGGGAAACATATTATGTTTAATCTAGTAATAATAAGGATTCATAAATATCTTAATATGTATAGAGAGACCAATGGATATATTATAAGATATTGTATGAGTAATTCCACCAACATCAATATTGGAAATTTTAATGACATGGGTTTCATTTTGAATATGTTTAATTAATTTGTAGTGAAGTAGAGGTTGTAGAAATAAGATACCAAGAGAATATATAAGGGAAGGTGGGATAAATTTTGATTTATAATTAACTAATGAAATTTTTGAGGTTTATATTTAATTTCGTAAGGTGGTTTTTCAATTTTTACATTTGATATTTATTATAAGTTTTCATGGTATCCATTTTATTTACAACTTGAAATATTATGAGTTGGATTAGTTCCAATTTTTTAAAGTATATGATTCAGTGGCTTATTTAAATACAATATATATGACATTAATTTTAGTATTGATATGATCACGTTGGGAAGTACCACTAAAGGTAAGACCTTTCCTGTTAATTCATAAACTATGCAAGTGGATGTAGAGGGGAGACAGGAAGTCAATAGTTGATTTGACCCAAGTTATATGGGAAAAATACATGTAACAGAAGGATGAAATTTAATTTAAGGTGTATGATGATGCGATAAAAAATTCCAAGTCCCTTTACACTATACTCAATATGATAATGGATAAATATTTTCATTTCATAATTATAATATAGGCAACATTCCTCTTCATCCATTATTTTGTGAGCTTAAAGTAATTAGGATTTCCTAGGGGTTTAAATATTTTTATGTCTCATAACATTTGGTTCTAATGGAATATATATTTAAATCATTATAAATATGGTTTTGAGAAATAGAAATTTTGTGAAAGGTAAATTGAAAATCCCTATGGGTATTGGTTAAATCCATAGCATAAGTATTGTAAGTGTATAGTATCGATCATGGAAGGTTTTTTGATTTTTTTTTTTTGCATATTAGAAATAAATAAGGGCCTTAAGATAGAATTATAAAGTTCTATAAATATAGTGAAAATATAAATGGGGTTAAAAATATATACTTATTAAACTAAAAATATCTAAGAAATTAAGTATGGAATATGAAGGCATTCCAACCAATGGTGGGATATGATTCACATCAATTTCACCAAAATGTTTATGTGGGATAGGATGACAAATATAAAAATCCTAATTCTCTATATAAATTAGGATACATAACATAGATCCTAATTATACTTGAAGATATAATAACAATACTCAGGGTGGCTATAGATCTAGTAGAGAGTAATCCAAACTCAAAGTCAAGGGGTATAGGGTTATAAATCATTCACATAAGATAATAACTATGAGTATAGCTAGATCCCGAGATGAATAAATTATATATAAATGGTAACAAATTGGTATCAAGGATATAATAAGAAAAATTAGTGTAACTATTTAAAAAGGGTAATCTAGATCTGGGATATTAATAATTTTAAACTAACAAGAGATAAATGGCACAATGGAAAATCATAAGTGCAGTCTATGTAGGGTAAAATGGAAATGGTAAAACTAAACACAATATTATATATCAACTCATTAAGTATAAGGAAAAAATAATTGATGATGATGATGATGATGATGATGATGATGATGATGATGATGATGATAACAATAATAATAATAAGGATAAATAAAATTACCTTTGTATTCAATTGTTATTGCATCAATCTCTCCCTTAGCTCTTGTGTAACTTTTTAAGAGGTGTTGTAGGTGAAGACATCAGATGACAAGGATACAAACCTAGATATCCTTATTTTGGGACATCAAAAAATATGGAAAATCTCCTTAGTTTAATTCCTCCTATTGATCTTCCAGGAACTTGAGAAAGACTTGACCTCCAAGTATAATAATTTAGCCTATAACTCATTTTAATAATTAACAACATAAATTTGAATGCAAAGCATGAATATTAGTGTTTTACATTTTGGGAATGATAATTATGACACTTATGTGTGTGTGGAGGGAAGGGGGGGTTTAAACTTAAATTGCCTTAAAAAAAAATGATAATATCAACAAGACCAATATAATAGAAAAAGTGTCGATTGACCTAATATTTTATTGGCCAATCCAATACTATATAAAATATATAGGTAGACTCATAGTTATATTAGCTAAGATGATATAATATATGATTAAACATGAAATAAATAAA
Source organism: Torreya grandis (assembly GCA_037957365.1). Lineage (NCBI taxonomy): Eukaryota > Viridiplantae > Streptophyta > Pinopsida > Cupressales > Taxaceae > Torreya > Torreya grandis. The sequence continues at coordinate 695,670 of JARHVA010001397.1, forward strand.
ATATTAAGACATACATTACTTCATATGTTATTTTCTCTCGCATTTGAAAAATAACCCCAAAAATAATATATGAGAGTTATTAAATAAAATAATATCAATGCATAACCAGACTAAAGGTTATGACCCCAGATTTTCTTTCATTTAATAAAGATCATTATGATTAACCCTTTTTGATGAAACATCATTTTTTTAAAGATATTATAGATTGTGAATTATTAAAATAAAAAGATATCTATTTTTGGGCTAGCAATTGAAATTTGGACAAGTTTGGTGTTATAAAAATGTTTGAATTCACTCCCAAAATTATAGAATTTAATAATAATCAAAATTTCACGTATCAATACATTAAAAAATAACAAACTCATTATTTATTATCATCAGCATAACATCATTATTTAAGTTTTGTTAACACCCATATTTATAATTTGGTTTGTTGATTTACATTATACCTATAAAGGAATACTTTAGTTTCTTTAAAAAAAGGAACTTAATTTTGCACTTTACATAATTTAGTTTGTTGGTATAACACATTATTTTTTATACTTTATCATAAATAACTTAATGTTAAATATATTTTTATTAATATAACTCATTTCATTAAAGTGTTGATTATTTTATTTGAAGAGAAAAATATTCTCCCTTAATAATTCTCTATGATATTTTTTAATCTTACACAAATCCTCCATGCTTTATTTTCCTTGTCTTCAGAAAATTTATGTCCCACATCTCCAAATTTATTGTAATATAAAAATGTTAATAATATTTCAACCCTTGTAATTACTTGAAATTTTTTTGTTAATAAATATTTACTTTTATACATTTGTTGGGTTTTAACAATGCTCCAAGCTCAATCTCTATAATAACATTATCAATATTTATCCTAGTGTCTTCTTACATCCATATTTATTTATTATTTCTTATAGTTATTTCAAATCAATCATCAACCTTGTAAATAATGCTTTGAAATATTCATATTCATGTGATACATGTGATTTAGTTATAGGTTTGGACATATTAACTAAAACTATATATTTCCTAACTAAATAGATTGTATCAAACAAAGATGGTACATTATATTTTTAACTAGAAATATTATATTGTTTTTAAATATCAAATATTATAATTAAAATAAGGATACTTTTGAGTGATATTGATTTCCTTTTATTTAAAATTTTTCCTAACATCACTACAAGTATCATACTATTTTACATGAAGCATATTTTTAGCAGCTGAGATATAATTATACTTATCCATAATGTATTACATTATATATTTATAAATTTAGTTATCTCTTTATTTCAATCAAAAAAAAAAAAAAATCATTAATTTTACATCAACACCAAACATTGTATTCCCATTTACATCCATCATGTATGCATATGGTATAAATAAGGCATATCTTAGAGGGAATACCATATCAATAATGAAATAATCCGTCATTACCCTTTTTAAAATTTAGTTCAAAAGGTGAATTCTTATTTTAGGAAGTGATATTCCAAAATTTTCAAAAAATATATTAAAGAATTTTGAAAACCAACTTATGAAAAAGGTCTAATATAATTTAATTATCTTGTCTCCTTTTTGAAAATTTCAAAATACATTTCCTCTTCATTTAATTTTTATATTTATAAGTAATTTAATCTTATTAATTGTTATAGTTATAAGTAATTTAATCTTATTTCACAACATTAATGTCTTCCATAATGTCTCATCTCAATTTCCCTCAAATTTATAAGTTGCTTATAATTTATAGTTGCTATTAACTTATAAACAAATTTATGAAACTATTTATTATATATTTTATCATCAAATTCATGTATCAACTATAGATTATATTATGTAAGAGAGATAAAAATATATCATCTAATGGTTCCACTAATTTCTATACTTTTTTAGTATTATAGCATAAATTTATATCATGGGCATGTCCATTATATCCTCACTCTTGAAGTGCCCATATTTTTGTCTTGAATCCACTATAATTAATTTTTGTCTCTTCCAATGAAAAAATATGGAAATTTGAACTAAAATTTTTATTTGAATATGTATTTTATCTAGTTAATGCCTTGCTATGTAGAATATCAAAATTATAATGGCATTGTATTCACATTTAAAATGTATAAACTTAATTAGGTGTATTTTTTAATATTAGTTGATTTATTATTTTAAAAAACCTGTTACTTTCCATATTTATTATCTCATTTAAATCCATGTTCAAATATGCCAATTTTTAAATATGGATTTACAAGTAATTTGACTTCAGTGGCAACCAACTTTTTGGATTTTTTTTTTAAAAATTAAGACAAATTTTCCATGTTTTTCTATTGATACATTCTCTGGACATGATTGAAAAAAAATTATATCATTTAAAATTCAAGGATACTATTTTTATTCCAATTAAATAAATATAAAATATTTAACAAACTAAGGACTATTTCACATACAAGTCATCCCATAAGTTTTGATGAAAAGTTTAAGAATTTACAACTAATTTAGTAACATGATAGATAAAACTAAATACCACCATCTAACAAACCACTCACCACAACATACCCCTTATCATTACCCATGCAAGTTAAAATTAGTGTCATGGTCAAGCTCCTACACGACTATGGAGGCAAATAATGGCATCACATGGTCAAGTGGGAACTTGACCATGGATATCAAAAAATGACCTATGATGATCAAATATGTACTTATCATGAAGGCTAAAAATGGCAGATGATCAAATGTTTAGTTAACTATGAGATTTCAAAAATGAACTCTCATGACTAAAATATTTGTATAGTAAAAATCATGACAAAGGTTTAGAAATACCTCTTATTTTTATATTTAGCATATAAAATGTTTTATATATTACAAAATCATATATCCTAGATCCATTGTTTTGGGTTGTATACATATATTTTTTTAGAATCATGACCTATTTAGTTTAAAAAGCCTGCATCATATACTTTTTTATTGTTGTATAATTAGGTCCTAAGTAGTTCTACTAGAATATTTAGTACATATTTGTGTTGTATAATTAGGGGCCATGTATCTCTCATAATATTATTAATATATGTGTTGTTATACATTAATAATGATAAAGAATGCATCTACTAGTTCACAAACAAATTAAATTCATAATATTTATCTAAATCTTGATATTTTGTATGTTTATACATATATAATGTGTGTATAAAGTGTGCATATGTGTGTATAAAGTTTTAATATGTGTGTTTGAATGCATACATGTGTACAAATTAAAACATAGGGTTCCATATAAATTTGTAGTTGTAGAATCAATTTCTATGTTCTTTTCCTAATATTATTTGATAATTAGCTCTCAAAAAAAATATTGGTTGTGTTTGTCATTTTTATTATGTACATCCATTCAATGTATACCAGGTAAAAATATATATATTTCTTTGTTCTCCATGGAAAATAAAAATGCAATAATTCATTTAAAATAAAAATTAGATACACCTCAAATTCAACAAGATGTATCACTAATATTTTAAGGCTACTACACTTAAGTTTTCCATTTATTTTTATTAATACTACATATAATTTGAACTAAATTTTTGATACTATAATATACATATTTATTCTTATAATTCACTATTTTAAATCCATGTTCTCTTTTTTAAAATTATTTGTATAGTTTGAGTGGTAAATTATTTAAAGTACCAAAAAAATCCCCACACCATTTAAAATGTGAAGAAATAAATGATTTCTCATGGTCAATCATACACTTGATGATGGAAACAAATAATGACCTTGCATGTTTAAGTGAGCACCTAGTGATGGAGGTCAAAAATAAAATTCTTAAATGGGCCCTTGCTCATGAATAGAAATTTTTTGGTATATTTTTATTTATTTTTTATAAGTTAAACACTTTTCCATCAGAGGCTAAAAAAGGTTCTCCACCATCTACATAACCATTATGGCTATGGTCAATATCTATCATTTCCTAAATAAAAATATTTTTATGTTTAAGTGAAAATTTTAAAATATCAAACATTACCATAGGGGATATTATAAAATAATACTACAAATTTTGTTTAAAAATTACATTGAATTTAAATCTCAATTAAACTCTTAATGGATTTTTAAGGAGCATGATAATAACCTCAATGGTCAAACACCTTCTTAATTGTGAGAGGATAATTTTTTTGGCCTCCATGGTTAAGTAGGTGTTTTTGAACTTTTTAATCTAAATTTGAATTAATATGTGAATTAAATATAATTTTGATAAAATATAATAAAATAAAGAAAGGTACTATAAATGCACTTTTGAAAAATAGATTGAAGGTAAATGAAGGGAATAGATGGAATTAAGTGATAGACAACAAGGATAACTATGAAAATGAAAGACAAAATTAAATTTAATATTTATCTAATTGATTTTGTCTATTGATATAATGAAAAAACAAAAAGATATGAATAAGCCCATAAAAAACCAAGAAGTTAGATCTAAGGCTATACAAGGATATGAACACTAAGTAAGGACATGAATGCTTCATCATATTGACCTTGTTGGATGATTTTGTCCTTATGAAAGAAACTAAAAATAAGGGCATTATCACATGAAATATATGGAATTAGGTATGTGTACACTAATTTTGTCTTTAGAAGTGTGTGGAAGACATGCATATAGATTCTCTGAGTTGTAGACCCTAATAAGGCATGCAATGATTGAAATAACTAAAAATTTGAAAATAAGGATTGTAGGTGTTATGTGTTATCCCAAATCACCCCCACAATGACTAAGCATTGCCTACATATCCAATAATCCAATGATGGAAATCAATCCCCATGTATTTCTAGCACCTAGCATTCTTTGTGAAAAAATATCTCCTATGACTATATGAATGCATATATAATCAAATTTAATACTTGAACATGCTTAAATTAGGACTAAATGGAATAGGATTATGACTTACTTAAGTTCAACATGAAATCATTAGACTCTTAATTAGAAATAATAGGGAACTTTTTCTCAATGTTCATTTACGTTAAAAAGCCTTTTTATTGAAATTTCCAAGTAAATTAATAAGTGACTTAAGTATGACTTTATATCAATTCAAAAGGAATGACCATATACTAGGAATCATAAAATCATATAAGATGACCTAAGGGAGGGTCTAATATGAAAATCAAAATATTAGTGGGATAAGGACATAAACATTGCATATGGACATTTACATTTACCACTATTCAACCTATTGGGCATTATTGTTGCCTAGGGAAAAGTGTTAGGTTTTGGATCTAGGTTAAGGAATACATGTGCATAGTGGTGATTTTAGAAATCAAAACATTTCTATATGTGATAGTTTATATAAAAAAATTAATATGATCTTTCCTTGAAGAATTGGAGAATTAGTGCCTCTTCATGAAGCACTTGGAGAAGATGGTTCTTTGGCTAAACCATTGGATAAGAATGTGGGTGGTCAAACCCCAACTTGAATTGGAAATTTTAGAATATAAATAACACCCATTAATGGAAGCTAAAAACTTTATTTAACTTTTTTGGTATGTGTAAACCCAAGACATGAAATTTGTTGAAATGTAAGATGAATTTAGACACATAAGTTGGATTGCACAACAATCTTGAAGTTATACACTATGTACCTAAACTAAATCAACCACAATATATGAATTGTAGTTTCAATTAATTTTTGTTCCTAAATTCATGATCAAAAGATAATAGAGTACAAACATTCTCATATCATGTCTATAGCTAATAAAATATATTTTAAAAATGTGGCATTAATCTGTGCCCCATTATAGTTATAAAAATTGAAACTGTATATAGATGATCATTGTATATTATGTTGAAAACTTGTAAAATGTGTAAATTTTTACTTTTATCCTAAAATATGAGTCAATATGCATGGAAAATTTTGTATGATCTATTCCAATATTGAATTTGGAAACATTTTGTAACTTTTGAAACTAAACTTTTGCAAAAACTAATTTTTACTCTATTAAAAATGATTATCTCATGCATTATAAGCCAACTAAAATGCCCCTATTTTGAGATGAGAGAATTGATCCTAAAAATTTACTCATATAAAAATAAAATTTAACTCAAAACATGCATAGTATAGATGTAATCATTGAAAAATGTAGCATATAAAAAAAGTGTGTTAGCATAGTAGAATTTGATTTTTGTATGTAACTCATGAGGAAAGGCCTATAAAATGTATAAATTAATCTCAGTGTATAAAAATATTACAATATGGGTTAGTTTATATTTTCTTTTATGTAAATAAAAATAAAATCATGAAATGTAACACTTCAAGCTTGCTCTATAAGGTGAGATATAAACACTAAACTAAATAAATAAATACATGAAGGTGAAAAATACATTCACATTCCATAAAGACTCCCTTTAGTGATTATCAGGAAAATACTTTCTTGGTTTGTGTATATGCAAATCTTTATCAATGCATGTATTCAATCTGATAGCATGTCTCCTTGTCTTCTTTGGCTTTTTTAACTTTTTATGAAGAATGGTGAAGTCTCTTAGTAATAATTTGGAATTAATTTATTGCACATAAAAGATTAACATAAAATAGTCATGGCCTTGTATTTATAACATGACTAGAATGATATGGACCATCCATATTGAAAACAAGATGTTTGGTCCAAAATCAATTCAAATTTTTATACCAATTGTAATAAATGTTTTAAATAATACTTGTAATAATGGAACAATTAATAAGCATGGATTGCACAAATTATATATTTTTGGCATTGTTAGGCATGGATTGAATTTTAACTTTATTACCACTTATGTCATGATGATGTCATTTTTTGTTGAATTTACATTTTTAAAAATTATATATTAGCTAGTTTTATATGGTTTTTTCACTTGAGCATTTAATTAGATTTAATTAGTTAAGTGAATCTAATTGGGATTTTTAAAATTCTTAGAATTTGATTAATTGTCTTACACTATTGGTTGAAAATGTCAATTTGCTATGTCATAATATTACCAAAGATAAATTATAAGAAGGTAAAAATTATGTATAGGATAAGGACCCAATTAGGATATATTGATGGGAATAATGAATTACACATGATGTGTGTAGATGAATCAAAGAATTTTGGTGGGTTTGGTCTAGTTTGTGCATTATTGTAGCAAGTAATTTATTCTTGTAATTTTGATTATAGTGGTGATAATTGGATGTACATGGTTTTCCCCTATTTTATAAGGTGTTGTGAGACATTAGGCACAATAATATATTTTTAAATAATGAAAAATTCATTTAAGAAGAATTTGAAAAAGGCTTGGTTGAATAGATAATTAGTGACCCATGATGGTCCTTGAGAGGGTAGGTGGAGATTAAAGACATGCATGAGATATTGAAAATAGATTGAAGAAATAAATTAGACCCAAAAAGGTTAGTCTTGGTTACAAGTGAGATAGAAGAAATTAAAAAAATGGGACCCAAAAATGGTGGTCCTAGTTGATAGATAAGGATTTTCCCTAGCACGGTAGATTTGAGAATTGATTGGTCCAAGAGGTTTTTCCCTAGTATGACAAATTTGATTATTAATCGGTCTAAAAGGCTCACCCCATCAGGGAAGATTTTCATTTAGAGAAATGATGACTAGGCTTGAGAATAAATGATTAGGGGATAATAGACAAGGAAATATCTTATTATAGCAATATCGATTTAGACTTTCAATATCTAGATTGATATAGCTCCAATACAACATGCATCATGATAAAAAAAATACCATGATGACTAATTTTTAATGTGTGTTTGGACTAACCCCTAATATTCTAGATAAATTACATCACACCAAAGATAAAAAACATGGTGGGAATGTTGAAATATTCTAATGGATAGACTTAAATACAATAGTGTAATAGAAACCACCATGGTGATGCCCCTATCAACACTATAAAATGAGTTAAGGTGACAATTAAGAAGGGAAATAAATAACACTTTAATGAAACACATAAACAAAAATTGAAAAATCAACAAATAATGTCCAATTTCTTCAAATATTTGTATTGAGACCATCAAAATATACCCCAAACATTTCCTGGGAGATACATGAGATCATCTCAAGGGAAGAATGGAAAAATTATTTTGATGGGCAAGCCTATGGGTACAAGAAATAAGCATGTGTTTCATGAAACAAAGCTAAAAATGGGGTATTTAGAATAAAATGGATAAAACAATGAAAAAAAATTAAAAAATGATCCTCATAAGAAAAAATAGATCACAAACAGGTTAGGGGGTAAAAGTTCAAAAACTTCACTATATATTCACCCTTGGGGGGGGTAAAAACTATTCATTTTTAACCTTCAATTTTACAATCCTATGATTTGACCTTTGAACATGAGAGAGCCTTATAAAATGGATAATATACCTTACCATTAACACCTTGGGGATCATGTTTGAGAGTACCCATGACCACCAAGGAGTGGGGCATAAATAGGTACATTTTAAAAAATTTAACCTAGTAATTAATGGTATTTATTAGGCCCTAAAAGTAGGTAAAATGTGACTCCAATAATATTGAAGAGATAAAAATAGTAAATTAAATAATGAAAATAGTTATAATTCCATGAAAACAATAATCTCATAATGAAATCAGTAAGATCACCAAAATAGATGAAAATCACCAAAATGGTGAAGTCAAAATTTTCATTGAAAATCACATGAATGGTAAAAATGGTTTAAATGTTGGTATCACCAATCAAGTGATGAAATCACCAAAAAAAACTTAAGGAAATTAAAATGGTCATGTCACTAGAAACAATGATGACATCCTACTAAATAGTTGGATTAACTTGCATAGTAGTGAAATCATGGGGCCGAGGAGGAAAATGTCAAAGTCAATCTATGTAATGGTGAAGATATTGTATATAATGGTGAAGTCACCAATGAAAATGGTGAGGTTTCCATAAATTGTAAATAATCTAAGATAAAGTTGAAATTAAGATAGAAGAATATTTTTTCTAAGTCCAAAACTAGAATAAAATAGTAGATTGATCACCTAGAATAAATATAGATAAGTGACTAACTTGATTCTATTTGGGTTTTACTATATAAGAGCATATAAGAGTTATAACAACATGGGAGTGATGATCATAGGTCCTATAAAGACCTATTATTAATAAAAATGAGGTAATAATCCTATTGAAGGTGATAAATTTATGACATATAACCCATATTCTAATTATTCAATTAGATCATGCTTACTTGTAAGTGTTAGTGGATCACTAGCATTCAGATATATCCACCTTCCATCCAACAAATATAGAGGTGATTTAACCCTTGAGGATGTTCATTAGATTATAAAAGTGATAATTTGATGTCAATAGATTTATTAGATGTTGATAGGCTAGATTATATATTTTTAAGATCTGATTGCAGTCACAGACCTACTTATTACTAAAAGGTCTATAACTTTTGACATTTTAGAAAACCTAGTTTGGCCTCTAACATTATTCCAAGAGTACCACCACCTCCATAACAAATCATAGTTCCTTAAGAGATACTAATTTTGATGGATCTTATTAGTGGCATCTTATTTCCTGAAAAAAGTGGTTGATATTTTCATATTGGTATGATAGGCATAGTGCGGGACATGGTTCACACTACATTCTTTGCATGGGGCCTTATTATATTGGTGTATTTATACAAATACCTACACATTATTGCATATTAGAGAGGGTGAAACATTTGGAATAAAACTCTCCTATAGGTATATTCTTGGAAACATATTGTGATAAAGAAACCTATTGGATAGATTTTTCATTAGTTACATGAGGATCTAGTGGCATATGGGTGGGTTTAAATAGGTTCATTGGTATGAGGTCACTAAGGGGACCTAGTGCCATATAGGTGGGTATATATATGTGAATCATTATGAGGCCACAAGGGGACATAGTTTCATATGAGTGGGTTTAGATAGGTGCATTTGTATAGGCACACCATTGATGAGATGGTGGATGGAGATTTTATCTATTGCCTTTACTTGGTGATATAGTTTAGGTGGATAGAGGATGAATTTGATTTCTAATACATGTTAACATATTTTTATAGCATAGGTCACCATGAATTTATCATGGAGAGATATATGTTGGATCACATGTAGTGGTAGTTCAAATTGTAATAAGAAATGCTAGATATACCCCACATATTTATACATTTTACATGTGATATTCAATATTAGGTGATACCAGTACCTAGGACTCAGTCCACCACATATTTTGAAATGGTAAAACCTATAGCGTGGGATTGTATAGGTAGTTTTATAGATTCTAGTGTTATATATTCCTATGCAACATCATGGATAGGCTTATGTCCTCTTAGATTAAACAAATCTTAGCCCTAGTAGATAAGGTAACATATGAGGGTTAGATAGAGGAGGGATGGGGATCCAATTTAGGTTCAAGGATAGGCTCATGTTTAGCCAATTATACCATAGACCATCTATTTAATTATTTTTCATGTTCATGTATAATTTCCCACACAACCAACTATGTAGGTTCTTGTGCAGCATTTGGTACAACAACATCTATCATTCTTAAGTGTTCATGGTGGAGATGGAGATGAATATGGAGGTGGAGAATAGGGTCCCATATTAGATACATATATTGATAATCTAGTATGTGGGGAATCAAACCATGGCACAAGGACTGGAGAGGCTAGAACTCTAGCACAATGATGTATACATATACATGGGAGGCTAGGTCATCTAGTTTAGGGAGATCTATAAAAGATTAGGCACTAATTGATAGAATGTAGAGTTAGGTTAACACATGGTTATTATATATTTTAGGAATACAAAATGATGTGGGTAGGATATGATCTAATTTATCCATAACCCAAGGTGATACCACTAGCCTATAGGGTCTTATCATAGTTAGAGATTTAAAGATTGCCACTTTGAGAGGGAAGGTGGCTCAATTGATAGGGGTCCAATCCTAGTTGATTGGGTTCTAATCATAATTTACTATGCTAGATGTATATCTTATGATGGTCATAAGTGTGAAGAAAAAAGATAGTGTGAATTGACATAGGACCATTGAGCAGGTTTAGTGGCTTTGTGGGGAGTTGTATGAGGCTCAACATCTTGGGTTAGGTGGGGATACATATAGATCATTGGTTGACATGATTATGGCTAAGGATGATTATCTTCACATGAAGGATGATGTCACATATATAAAGGATTAAATCTCATATTATTATAGTTTGTACAAGGTAACAATCCTAGTAGACCAGAGGGAACCCACTTACAAAGAGTAGTCTTTGAGTTAGTAGACTAGTAGGACCTTAAAGACTCAACATACAATTGATTCAAAGAATTTAGTGAAATAATCAACACCATATGAAGTAGTGATGGGGTGACCACTGCCATGGCCACCACCACAAGTAACACTTAGTATAGGAAAAATTTGTTATTAGAGTCCCCATAGAGATGGGTCAAACCAGAGTTAATTTTGTTTCTTGTAACTACCTATTTTATCATTGTATATGAGATTTACATATTCTCTTGATGTATATTTTTTTTCATTTAAAGATATATGTATATGACATTCATTTTGGCTCATCGATCATTTTACACGGACTCTTAATATTATTTTGTGATGCTTTTCTATTTTTTACCATTCCAATGTTAGATGTTGATCAAAACATGGATATTTATGTATATTTTTTTCCATGATTCTATTATCTTTATATTGATAGATCATTTTTTACTTATGATCTCATGGATGTGCATGTAGTATTACTAGATGGTATATTCCTAATTTAGGAGATGCATGTCCTTAGGTAGCATAGGCATGCTATGTGCAAGGTATAATAGTGTGATCATGTATTATATATTATTTTTTATGTACAAAATTAAACAAATGGTTTTGTTTTTATGTTGTAAATGAAATTATGTATCATAAGTATGAGTAACTCATAACAACATGGCATATCATATTGCTCATGGACCTATTCAAATGTGAATATTGATAGCTTAATATAGTAATAAAATATAAAAACATAAGTTAAAACATAACACACCTAAACTTAAAAAATAAAAGAGTAAAAAATACAAGATATGAAATATCAAGACTTCAGTGCATAGAATAATGTATTAAACACAAAAAATGATGAAAATAGCCTAAAACACAAAATAATAACCAACTTTAAATCATGATATAAGTCATCAAGACTTAATTTGAAAACAAAAATGTATTTTCAACACAATAAACAATAAAATAAGTAAACAAACAAATGATACAAAAAAAACACTCAAACAATATAAATAGTCTAAATACAAAAGTAAAACAACTCAATCCAAAGTTAAGGCAAGACTCAAGTGTTTAAAAAATCATACTTAAACACAACAAATGAATAAAATGGTTAAATATAAAGTGAAATCAGCATTGACTTGAAATATGAAATATCAAGACATAAGCTAGTACAAAATATATCAAACAAAAAACAAACACTATGAAACAACACAAATAAATAAATAAATCAAACAAATAAATAAAATAATACAAAAAACATAAGAACAAATTGTAAGCCACTTAAAATCAAGATATGAATAATCAAGACTCAAGTGTTAACAAGACGTACTAGATGAAAACAAAAAAAATATAAATACAAAAAGTAAACAACTTAAGCCCAAGTTAAGGTAAGACTCAAGTGTAAAATTAATTGTACTTAAACACACAACACTCAGAATAAACAAACAATAAACTCTAATAAATAAAACACATAAAATGCAAAAGGAAGGAAGATAAATAATTCAATACAATCAATCAACAATTATGTGTTTGTAAATGAGGTATTATTCTTTAGATATTATTCTCTAGGCTAAGGGGAAATGAATTAATTGCAGTAAAAATGGAAATAAAAGAAGATAAAAGTAGTGGATGAGATGACTCCAAATACCCAAATTCAAGTGGATGTTGCCTATATAGTCTTATGGACTTTATCCCAAATGTAGTTCTCCCAAGGATATGGGTTAGGATAAAAGTGATTATAAGTAGTCATGATAACAGAGAATACACAAGAAATACCATACTCATAAAATTATGAGATCATTTTAAGTAATGGAGACTAAAAGTGGTGTTAGAGGTATAATCACTAAGAGCAGGTGAATCAATGAACCCATATATTATAATTACAATTAAAATCCTTTAAATATATTAAACAAACAACATATACCAACTTGATCAAGCAACATTAACAAGAGATATCATTCATTCAATGCATAAACAAGATCAAACTCACAACACATAGTTCCTGTGAGAAACCATCATGGGGAATAAAACCCACTCTCAAGTGTAAAACACATGTACTACTTATCCTATAATATATTACAAATAAGAGACTGGTCAAGTCCTTTAGACCCAAAACCTTGATCAGGTCCTCTTGACCAAAGGCCTTTAGTGAAACACATGTTTCACAAAGAGCAATTACCCCTAAGGAAGATCAAGTCCTTTAGACCCTCCTTTGAAAACCTCCACCTTAGTATTTATGTCTTCAACACTTGATGATGGATCTCTAATTATCTAACCTCTACATAAACTCCCTCTCTATCTCATGCAGGCCTCTCACATAGGCATGACATAATCTCTCTCCTTCTTCACTCAAATTATCCTCATATGGACACTCATACCTCTTCATGTATCCTTAAACTACAAGATAACTATTATGACATCATAAATATGAACTACAGGTCATACACATAGTCAATAGTCTACTTTTCTTACCAACCCATCTATTGGGCACATCTACTTCTCCTTCACTCCATAACTCTCACATGCACACCTTACACAAGTCTTCTCAAAATCTTAGAAATAATCATCTTTGATTTCACTATATATAGAGACTTCATGAATATCAAGATAATAATATTTCCTACTAGCCAAAACACATGCCTTCACTCTTAAGTAATATAACATGGGTCATACTTAAGCACGACATACTTTCAAAAAGGACCAAGTCACCTTTTAGGTCTTATAATGACCCAGTCACCTATTTAACACTTTTTCAAGAAAACTAGGAACATGGAACCACTTAAAAATGTATGAAAACATTACATATGACCCATTTTACATCCAAAAATTATCATAGTTTCCAAAACACTCTTCTACTAAATCATAATTTGCTCAAACAACATTCTGTGCACATAATCGCCATAAATGAATACACAGTCAACTTCTAAACCTTTGTTCATACTACATATGATTGATCAAAATTTCATAATACACATATAATGTCCTTATGGAGTATAAAACGTGATCCAATAGTTAATTCATTATGATACATCCAAACAACAACAAAACAAGCTGAAACATCCTTCTTGAGTCACTTACAGAACACAACTAAACATAAAATCAATTTTAGATCTTCATAACTTTGAATTTATTCACTTTAAAAAATTAAAATTTATATTTATAACGTTCCTTATAGTCCTAACAAAATTTTATTTTTACTACATGGTCAAACTTTTCATAGATTAAAAGTTATGGCTCAAAAACCAAGCACTGGTCTTTCCTTTGTTAAATTCAAATATTTGAATTCAAGTAGTCATAGTTAAACATCAAACACTATCATATCATCTCATGTCCTCACCAATTTATATAAATCATGAACCATAAATATTATTTTATTAATCTCAACCTTTATATCATAGTTCACCACTTTCAAATGTTAAACCTCAAATAGTTGACCTTATCTCATGCAATTTGCAATATTAACTTAACATGCATCATCGATCTCTGTAGATTAGCCAGGTCATTATATTATAGTTCTCACCATTTTATATTTATAAAAACCCCTATTATCATGACAATTGACACCCTCACATGCCTTTTAATAAATTTTACTATTAAACATCATGTACTTCTTATTATCTTGCTACATACGCACCATTAGATCAATCTTATACAATCGCTCGTGCACCATTGGATCTTCATTTGGTCATGATATTTAACTCTATTAACCAACAAAAACTTTTAACTATTTGAATTACTAAACACTATAGACATTTACTATAAAATCACTTGTGAACCATTATATCTCCATCTAGTCTTGATATTTAACATTGTGTAAAATAGACTAAGTATGGGGACCATTGTTATCTACCTAAAAGGCCAACTTTACAAAGTCATATCATTTACCTCACTCACTCGCATGTTCTAAAATTTGGATCATATTATCTCCTCACATAGGATAATCCAACCATGTGTTAAATTTATCCTACAACCTTTGCATGTGAGAGATATAACTTCATTAATCTTCTGACTCATATTTCTTTTTCCATAGAGCCAACTATGTTAGGAACTTCCTAAGAGGCCAACTTTGAACATGCATATAAATTGTCACACATCATTGTATGACCTATAATTTTGTGCATATAAACTAGGCACAAAATTTAACAAACCCATATGATCAACTTCTCCTAAAACATCCACATGTGTGAGATATAACTTCATCAATATGCTTACTCGGATCTTCTTGCCACATTGTAAATTTGGATATGGGAAAACACTATCAAACTACTTGGGATCCAAAATTTGTAGTTGCATATATTATGTTTCACTTTATCACTTGATTTGAAATTTAGCACATAAAAACTATTCATAAATGTGATCAAAACCATATGACCAACTCCCCCTGACTCATCCACACGTGGCAATGGTGACATCAACAAACTACCTACTCATATTTTTTGCCACTAGACCCAAAATGTCTAGATGAAAATAATATACTACTAGATGAATTCCACTTATGCACACAAGTACTAAAATAATTTTTGACTTTTGATAAGAACCCCTATACATACTCAATACTCCATACTTATCCCTAAACATTTCTAACCATGCCAAAATTGAAGATCAACCAAGCCTCCATCAAACATACTAGGACGAGCACATTTCACACTTTTTCATTATCACATATACTATCAAGGCACTTCATCCACTCACTTGGACACCTCCATGACATCACCATGGGATCATAGGAAATACTCTAATAAGTGAAGTGTACAAAATTCACAATGCCCACTCGTTAGGCAATGATTACTTGTAAAATGATGAGAGTGTAAGAGAAGATAATTGATCACTAGTGCATCAATTTAAAATGAACAATGCCCAAAAAATGTGTCTCTCAAATAGATGAGAGAATAAGGTAAATATTTGTCACAAAATGACAAGAGCACGAGGAGAGGAGAATGATCACTAGTGCATCAATTTCAAATACACAATGCCCACAAATGTGTCTCATAAAATGGTGAGTGTATGGTAAATATTTCTCATTAAAAGGTGAGAGTGTGAGGATAGGATGAGTGTCCACTATTGCATCAATTTCAAATGCATAATGACCATAATTATGTCTCATAAAATTACAAGAGTATAAGGTAAATATATATCATGAAATGGTGAGAACATGAGGAGAGGATGAGTGATCACTAGTGCATCAATTTTAAATGCACAATTCCCACAAATGTGTCTATCAAAATAGTGAGATCAGAAGGTAAATATTTCTTAAAAAATAAGAATGAAGCAAAATATTAGCCTAGCTGACCCAAGATGCCCCATGCATCCAAATGCTTCCTACAAAGTTCATGTGGACCTCAAGCCAATGTATTTCTCACAAAAATGGGAGGATAATGGTAAAGTAATGGTAAAGTGGAGTTCAAATAAGTTAGGCTGGATAAAAGGTTCTATATTTGTAAAAATTAGGGCTTTAAATCTTACATGGAAATTCTAGGCCAATTTTTAGGATTTTAGGATTTTTAGGGTTTTCTAGGTTTTTTTCAATGTTTTTAGGTCTTTTGGAATAAGGAAAGCAAGGAAACATGTTAAAATTTTAAAAAAAATCACATATCAAAGGACACTTATCATTATTTAAAGTCTCAAATAATAAATAAATTGGCTACAACAGTAAGGCCACCATAAATCAATAAAAGAATCTGAGGCATATGAAGAAAATACATAACAACCATATAGGAAAATTAATGACATATAAAAGGGTAAATTAATGAGGATAAAAAATTAAATTAATATTTAAAGGAACTATAAATAAGGTAATAATCCTATTGACATACCCTAAAACACTTGTGTGAAATGAAGCTACTGATGTTGATCATTATTGAATTTCCCTTGGAACAACAACACTTGAATCTTCTTATAACATTTATTTATAATAGGATCATGATTGGTAATATAAATGTCATGGGAAATGATTAAATAGTGGTCCATGTAATCATATGTTAGGATAAATAAGTATGGTTTAGGGAATGACATGGTAAAATAAATAAGAATGGCCTAGGGAATAGTCTGATAAGAGGAATAATAATGGAAATGGTGCCCCCAAGCAAGGACTCCTATAGATAATGGTTCATTTTCAAGTTAAGAATAGTATAATTTTAATTGCATTATTTTCATGGGTTTATTTATCTTTTTCCCATTTGGTGTGACTAGTTTATAGGCCCCAAAATAATAATGTATGGTAACAATGAAAGGCCCAAGCCAATTGGCTTCAAACTTACCCTTCTTCTTACACTCAACATTGGTGATATTTTTATTTTATTTTAGTACCAAGCCACTAGTTTTGAATTATCGAGGGAGAATATACTTTTTATAATTGTGGTAAATCCAATTTTTGTATGCTCTCAAATTTTATAATGTAGCTTACCATTTCTCATCCAAGAGCTCCAACTCTTCAACCTAGCCACTTTATACTCCTCATCATCAATGATATGTTAAAGATAAATACACAAAGAGGTAAAATATATCCTAATATGAATAATGGCCTTGAATATGAATACCAGGGAATAGGGAGTAATCCCTATAGTTGTGTGTGTATTTGTATAGATGTCAATCATGACTAGTGCCATTGACAATATTTTTCAATATTTTGATAATGGTATTGTTTGATACCTTAACTTGGCCATTACCTTAAGGGTAAAAGGCCATGAAATTTTTATTTTTTATTTTTAATTTTTAATAAAGGGCCTTGACATCTTTATTTTTAAATGGACCACCATTATCAGTGACAATGGTGGAGGGGATACCATAATGACAAATAAGATGGTAATGAATGAAATTATCAACTTGTTTATAATTTTTTGAATGAGTTATCCAAGAAAGAATAAAAAATTCCATGTGATGGTCAAATAGACATCAAATTTAAGGTTTAGTATGCCCTATAAAGTTCAAAATGATGTAAATTTTAAGATCATTTATCAAATTTTAACATCTCATGGATTTTATGATCCCCACTTTCTAGTTACCATGTTATGTCATCTACCAGTGTAATTATAATATGGAAGGCTCAAATATAATCATAATGGAAGAATTACATGTATACAATGTTAATAAAATATATTTTATAAAATATTAACATTGAAACTATAAAGTGTATAACTTAAATCTCTCAACATCTATGATATAGTTTATTATAACACATACCTCCTTTCTTAATATTGTCGTCAATATTATTCCCTAAATAATTACATATGGAAGCTAAATATCATCAAATTTAAGGTTAAAAATGTCCTATGATAGTTAAATTAATGCCAAATTTGATATCATTGATTACTTATTGACATTTCATGGATATTATAGTCAACTATCACCCATAATTTCCAATACAGGATGCATATCTTAAATAAGTATACATGAATGTTATTTATAGATATTATAATCAAGGTTATTATATTATGGGTTTCACTTACCACATTGAACATCATGCAGGTTCTTATGACCATATGTACACAAAATCTTCATCCTTCTATGAATTCCTAACAAGGTTAAAGAAAATCAACATCAACCCAAAAAAAAGGTTGATGAGAGATCAGAAGGGAAATGATGACATTTGGAAACTTTATTTGAGGCATTACCACCTATTAGGGAGTCAATCTTCTGGACCTCCCCCAATACAATAATGTATAAAAACACATCAGCTTGAGACACAAGTTACACAAAAACCTAAAGTGTATATTGAATAGAAGCCTAAAAAAGTAGACTCGGTGAAAGGGCATCATCTTCAACGCATCCTAAAAGGCCAGAGTCTCCTATTACATATATATAAATAATTACATTATATCTAGGTGAAATAGTAGAAGATGCATTACAAACATTGGCTAGTGCCTATGGGTTAGATGAACAAGGGGAAAAATTGGAAGAACCTTGGCCCCAAATTGAGGAAAAATTAGAGGAAGAAAAGGATAAAGGAAATGATAAATCATTAGACCTAATTCTAATTGCTCCCCCATAGAAGAGAAAGATTGAACTAGTACTAGTCTCTACAAGACTAAAGATACCTAGACTAACCTCCAGTCATTAATTGAGTGAGGTCAATATATTTAATGATGAAAACCCAATTCATGGACCAACTATTCCTAAGTGATTTCTATATGGAAATCTACAAAAGATACCAACCATGCACCAGCATTGGGAAATCACAAAGTTAGTAGATATTCATGTTCATGAATAACTCAAACCTTAAATTATGGAGCTAGAGTAATGAGAGAAAGAGAGAAATATGAATTTCATTGGGGGTCAAGTGGCATTCAAATAGATATTGCTAGAGCTTCATGTGAGGAACAAGTTGAGATCCCTACTCTAAAAGTGACTAAATCATTATTATGAGTCAAGGTTAATTCAAAATCTACCAGCATGGAATGAGTGATTGAGAAAAGGGATAAGGTAGGAGTTAAATATTTCACCTTCCAAAAGGTTGAACCATTTTTAAATTTAACTCTAGTAGTTGGATAAAAACTAGGACAAGACAAGATATTTGAAGAAAAGATCCTCAAAGTAGCCTAGGCTCAAAATGATTAGTTGTAAATAATGATCAAGTGTCTACTACAAGAAAACAAGAATTTAAAAGAGGTTGTTGTGTTTTACATTAATGTACACAAGTTTAAGAAATTTGAAGTCATCATGGTGGGATTATTTAGATCTTTTAAAATATAAAAAGTAAGACAAAAGGAAATAGGGATGAAAATCTCTAAAGCAACAAGCCAAGTTGGCCAATAGCAAGTTATGAGCTTCCAAGGGAGGGAACTAATTAAGGACCTATCTAATAATATAGTCCTAGATTTTATAACTATAAAAAATTCACATTTAAATATGGCCATGGCCATATTTATTGACAAAATTGAGGCCCTAGATAGTTGGTCCAAGGATATGGAAAACCTTGCTAGAGACTTCAAGTAGTTAGAAGGTGAAATGTCTAATATCATAGATAGCTTGATCAAATATCCCAAAACCATTATCCCATTGGGTCTCATAGGAGATGAGAGTTCAAACAAAGGTCCTTAAAATTCATGCAAGAAGTAAGAAAATAAGGAGAAAACCAAATAGCTGAAGGCACTAGAAACATCATGGGTCTACTTCTCTCATCTGAAGAGAAAATAAGAGATGATATGGGCATTAACAAAACTATGGAAAAGGTTGAAAAGGACCTTAAAGACTTAGAATACCATGGATAGGAGCTTTTTTTCAACAACCAACACTATAGACTGAAGATCCTTCAACAAAGGCAAGAAGTTACATCAACACAAGGCCCACTAGCCAGTTAGAAATATTCTATTCCATATTATTTTTTTAATATTTAAAAAATGTAATACTCTCTTGTAAATGCATGTGAAAATTTGTTAGCACATTTGTCTAAAGGTCAGGTCATTTGGAAATCTCTAGTGTGTTTTAGAAATTTTATAAAAGTGATAATTGTCCTTACTTTGTACACTTATAAGTTGATGCAACTAACCGACATGTTTCCTTACATTCTATAAAAGGATAATTATCTATTGTAAAATGGGTGGGAGAGTTTGAAGATCTAACACTACTTTATAACTTTTGAATAAATTTAATACAAGCAGGGAATAGTGCAAAGTGTGTCTCAATTTTTTGTGTAAATTTTTTTCATGGCTTCTCTCTCAATTGTCTAATATAGGTCTTAGATTTGAAGGGTTTTTTTAAGAATTATAGATGTGTAGCTTCAATAAAGGGTTTATAATTTAGACCAATGATAGATTAGTTGAATGTCTTTGAATTTGATTGAATTTATTTACTCTGCATAAAGATGTGCAAATGTTATTCAATTGTAGTAGTAAATATTTGAAGTAAAATTAGTTCTTATATTTCTTCATATTATCCTTAGATAATTTCTTGGTGTGTAGTGGGATTTGAGAATATGATATTATACATTATACATTGGTTAAATGCATGTTAAGTTGGAATGTAAGCCTTGTCATGATGTTTGAGACAAAGATCAACATTCACATACTTTCTTTCTACCTTACCTTTCCTTTTTGATTATTTTTTAACCAGATAACCCTAGTTTAATCCCCATTATAAATATTCATTAGATTAATATTTAGTTTAGAGTTTGATCATAATTTACTAATAATAGCATAGATGATTCATCCTTTGCATAGATTTTGTTAAATGGACCACGGTGGTTCCCAACCACCAATCAATATAAATATTATGGAATAGTTTGCTCACTCTGACTCTATTTCATCAAAGATAATCAAATTATCACAACCTATAACTCATGCTTTGAATTTCCTAAATTATAAAATGATAAGTGTTATTTAACAATAAAGAGCACATATGATACACATAGAGGCATCAACAAGAACTACTTTGTTGTCTCTAGAAGGAGGGTCAACCAACAAATCTTTTTTAATTTGTAGAATCTTTGCTAGATTTGGAAGTTTTGATCTAAGGTTGGTGTTATCTCCAAATATTTTCATAATTCTTTGCTCAAGTGTGTAAATATCATTTATCTTTTTGGTCTTTAACCCATATTTATGCTTCCATTGGGTAAAGATCAACATTCTTTGAAGATAGATGTTTAATTTTGGTAAGGATAGTCTAAGATCTAAGAATCTGAAGTATTTTAGGATAAAATAGCTTATTTTGCTCAAATATTGGTAGATCATTTACAAATTTGAGGTCATTTGAGCTTAGAAGTATAAAGATAGATCATATTTACATATTTGGACATATTTTTGAGCTTGTTTAGTTGAAGATCTTAGCCTTCTATTTTTATTTACATGAATGGTTGAAAATTTTTCTTAAGGTGAAACTTTAACCTTAGTTCTTTGTAAATATTAACTTGACACATCATATTTAAAATAGAATTCAAAGTTTTCAAGCTATAATTTCCTAGAATCAAAATAAGGTCATATTAAAAAACAAGGGAGCCTTTGCTTAAATTAAAAATACACAAGAAATCTAGGCAAGACAAAGGTAGGTATAGATGTTCAAAGTCTTTTCTAACTTCACCACTTTGAGGCACTCCTACATTCAACCTTCATCAAGGTATGGCATGGTTAGGTGATTCTTCCATCAACATACCTAGTGTATTACATGATTTCCCATATAATACTAACAAATATTTGCTGATGTTTAGTCCTAATGTTGTTGTAACTATAAAATAACACATTAAATCATTCAAAGTTGCAGTAATATTTTTAAAGGTCACCTATGAAGATGTAGCATGTAGGTTGTTTCATTTTACATTTAGGGATGATGCATATAAATGGTTTCTTAATTTGTGTGACAATTACATTACCAGCTGAGAAGGTTTTAATAATGTCTTTATTGACCATTTTGGAAAGATTATTAGTCCATGTATCTTATACCAGCAATTTACCATCATCAGAAGAGATGCTAGTGAGTCCATAAGAGAATTTAATTCCAAGTTTCAAAAGATGCATAGCTAGACCATATATCCCTAAAAACTTAATGGTGTTTTAGCTTTAGAAACATATAAGGATACACTAGATCCTATGACTTTTGTGTTCTTGAAGAGATCTCTTCTAGTTATAACCACCTTAACTCATGCCTATTCTAAAGTAGTGATCATTAATGATCAAGTTTAGTCTCAAGTGAAAATGGCTTATTCCATCCCAAATATTAATCCATATATGCCCAGCTTGAATATATGTCCTAACAATAATCAGAATATGCTAACCTTGAATTAGATCTCAATGTTGAACAAGTTAACCTTCAACCATGCTACCCCTAACTAGAACTTAGGATTCTTAAATCATCAAAAAGTGTTAGTACCAACCTTTGATGTTAACTAGGTTCATATCTCTAAAAATCCCAAGAATGATAATGAATCTATATTAAAGATGGTACAAAAGCTTAGTACTGATTTCCTTTAGTTGAAAAATCAAGTTGTTATTACTAGAGAAAGTTATGGTAGAAACTTATCTTTACAACGGTGTAATAGACCCAATAATAGGTTTTATATTAATAGCTTTCATAACAATAAGAATAATGAATCATCTTCTAATAAGAAAAAAAAAGGATATAAACCTTATTGATATTGTTTCACCTGATTATTGTAGATTCCATTGTACTTTTAAGCATGGATAAATTGATTTCATTGAGTTCTATAAATCCTTTGAAGCATTTCAATAAGATTTGGACACTTTTGAGGTAGTGCCTAATAAGGAAAATGGTGCAAGTACATTAGGATATTCTAAATCATCTGATTAGGCTCTCATGGTAGAAACATTTGACTTACCCTTCTAAGAAGACAATGAATCTGATGATGTTCTTGAAGAAATCCAAGCTTTATATTAGTTCCTAAAGAAGACATATCCTCTAAGGAATAGGGAGTATAATCATCCCTTTACTATTTCAACTCCTCAAAATAACTTTGGTATCCCTTATACTACTTTATATAATAACCTAGAGATTTCAAAGGGAAGTACTTCTAAACATAGTACTAATGCTTCGTATTCTTCAAATAGGACTGGTTATAATATTGTAGAGGATATGAATAAATTAAAGCTAACATTACTTTGTATGACTTGATGTAGATCACTAAACAAAGGTATATATTATTGGATTCCTTATCTATAAAACTTAGAAAGCCACCCAAAGCTGATAATGCTAATGTTGCTATGTACAAAGCTAAGACAAAGTCTCCACCCTTCCTATTTATAGTCAAAATGTTTGGTAATAACTTTCATAATTATTTACTAGATTTTGGTGCCTCTACAAATATCATGCCTATAGTTATTTTTAAATAACTTGGTTTAAACCACATCAAATATAATAGGGTTGCCACCTAATTAGATAAGTCTAGGGTCAAAGTGATTGGGTAATTTTTAAATTTTCACATGCAACTAGCTTCTGAGATAAGAGTCCAATAATTCATAGACATCCAAGTGGTGGATATTCATGATGCCTATGGACTAATTTTAATTAGAGAATATATAAAATCCTTAAATGGATATATGTCCACAAACTGTTCACATTTTTGGATGCCTTGGAAAGGAGTTCTAAACCAAATTAGAGTTGAAAAAGAGCCTAGAATGAAACATATGCTCACTAAATACAACATAGTTAATAAAAGAGTCAACATAATTGAATCTAATTTAGGGGTCTTCACTCTTTAAACTACCAAGGTAAGTGATCCTAAACCTTCACATATCATTCCTAGATTATGCAAGATGCATTTTAATGGTGCTAGGTGTCAATTGAGGTCTAGGATAGGCATTGTTATAACTGACCCTATTGGTAAGGTATATCATGCTTCTTATAGACTCTAGTTTCCATGTACCAATAATATCATAGAGTATCAGATAGTCATCTTGGGACTACAATTTTCCATCAAAAAAAAGTCAAGGAACTATTGGTTTATGGTGACTCAAAACTAGTAGTCAATTAGGTAAGGAACAAGAATCAGTGTAAATTATTATACTTTAAGAGGTACAAATTTAGGGTATAATATTTAGTTGAATATTGTGATGCTTTCAATATTATTTCCAACCTTAGGGATTAAAATAAATTTACTGATGAGCTAGCCTCTATTATAGCTAATCTCATGCCTGACCAAGACTCACCAAACTTTAGCATTGAGTTGATACCTTATCCTTCTATTCTATACAATGTAAACTATCTATAGTTATTTAATGATGACCAAAAAATATTGAACTTCATGACCATTTAGGATAATTTGAGGTCTAGGTCATAGATGAGGATGATGAAACCACTCTTAAAGACAAATTTGATGGCAAAGTCATTCAACTGAATGACAGCAAGATCCCCAAGGGAATTATTTCCTTATAAAGGTTATTTAATTAGGATAAGCTAGTTGAGGCCTCTAAGGTTATTTAATTAGGATAAGCTAGTTGAGGCCTCTAAGGTTCTTGAAGTAAATGGGAAGTATTATAATGTAGTTGATCTTGGACCTCAAGATCAACCTCAGCTGATCAACATTGGAAAATCCTATATAAATGTTGAAAACAAAAAAGCTAAGGAACTATTATCAAAGTGCAAAGATGTAATAGCTTGGTCATATGATTACTTGAATATTTTTTATCTAAGGGTCATCACCCATACCATACCTCTCAAATATGATTGCAAACCTTTCTAGCAAAAGCAAAGGCCTGTAAATCCTATTATAAAACCCTTGATTTTCAAAGAAGTCAATAAATTATTAGAGCTAGAATTGTATTTCCCATTATACACTTTACTTGGGTTGCCAATTTGGTACTAGTTAGATTAAATGATGGTGAAATTATATTGTGTATAAATTTTAGGACTATGAATAAGGCATCTAAAAAGGATAATTATCCTCTTTTATATCTTGATCAAGTAATACAAATTCTTTTTGGTTCTGCCATGATGTCATTCTTTGATGGCTTTTAAGATACAATTAGGTGCTGGTGAATAAGGAAAATAGAATTAAGACAACATTTACAACTAAGTGGGGCACTTTTTCCTATAAAATAATGCCTTTTAGGATGATCAAATTAAGAACTACATTTTAGAGAGCCATGAACCATGACTTCCAAGGTTTGATTGGTAAATGCATCATAATTTACATGGATGATCTATATTTTTTCTCTAAGAATAGGGAGGATCAATTCATGTTTTTACAATAGGTATTTTAAAGGTCTAAAAGGTATGAAATTTCCCTCAACCCCAAGAAAAGAATTTTTTGTAACATTGAGGGAAAATAATTTTAGCCATGTTATTACTAAATATATAATTTATCTAGATCCTAAAGGAATAGAATATATATAAAAGATAGAACCTCCCAATATTAGAAAATAATTGAAATTACTTTTTTGAAACATAAAATTTTTGATAAAATTCATTTCTAGTTTTGTAGACATTGTCAAACCATTAGATGATATGCTAAATAAGGATACTAAAGTATCATGGAATGAAGAATCAAAGAAGGCCTTTGGGGACATCAAAGAGGCAATCTATCAAGCCCCAGTCTGGATAAGTCTAGACTTTTTAAAAGACTTTTTCCTTTACTCTTTTACCTCTGATCACACCACTACTACTATTTTAACTCAAAATATATATGGATGTGATCATATAATTTCTTTCATGAGTATTAAATTTAAAAAAAATTGAGTTAAAATTCTATTGAATTTATAAATAAGTTTTTGCATTAGTCAAATCCATCAATAAATTTAGGCACTACATTCTTAGGAATAAAGTGCATGCCATTCTACCAGACCTGACCACTAAGTTAATGTTATGCCAATGTGAAATTAGAGAGTGAAGAGGTAAGTGGATGTTTGTTCTTAAATAAGATGACATAGAGATGAAGAATATACAATTGGTAAGGTGTCAAGGTCTAAATCAAATGATTACCAATACTAGCCCCAAACTAAGTATTATATAAGTTGATCAACATAATTTTCAACCTAATGGCTGGTATGCTCTGATCATTCAATTATTGATTAATGGAAATTATCCTATAGTACTAACCAAGGATAATAAAATATCCCTAAGGCTCAAATAAATTCTCTATCTGATCAAGAATGGAATCTTATACCAAAAGAACTTTGAAGGTGTGTACCTAAGATGTGTATCTAAAGAAGAGACATCTGAGATCATGAGCACATTTCATGAAAAGTTGTGAAGTGGGAATCTCTCTAAAAGGATAAAACCTCACAATATCCTTAGGTCTATCTAATATTGGCCCACCATCTTTAAATATGCTCATAAGCATGTTATGGAATGCCATTCATGCCATATTTTTATCACAAAAGAGCTAAAGGTAGGCATGCCTTTACAACCAGTCATGATTGACAAACCTTTCACCTAATAGGGGCTAGATTTAATTAAAGTCAATAATCCCAACTCATTATAAGGTCATAGATATGTTCTAAAAACTAATAACTATTACACTAGATGGACTAAAGTAGTAGCTACCAAACAATGTAGAACTCAAGAAGTGATCGAGTTTTTAGAAGAAAACATATGCACTTGATTCGAGACTCTACTCTATTTGGTATATGACAATGGGTCTACATTAGTATCCATAAAAATGATAGAAGGGGCATATGATAATGGTATTATCATCAAGTTCTCATCTAACCATTAACCTCAAGGTAATGAAGTGTCTGGATCAATGAATAAGAACTTGATGAAGGCAATTAAGAAGTATGTTGTAGACAAACCTAGAACATGGCATAATCTCCTCAAATATGCCATTTGTTTAGATAGAATAAGAGTCAAACAAGCCTTTAAATCATCTCCCTTTTTATTGGTATATGGAAAAGATCCCATATTCCCCATCACACTTAAGCTACTAACTTATAAGTTTATGCAAGAGTATATGGAGGAAGACCAAAAAATTTCAAACTCAAGGATAGTTGACATAGTTTAGATAGAGGATGCCTGAGAAGAAGCTTTTGAAAAATTTAGAGATACCAGACCACAATGAAAAGTTAGTTTGATAATCAATCAACGGTCAAGGTGTTCAGGTAGGGAGACTTAGTTCTTCTTTGGGATAAGGCATTTGAGCCTAAGGGAAAACATGGTAAATTCACACCTATGTGGATTGGCCTATATTATATTTCATAAAAACTTGGAGATAATACCTTTAAACCAAAAGATCTACAAGGAGCATAGTTCACACTACCCACCAATAGGCAATATCTCAAGCATTACTATTTTGTTTCTCCACCTGGCGTATTCATGGAGTAAATCTATAAGGATGGTTAGAATTAGTGTAGGTAGGCTAGTTTAGTTCCCTTTTGTACTTTTCCTTCATGTCCCTTATTTGTAAATAATTTTGTATATATTTTATTGCTTTTCATTTACTTATTTCTTTTTTTCTTTCTATTATGTGTTTGTTTTTTATTGTGTGTTTGTTTTTTATTACTTTGTTCTTTTATTCTAATAAGTTCTTTTGGACAACCCTCGACTCAAAGTTCATTTGATTTCTCAAATAACTATATAAGTTTATAAATTCAGGTATGGATATTAATCATGTGATGATCATGGGCTTGAAATTTGAGTTTGATGTTATAATTTAATGAAACTAGTGAGGTTTGGCGAATAGGTCAACTGTTCCATAAGGACTTAAACATTATTTTGATCTAAATTTGGTTTTAAGAAGAATTATACATGTAGAATGAAAGTTTAAATTATTAAGGCACATTAATGTTTGCACTTAACAAATATCCTTTCTTGGGACAAGGATTACAACTATAGGTGAGCTTTTGAAGATCAAACACTTGACAAAATCCTTAAACCTGGCTATCCTAGTTCCCAACCTTTGCTAGAATGCCCAAAAGATATAAAAATAAGATCTTATTGAAAAATTAAAATATTTTCAAGAAATTTTGGTAATATTCATCGGGGTTATGGATGATTGGATGGTAGTGGAGAAAGGTCATGAGTGTATCCAAAGGCATCTCTATTAGACCTATGGATGACTCACTAGTAGCAAACCAATACCCAAACCTTCCCTAAACTAAGAGCATGATGATTAATTAGTATCAAAACATGCTCCAAGTCAAGGTTAATGATTAAAGACTTGAAACTTGGAAGTTATCTCCTAAATCTCATGGAAAACAATAAGCGGAATCAAAGTAGACACACAACATGGCTATGTTTTGATGTTTAATCCTAATTATATAGATGCAATATTTGTTTCAACCATGAACTTATCTTAATAATGGAATTGATCAAGTGGAATAAGTGACCTAATTATTTTTATAATCTAGAGTTTTAAGTTCTAATCTATTGTTATGTATCCCCCAGAAGTCACCATTTATTGAGGTCAACATACCATCATTTCTAAAAAATAAGGACACTTGTGCAACTCTAAACCTTAACATTGAAAACTTGACATGTTTTGTAGATTATCTGCATTTGAATATCATCCACACCTAATAAGTGTGGCATATTTGTTTATGATTTTTATTTAACATCACCTAATATTACTAAGAGTGGATATTCATGCTTCAATTACAAATTTCATGGGACCCTAATCATGTGGATTACACTTGAATTTTATACATTAATCCTCATTCAAGATTTTATTAGCTTTTGGTCTATAGGAACTCAATATTAAATCCATGTTCTAAATTCCTTGAAACCCTCCTATGAAAACCCTTGCTTAGATCTTTTAGTTTAAATCCAAATTTTGTGGGAGCAAATTGGTGGGATCACTTTAAAAAATGTAATGAACTAATTTTAATTTTTATGATAAAAATTAATCATGTTTTATTAAATATAACCAAGCCATAGAGTGAAAATAATGTTTGGTCCCTTTATATTTCACCCCTCTTTATTCCCTTTTATTTTAAAATTAGGTCTAACTTTCATGTTTGTAGGGTCATTGAATTTTCTAGATTAATGTTTTAAAACATAAATAAGACATTATCCCTAAGACTTTAACATAAGTTTTTACATTGTCCTGATCTCTAACTTAAATATCTTTATTCTTCACAAGATCGACGATTCACACTTCATCAGGAAACATTGATCAAATAGAGTGAAAGAGACCCAACAGAAGGGATTTCATCCATCAACCCAATCTCACTCAATCACTTGGATCACAATCAATGGCTCGATAGTGTGATCATATGAATTTTCCAAAGAGAGGAGGTTAGATCAAGTGTTAGTGAAATCAACACATTAACATAATAATGCCTCTAAGCCTAGATATTAGGGGTATATTAATGAATAAACAACAATTTAAAACCAAACTAAAATACAAATAACAATAATCTTTACCTTCCTTGATAACTCTAAATGATTTTATTGTTGGCTTGCTCAGATTGTGCTCAAAAGGTTTTGATCAATGGGGCTTAGCTATCTCCATCTCCTCTTGGCACCATGCTTGTCTTGGCTGGGCTTGATTTTGTCATTATAAGACTATGAATTTTCTTTATGGATAAACTCCAACATTATAACTCTACAATGTTTTAAGCTCCCTAAATGAAGAGCTATAGGCTTGCTCTTATAGGCTTCAAAATCACTTGGAATGGGTTAAATTAGAACCTTGGTTGAATTTATTAGCCTTGATTGAGTTTGAAAGGTGTTTTTGGTATATTCCTTAGATATTATTTTGAAATTTATCAAAATTGATAATAACTCACAAAAGGTAATGACTAGCTTTTAAGATGCTCTTGATATTTGAATTTTTTTATAATTGATTTAGTTGCTAATGGATGAATTCAATTAGGCATTTATTAGGATTTGTTTAGGGTTTGATGTTAATTAACCCTTGTTATGATTTTGAACATTTGTGAAATATTTGAATTAAATGATGGTGCATGTGTTCAATTTAATTGATTAATAAGCCAAATTGATTTATTACATGGTATGAATCTAAATTTGAGACATTTAAAAATTCTTAGTTTATATGGCCAATGGTTCATAAGAATTGGTATAAATATAGATATGAAGCCATTGGTGGCCAATTTTAGGTGTTTATATTTTTCCCCTATTTGGGAAGATGTTGCAAAACCTTAGGCACAACAATGTCTTCACAAAGAATGAAAAAGGCTTATATGACAAAAAGAAGATGATGGTTGAAGAAAAAAACTCCCAACAATGTTTGGGAAAATTAATATGATGCCCCCTTGAGGGAGTGGATATCTTATTAGGTAATGTAAAATCCATCAAAAATAAGCAAGAAGAAATATGGAACTAACCCATGGGTGAGTTTAATCCAAACAAGAAAATTCTTGCATGCATTGATTTAAAAAGGATACTAATTTTCCCAAAGGTGGCTATAATCAAGAATAAAAGTAAAAATAATTATTTGTCCATAGGCTATTATAATAATTAAGAGGACTTGGATTGGCTAAATATGATGTTTGATATTGTGGTACCCTAATTAGAGCAAATTAATAAGCATAACTAGAAGATAAAACTTGTTTCATAGATTAAATATGAGTGGATAAAAACATATATGTGATGGTCTAATGACTAAGGAAGACACAAAAAACCAAACATATAAGGATGCAAGGTGATACAAGAGATGGATAAAAGAATGAGATTGATCAATAGAAAAGTTTTAGTTGTACTAGCTAATGAGGAGATGCTCATCCTTATTAACAATAATACAAATAGAATGGCCAATGGGTGGATTTGATCAAGATGGGTGGAAGGAATTGCCAAGGTACCAAGGAGAATTTTTTTTGATCTATTTCTTGTAGACCTTCTTAAAGTTGATTTTTACTATAGCACATTATTGTATACATCATGATATAACACCATGAATACTATCCCAAAATATTCATAAGGATTGAATCCCAATCCAATAAATAATTGAAAATAATGCATCAATGATAAAAACCATGATGACAACGTTAACATTTGAATACGGATGGAATCAAGAATATGCACATAAAGAATCATCCAATGAACACACACATACTGAATCAAGGTAACATTTTTGAAAGCAAACAAATAAGAAAGTGAACAAATGAACAAACAAACAAAAAACACATAAACAAAAAAACAACTTGAAATAAACAAACAAACAAAAATCCTAAAAATAAAATCAAAAGAAAGCATCCTAACAATGATCATGCCCCATTAGGGTGAATCAAGGATAACTGACTAGGCTTATGCAAGACAATTTTTTATAGTTTTTTGAAATATTTGAAATGATTTTAGAATTTTGAACATCTTAACTTGATTAAGAATTATGAGACACTAAATGGTCCAAGCTCAAAAAATGGCGTGAGAATGGAAAATTGAATTAATGCTTGAAAAATGATGAGAGAATGATAGCAAAGGGGGACTGATCTGACCTTAACATGAGTCAAACATTGCCTACATAGTCCCAAGATTGGACCTTAAGTCATTATAGCTCTACCTTACATTAGAGGAATCTAACTAGTGTAGCATCCAGTTCAAAAAAATAGGCATAGTTGTTATAAAGGCATAATATGGCATAATAAATGGCTAGTTGGTATGTCAAGGAACAATAAATAATTTTTGCCCCTAATTTAGCCATAGGTGGTTATAATAGGTTCACATAAACAAACATGATTATAAGGGAATAAAAAATGAAAAAATAAACTACCAAAACTTTTATCTTGCTGCTCTAAAATGTGACCTCTATCTAGAATTCTTAAAACTACTGCTAACATTGATCTAAATCTTTATGTTAAAAGTGGAACCAATGGATGAACCAAGGTTAAACCAACTAAGTAGATAGAGTGAAAAAAATTTGGTATATATAATGGAATGGTGGGTCAAATAAATGATAGAATAGTGATAGGCTAGTAGGATGGTAGGATGATAAAGAATAATGTTGTGAGGGTTACCCCAAAGTGGTAAAGTTACTAGATGGGTATGCAACAATGCCAAAAGGAATGGTAAATGAAATGGTATGGTACATGTTTTAGTTTGGCTGATGATTGGTTTTTGGTTTGGATGTGTGTGGCTTAGGTATGGTAAATGGAATATGACTATATTGTTCTTATTGAAGTGGAGATGCACATCCTGATCATCAAATGGTAGAAACAGAATAATCATGTTAATTGCTAGCCCATACCTCATCTAAATAGTTACTATATCAATAAATTGATGTATATTTGGATAAAAATGATGTTATTTTGATCTTCATTGGTTGTTTATTTTGATTCCTTCAAGTATCGAGACAAGGTATCTTTGTAGCCTCTACAAATGAATGTATGACCATATATGGTAAATATGGATAAATGTTTGTTTGTGAAATGGAATGGTGGATGATAATGGAATGTGTAGTGATTGGGAAATAAATGAAGATCATGAATTTTAGGCACACACAACTTTTTTTATTTTCTATTTGACATATCTTTGGATGTTGTAGAGCCAAAGACTTCTAAATATTCCCTCGATAAGACCACTAGATTCTTCTATTGTTTAGGCCTGAGAGTAGATTCTATCTGATTAGGCTATAGATTAGAAGTTGTTTTGATTTATTATTTGATAATGACTTCATCAAGTAGTGAAGAACTTTTGTGCTCAGATATTGGAACCTTGATGAGGTTTCTACCAATGAAGTTATATTGATTGTCCCAGAGTGCCTCAGAGAAGGTTTCACTAAGGAATGTTGACCTTTAACTTTGATTTTCTTCTAACACCTTCAAAAAGTTTTCACTAAAATATAATAAGTTTGAAATTTTATTCTCTCTTAACACCTTCCAAAAGGTTTCACTAGGAGAGTGTTCTTCTTCTATATGATATTGGTCTTGGCCTCTTGGTGGGACAAGAAGCACACCTGATGGGACAAAAAGCACCCCACATACCAAGGACATGAATATGCAACTCATAAATCATAAAATGGATGCTTAAATATCTTTATACTTGTAGTTTTATCTTTTATTTTGATGTATTTATCATTCATGTATTTTTGAGTGAAAATTCATAGCATGGACTATGAAATCTATGGCCTGGACTCACTACTGGCCACAACTATGTTTGCTAGCTTACGACCTAAGACAATAAACTAAATAGGCCAATTTATGGAGCCTCATTTGAGGTCATGCAAACTCTATTTTCAATTTTATTTCTAAAACCATATGTTTTCTCCTAAATGTTTAGATTATTTCATTATTTTAACTTCAATTTGCATAGATTTTTCACAAAATATTGAAAGAAAACTTTAAACCTTTTTAATGTTTCTAATCATTTCTTAGTTTTGATTAAATTGTGTTTTGTTTTTTTAATCATTTCCTTGTAGGTTTTATTGAGATTTTTTGTTAACCATTTCATAAGATAACATGTTTATATTTTGTGGTTTTTCCTTTGGGTCGATAGGTCATTATCGATAGTCTTTATTGATCGGTGATGATTTTACTTAAATCTAAAACCTGAGAGATCAAAACAAAATATCATTTTCTAACACTTGAAAGTGATTCTAAGAAAGGGGTTATTCTATTATTTTTTCAAGGGGTAAATCAACATTTGAACACATAAATTTTTGATTTTACTAACAAAAAATTCAATATGGGTTTGAAATGTATTAGTCAAATCTTTAACACTTTGTTTTGGGCTTAAAACAAACTAGTCAAATGTCACACATTTAGGCATTTGGGATTAAAAATGAACATAAATTTTTTGTATCAAGTTATGTGTAGACACTCAAAAATGTCCCCTCAACCAGTTTTTGATGTTAAACTACCTCAGACCTATCCTTGACCCTTAGTTAACTATTCACCTAGTTAACTCACCCTTAAAAACACCTTTCTATACTTTGACATTCTTTAACACACCTAGGAAATTTTGTTAAACATTTTAAAACATTAAGTTAGGACCCATTTTAACCTTTCTAAACTTAGGAGTATGACCATCGATGGTTAGCCTAACCATCAATGGCTAGCCTGACCATCGATGGTTAGGCCTCTAGACTTGCAACACAAGAATAACCAACTGTAGGCAAGATAAACACAAGCAAAATGGAAACTTTACCATGCAAACCTTATAGCTTACCATCCCTTAGAGTTAGCATCTTTATCCTAGACCAACTTGGAAACTTCCTTCCTCCTCACTTAGCAACTTTGTGCTATAAATTAAGGGATCTTGGAAGAGAAAAGAATCCAAAAATTGCATCCAAGCTCTCTTGTTTTCTTTGTGTAGGCATACAATATACTAAAACTATATCCACTTGAATTTTGAAGGATAGAGTACCATTATATTATCCAATTTCATTCAAATTTTTATTGGTTTCCACTTTACATCATACAGGTATTTTTTGCTTTTTCTAGCATTTTCTTTCTCCACAAAATCTTTTTGTCTCGATCAGATCACCTTTACATTATCCCTTACCTTCAAAACATATCCTTAACCTTTTTACCACTTTACACTCCATCCAAACTTCATTTCAATTCCATACAACTTTCCACAGTCAACCATAATTGATTATTACAACTAGCACTAATTAC
This sequence comes from Torreya grandis, assembly GCA_037957365.1. Lineage (NCBI taxonomy): Eukaryota > Viridiplantae > Streptophyta > Pinopsida > Cupressales > Taxaceae > Torreya > Torreya grandis. Next base: position 730,821 of record JARHVA010001397.1, read on the forward strand.
ATCAACCATCACCAGTTACCTAACCATCATTAGTTAGAACAACTATCTCTAGTTAGACTAACCACTGATGGTCACTATCAAGGAAAATAATAGATTTTTATTTCCTCTCCTTTCATACCCAATTAGACCCTGTCTCTTTTTGGCCTATCTACAAAACCTACTCACATACTCTAAACCTGAACTTGACCCACTTGTGCATGGTATTGACCTGTTGTGCTATAATTTTTTTGAATAGGTACATTATTTATTTCTTGCATAAGCATTTATGTTATTATCAATTTATCATCTTTCATTTCTATTGTCAAAACATTTTCATCATTAGGGAAGTGGATTAATAGTTATCCAAGGGAGATTTTCCTTGAATCTAGTGTGTTATTAGGTAGTCCACCCTTCATATTCATCTAACAAACAAGTTGGTTTAGTGTAGTCTTATTGTAGGTAGTCCTTCCTCACCAAAAATGATCTCCCACTTTGTCTAGTCATCAATGAGCACAACATTTAACTAGGTACACAACCCTCATCTATTATTTTTATCTTTGTTTCTAAAAGTTAGAAATAAATTTAGAAACAGTAGGAAACATTCTAGCATGCCCAGTGGGACCCCTTCCGGGTTCATAGTTTTTTTTAGGCATATATTTGCATTAGTAAAAATTCATGTTCCTACATTTTTATTATTTATAAATTCAAAACGATATAAATTTATTTTCTTTTCTAAGAATAAAAAAGAAACCAAAAAAAGGTTTTCATCTTAGGGATAGGTTGCATTTTCATCCTACATTAAGTGCATTGTAGTTATTCCTTATTTGCATGAAAAGACATCAAATATTTATTTTGGTTAAAATCTAGTTCATTCATTATCTTTCTAGCTTAATGCTTAACTCACCTAGATTAACTAAAATCATTTTAAATGAAGTGTAACACACTTATGTTACACTACCAAAATACTTGTATAGAATAAACATCAAAACTTACTTAAGACAAGGCCCATTGGAATTTCATCACCCTTTGGATCACCTTACCCTACCTAGAAATTTCACTTGGATTTCACTACCAAGGGGAGGACCCACTCCATTCTCTTGTAGAGTATAAACTCTAGACAAATGGTATCTATTAGGTAAGCGTCCTAACTTGGCTTTGGGTTTATGAAGTGCAGGGAGCAAGCCCCCAGTACCAAGCCACATACCTAGTCTAGTGAAAATTATTTGAGCACTAAAATTAAACCTAAAACCATCCATATATTGATCTTCTAGTACCTAACTTGCAAGTCAATTTCCCCTTTCACATTCTTTAATGCATAAGCCAAAAGTGATTTAAAATAAATCCTAGGATTAATTATGATTTTAGTGTGTGCTTTGTTTGATTTGGGATTTTATTTGTTTTCTCATTATTTAAGGTGATAGATTCATTGTCCATTTATAATTTCTCATATGGTCTTAACCAGACAATAAGTGAGAAATCAAAACAACCAACCACCATCTTCTTCTTCATCTTCATCCCTAGATTACACCTCAGATGTTGATAAATCACCCCATGCTTTACCACACCATTCTACCCCACCTACCATGCCTCCAATGATTCTTGAGGGAGATCTAGATTTGGCTACTTTTTTGTATAACAATCTAGTGGATTTATAACACTATCTTAATACCTTAGCCTACCATACTTCGATAGCTTTGGTTCCTCTTATAGATCCACCCTATGGTATGCCACACCACCTTATGGTTGGTGTTACATCAACTCAACCTTTTGTTATCCAAGCTTATTCTTATACCATTGGTTCATCTACCACCACCACCCAAACACTCAATACCCTAACCAATACTTCTAATGTTGTCTCAACTTTACCCCTTGTCGCTTACACTCCTTTTACTGGTGTGGTGTCTTCCACACCCATTTCTACCATTCCCTCACACTTAACCAATATACCAACCTCAACCCCCTTTTAGATCTTGATGATATCCATACCATAAACACTCCCCCCATTATCACTATGGTAACTACCCATCAATAAGTCATAGGAACTTTAGTGTTACCAACACAAACATTTCCCCCATCGACCAACCCAAATGTACCCCTAAACTAGCTATTATCAATTCCCCTAAAAGTCCCCACAATAACCTATCAATGTATTCTCAACTCATAGGGATATATTACACCTTCCACTTAACCCTTAATGCCTATCAGTCTTTTTGGGGCACTATCCCAACCTCAAGTCACCACATACCAATATGTACCCACTTGTACCTCCTAATGCATACCAATTCATAACTATAAACCAACCTCAATATAACTTATCACCTAATTATTTAGTTTCCCAACCACAACCTAACCTAATAATGATGTTCATGGACAATATGACCCAAATCAATTCATCTATCTCTAGGTCCCATAACCTTTTATCTTATGACCAAATCTATAACAAACCTATCAACCCATCTATTCTAATTCATGCTTATCCTCCTCAATGGGAGCTCCACAAATTCTCTAAGTTTCAAGGTAAGGAATATCCTCAAAAACATTTGAAGGCATTTCACCATTATTGTTACTTGATCACCTATGATGATGCCCTTGTTCTCTAAACCTTCCCTATGTCTTTATCAGGACCCACCTTGGATTGGTACAATGCTATCCTCAGCAACATTTGAAGTCATTTCACCATTATTATTACTTGATCCCCTATGTTGATGCCCTCCTTCTCTAAACATTCCCTATATCTTTATCAAGACCCACCTTGGATTAATACAATGCCATTTCTAGGCACTCTATCTTTTCATTCTCCCAACTTGCCCAAATATTCTTAGAAAGTTTTTCTATGAACATATCCAAGAAGGTATCCATAACTGACCTCTATTCCATTAGGTAGTTTGATCATGATTCAATTTATGACTTCATTACATGATGGTGAGGTCTCATTAATAAATTGTCCTTTTCACTACCCCAAATAGAACTTATTGAAATTTTCTCTATGGGTTTTGTAAAACACAATGCTCCCACTCTTTAGGTGCAGACATTTAGAACCTTTGATGAAACATTTATAATGGTGCACAAAATTGAAAACCATTACATAAATGAGGGTAAATTAAAATTATGAAATAAGAATTTCACTTTTAAACCCAATGATCCCTCTATCACAAAGATAACCAACCAACCCAATACCAAATCCAAAACATCTACAAATGTGGTTGTCTTAAAAATTGTGCCACCTCCAACCATTAACCCATCACATCAAACCGCTCCTTTTAGCCCTTCTTACCCACCAAACTAAAATAAAAATCAGGTTACCCCTAAGTAATTCACACATATAGGAGAATATTATGCCTCTATAATAGATAAACTACTCAAATCTAACCTTATTCAACTTCCACCAATCAAGACACCTCAATAATTTGACCCCTTTCACCCCATGATAAGGTGGTAAAATGAAAATAACCATTGTGTTTTTCATCGAGTTATTAGACATGACATAAATTGGTGTAACACTTTTAAAATCCTTGTCCAAATCTTGATTGATAATGGTGAATTATCATTTAAAAACACCAATACAACTCCTAATCATTCCCTCAATATTTTTTACAAACCTTTTCATAACCATGCTCAACTTACCCAACCCCATGATAACCAAATTGAACCATCATCATCTCATGAGGCACACATAATCAATGTCATCATACATGAGCCTATGGTGGATGATCCCCACATTTCTATTTCTCCTTCACCAACCTCACCTATGGAAGAAATAAGTTTACCTCTTATCCCTTCAAAGACCCAAATAAAAAAATCTATAGCCCCCGTGTCTTCACTTGATCAAACCATACCCATGCCCACTTCTCCTTTCATAGAAATAGTTATTGATTTAACCACCTCTTCTTCCACACCACCAAATAGAATGGTATAACCCTCCTCTTTTCCTTTGGATATCCTAGTGAAGGAATAAATTGGGACCATACCTACACCCCTAACCAAAGAACAATCCATTCTTTTAATCAGCCCACAAGCAACCATTACCTCATCTACCAAACTAGGGATTTTGGAACCTTATATCTTAAATAAAGATGATGGAACCCTACCTTATTCCTTTCATAAGTGATTAATATTTGAAATGATTAATCAAGAAACAAAACCTATTTATAATCCTTTTTCCTAGTTAGTGTAAAGTCTAGAATTTGTCTCATAACCTAACCTATATAGAGCCACCTTTTGGCACCATCTAGGGCTCCCATTAAAAAACATATATAAACCTTCAACCTTTTTGGCATCCACCCTCAAAACTATTATCACCCCATCATCAAACATTCCTTTCTCCCAAGACATTAGAGAATCATATCACCCACCTCCACCCAGATCATCTCATAATTTTCTTTCTAAACCAACCAAGACTCTAGGTATCATTTCCACACCTAGCATCACCCATCCACCCATCAAATTAGACCTAAACCCCTCTAGTCCACCTTATAAACCACCAACCAAGATAGATTGAAGGGTAAAATTTCCTAAACCTCAAGCTCGACCTATGAAACCTCATTCTCATTTACCATCTATTTTGGGACCCCACCCTTCTACCATCATAGTCACCTATTCCACTTCAATTAAACCAATGTCCTTTTCTATGCCTACCCTTCCATTATGCAAGTTGTTGACTTATTCATCATTATTAGCTAGTTTATCCCCTTCCAATTTCCCACCTATTATCAACCCCTTATCTTCTACTTTGAAACCATCCATCTGTAACCCAATCACAACTAAGCCGATGTAACCCAAACCATCTAACAAAGTTTCTGAACCACCTACATTTTCTAAGGTCATGACCACACTTAAGAAGGTTCCTATTTTATCTATGAGCATTTCAACACCCCTAACACCTCTAAATGAATCCTACTCAATTATTTTATAGAGGTTGTTGCAAATAGCCTCCATTAAACTTCCACCTATTAAGTCATTTACCCCCTCTAATACCAAACACTCTTAGTTATATGATACTTAGATCTATGCATACCATAGGATGCCAGGACATGACATAGAAAACTACAAAGATTTCCAAGCTCTTATTCACCACTTATATGATGATGATAATCTATTATCAGATGAACCATTTTCACCTCCCTTACCAAACCAACTAAGTCAACCACTATCCCAACCTACACCTACTTTTCCACTTTCACCTAAGATTAGGGGGAGGAACCGAAGCAATCACCTAGTCCAACTGAGCCCATTGTCCATACCATCCACATGATTACTCTATCATAAGATCAATAAAAAGGTAAATGAAGAGCCAATGTGTATATCCTATAGATATGTCCCTAAACCTCCTAACCTTCTAAGCAATCCCCAACATTGACACCTTTACCTACACCATCACCAAGGCTAAAGGTGTCCATCCTTGGTGCCCCACCATCTAACCCTTCTGAATCCATTCAATGAACCATGTTAAAATAACTCCACTAGACACCAGTCAAGTTGAGTCTTTATGAGTTAATAAACATGTCACCTCATCATCATCAAGCACTGATAGAGGCTCTACAATCTATATAGGTTTAACTAGATGACCCTCAACCTCTTACATCCTTCATTGGAGTCCTCTGATATTCTTCCATCATCATCTTCTAGGATTTTGAGATACCTCTGACCCATCTCGAGGAATTTGACCCCCTCTCTTTGTCACCACATATATTAATCACACCTGCATCAAAAGGGTAATGATATATATTTGTGTTAGCATCAACATAATATCATCCCATGATTTTTATTGGCTACATTTACTAAATAACATCATGGCTAAAATCACATCAATTTTTCACTCCTTTAATGACACAATGGCTACTACATTAGGGACTATTATCCTTCAAATATGCTTGGGGCCTCACACTATTATTTACCTATTTTATGTTGTATAGGGTGAGTTCTAATATAAAATTCTACTCAGATGCCCTTGGATCTAAGCTATGAGTTTTATCCCCTCTACTTTACACTACTATGTCAAATTTGAACATGACGGATAGGTTATAACCATCAAAGCTAATCCCAATCCTTTTACATCTTGTAATATGACCAATAGGCCTAATGATGTCCTTCCACATTCATCTCCTACACAATTAATCAACCCCATTAACATAACTACACCACCAACCACAACTTGTAGTGCTTCTACTATCAAAAATAATGAAGCCTCAACCAATGCATCTATCTCTTCTTCCTAGATTCCCATCGACGATTCCTTGGCAAAAAATTTCTAATCTCTCTCCCTTGGGAAATATTGAATTTTATATTTAAATTATTTTTGTACTTTACATGAATATTTGAACCTTTAAAATGACCCTTCTTATAAATACATCATAGGAACCATCACCCCCTCTGGACTTCTTAACATTGAACAAATTTTGTTTATGGGGGACTTGATTGAGCACTCCTCACTCCTATCACCACTACATATATTTAAACTTTCAATTTTGATTTTCCATTCATTGGAGTCCTCTGACATTCTTCCATCATAACCTTCTAGGATTTTGAGATACCTTTGACCCATTTTGAGGAATTTGACCCCCTCTCTTTGTCACCACATATATTAGTCACACCTACATCAAAAGGGTAATGATATATAGTTGTGCTAGCATCAACATAATATCCTCCCATGATTTTGATTAGCTACATTTACCCAATAACATCATGGCCAAAATCACATCATTTATTCACTCCTTTAATGACATAATGACTACTACCTTGGGGAATATTGTCCTTCAAATATGCTTGGGGCCTCACACTATTCTTGACCTTTTTTATGTTTTAGATGGTGAGTTCTAATATAAAATTCTACTTATATTCCCTTGGATCTAAGCTATGAGTTGTATCCCCTCTACTTTACACTACTATGTCAAATTTGAACATGAAGGATATGTTATAACCATCAAAGCTGATCCTAATCCTTTTACATCTTATAATATGACCTATAGGCCTAATGATGTCCTTCCACATTCATCTCCTACATAATTAATCAACCCCATTAACATAAATACACCACCAACAAAAACCTTTAGTGCTTTTACTATCAAAAAGAATGAAGCCTCAACCAGTGCATCTATCTCTTCTTCCTAGATTCCCATTGAGGATTCCTTGGTAAAAACTTTCTAATGTCTCTCCCTTGGGAAATATTGAATTTTATCTTTAGATGATTTTCCTACTTTGCATGAACATGGGAACCTTAAAAATTACCCTTCTTATGAACCCAACATAGGAGCCATCATCCCCTTTAGACTTCTTAACATTGAAAAAATTTTGTTTATGGGGGACTTGATCGACCACTCCTCACTCCCATCACCACTCCATATATAGATAATCCAACCTTTCACTTTTGATTTTTCCTATCTAAATAATCCAACCTTTTCCAAAATCTATCTTCATCATTACACTTGTAAATGATTTGGTATGGGCCTTTATGAATAATGACCTTACAAATTACCCATTATTAAAAATTAGAAACCTCATGAGTTCTTTGGTCTCAAATTTGAACCACCAAAAGTGCCAACCTCACCAAAACCTATTTCTACCCCTATAGAAGATATTCCATCCTCACCTATTTCATCTTCCCAATCCAAAGACTCTGACATCATCCCATCTAGCTTTTTTTCATCAATATAGTTAGTTTATACCCACTAATCTATCAACAAGGTGGCTAAATTGAAACCTTTCCTCTTATCCATCTCAAGATGATCGATTGTGATTCACCCACCATTCATACCATTCAAAATCAAGATGATGATTCCATCCTCAACTATATTAGTATAGGATATTCTTATATCCATAAATATCTCTCTCTTAAAAACTAAACCATGCTCAATAACTCAACTATCATTGTTAACATAGGGACCCAAGAGTATCCTCATATCATTAAACTTGGCCAATCCTTAAACTTAGATGAGCAATGAGATTATCCCACCTTCCTTCAAGACCATAAAATCACATTTTCATGGTTTTATCAAGATATGCCTAGGATTGACCCATCTATCACTCTCCATAACATCATTACCCATCCTGAGGCTAAGTTATTATGGCAAAAGCTTCACAAAATGCACCCTCACATAGTTTTTCTCATCAAAGAAGAAATTAAATGTATTATATCTATCGACTTCATTCAACCCATTAACTATCCATAATGGGTCTCTAATATTGTTTTCATTACCAAACCCACTAGGGGACTCCACATTTGTGTGGATTTCCATGATCTTAACTTTGCATGCCCCAAAGATGACTTTCCTTTACCCAATATTGACAAACTAGTTGATCTTACCATAGGCCACAAGATGTTATCTTTCATGGATGGCTTTTTAGGATATAATCAGATCTTGATCATCCCCTCAGATCAACATAAAACCACCTGCATTACTCCTTGGGGAACCTTCTACTATCAGGTCATGCCTTTTGGTTGAAAAAATATAAGATTGACTTATTAATGATCCATGACCTATATATTCCATGATATTATCCATAATATTGTAGAAGACTATGTGGATGATCTCTTTGATATATCCAAACACCACAAGGATAATCTAGTTATTCTTGCTATCATCTTCAATTGACTAATTCAATTCCATGTCAGGCTTAATCCCAAGAAATCCATTTTAGGGGTTCTCTTTAGGAAGCTCCTAGGATTTATCATTTCCCTCCATGGAATTTAAATTTATCTTACTAAGGTCATGTCTATCTTATAAATTCCTAATCCAAAAACCATAAACAACTTTGCAATCTATAGGGAAAACTCTAATCTATCTATCACTTCATCTCCCAGCTATCAGATAGATGCCAACCCTTTTACCATCTCTTTAATAAAGACACCTACTTTATATGGAAAAAATATTATTAACAAGCCTTTGATTCAATCAAGGAGTACCTACTTTCTTTGCCAGTTCTTATCCCACCTAGGGATGACCAACCTTTCTACCTTTACATATCCATCATTGATCACTCTTTAGGTGAAATGCTAGTTCATAGAGATAAATAAAACAAAGAGAAAGACATCTATTATATTATCTACATGACTATGTAGTATAATAAATGATATACCCATCCTAAAAAACTGTCTTTCTCTCATTTTTGTCACCTCTAACTCTATCATTACCTTCTCAATCATAAAACATATGTTATTACCAACACTGACCCACTCAAGTATATGCACTCCAATCCATACTAAAATTAGTGTATGGCTAAGTGGATCATGCTTATACCTAAGTTTTATCTTGAGTTTATTTACTAAAAATCCATTAGAGGGTAGGTCATCCCTGACCAATTGGCTAAAGCTTCCCTCCTAGATAACCATCCCATTTCATTGACCTTTCTAGATGAGTCTATTGTGACTCTTTCTCAAGAAGAACCCCCTTACCAAATGACCATGTTTTTTAATGGATCTAAATTACAACATGGTGGGGTTGTGGGCATAATTCTCATTCCCCTTCATGGATAACCTATTCCACTTCCCTTTAAACCTAACTTTAAATGTACTAATTATTGACCAAATTTGACACGATCAAATATGGGCACCCCTATGAATTTTTTTTAATGTTTAAACATTTATATGGGTCCTAAATTGTTTCATTAGGAGTTTTAGCTTGTTATATGATTTCATTTGAGGTCACTTTAGTTTTATTCCTTGCCACATTAGCTAATTTATCCATTTAGGGGCCATTTCATGTCATTTTGAGAGTCATTAATGAATTTGACACATTTCCTAAGGTCCTTAGGTGTCCAATTTTAGTGTAAAATGTCCAAGGGGTCAATTTAGATGTTTAACATGTCAATTACATTAGATACTTGTAGACTCCCTAACTAAAATCATAGAAATCATCACAAAAAGGGGAAAATTAGCACTTGTATAGATTCTTGGGAAGTGTTCCACATGGGAAATATTGTGGGGGGTCCATATATACTTATAAAAATCATATCCAAAGTTAATTTTTGAGGCTAAAACTATTATTTACTTTTTAATTTTTGGGATAGATTGAACTAGACTTTAGGTTTTTACTTAGTACAGAAGGTACATGTAGTTTTAGAAAAAATAACTTTGGGGAATGATAGTAATTTAGGATACCTTAATTATAATATATGTATTTTGTAAAATTATCAAATTTTTTGTATGAACAATCACTAACAAGTTAACTATGTAGATCTGATAGCTATTTGGTGCACCCTTCAGATCTTAGTCTTGTATGAGCATATCCATACAAACCAATGGATGGTGTTGGACTCAAAGGATGTGTAATACCTTCTCACATGGTATACATTCTTATTTTGAGGATTCGTGAAGGTTAGATGAGTGGTTTATCCCATGAGTGTAGAAGGGTGTTACCATGTGCACTCCAGTCTTAGTTTTCCATGTTTTACTAGTGTTCTCCCCTATATGTGTCTCTTTTAACTTGGGAAGGGTGTTATTTAATTTTTTGAGTTAGGTGGTCACCTATTTATATGTTCTTGGGTCTCATAATGATATATTTTAGGTGATTTATCATCTTGTCCACCTATATTTTCAGTTCTTTGCATTCTTCCAGATGTAATTACCTATATGAGCTTGCTCATACTCTATTTGGGATAGTGACAAACATGTTAAATCTTCCCAAGCCATTGGGATTTATGGAGGATTCATATATACATACATACATACATACATATATATATATATGTATGTATGTATGTATGTATATGTATATGTGTGTGTATATATATATATATATATATATATATATGTATTTATATGTATATGTATATATATATATGTATATATATATATATATAATATATATATACATATATATACATACATATATATACATACATACATAAATACACACACACACACACACACACACACACACACACACACACACACACACACACACACACACACACACACACACACACACACACACACACATGTATAAGGAGAATGTATAAAAATTACTTTAAGCACATTCAGCATGCTCAAATTGACATCAAAAGTCTTTGTTGGCTCTGTCCAACATAGGTGCAGGGGTTTTCCATGCTAAAGAAGATGGCTTGAGCATATATATATATATATATATATATATATATATATATATATATATATATATATATATATATATATATATATATATATATATATATATATATATATATATATATATATATATATATATATATATATATATATATATATATATATATATATATATATATATATATATATATGAGGATAATGTATAAAAATTACTTTAAGCACATTTAGCATGCTCAAATAGACATCAAAAGTCTTTGTTGGCTCTGTCCAACATAGGTGCAGGGGTTTTCCATGCTAAAGAAGATGGCTTGAGCCTAAATTGAAAGAATTCAAGAATGAGAAACATGAATCTTGAGTTTTTAAGTACTTTTTAGGTGTCTTAAAATCACCAAAAACTTTTCCTTACTCAAACTCCATACCCTATTAGTATACTCAGTTCATTGACACCTACAATAGCCTGATGACATCATGTTAACCATAGACAAGAAGGTTTCTAGTAAGTTTCAAGCACCAATAGGATGGATGATAGCATTCTAAACCATTTGATATTAAATTTTAGAAATGGGAGGTGTCATATTATTTAAAGCATCAAATGATTGATTTTTGAAAACTTAGTCCCTAAAAAGACCAAGTAGAGGCCTAGGGGTTTTTTGAGATTCCTCGTACTCTGCTTGGAAAGAAAACCATAGTACCTAATTGTGGTCATTTTCTATCCCTTGGAATATAAATGAATTGTGAAAGGTTTGAGGGAGTAGAGTAAATTATAAGAACATATTTTAGATGTATAAATAGAACTTAAAACACATTAAAGTGTTTCAATGACATATATATACCTGTAGGTGCAAATGGCCTTCTGGTTCCATAGTATGCAGTTTTGAGTATGATTCTCATCAAAACAAGATGAAAAACCACATATAGTGATCATTAAATTAACCAAGGTCAAAAAATATGGTACATTAAGATCATTATTCCTTAGATACATCCACATGAACCCTCATGCTTAGAAATGACCACCTATAACCATCCAAAAGGATTGAGATAACAGTAGGCTATTTCAAGCATTTGATGGATGATTAGAGAGGTTTTGAGGTAAGTGAAAGATATATCAGTGATATTATGACTCCAAGACACACAAAAAAACTCAATGTGTCATAAAAAATTCAAGCATAAGTGTTTTCATTTATAGGCACCTTTCTTAAGTAAAAAACATAGTCCTAATGTAGAACCGACATGCAGAAAGGACCAAAATTGGGAAATAAGTGTGATCAAGTTACAAGAAGAAGATCAAAAGATTAGGAATAAGTTATGTTTTATGAAATAGAAAACATATTTAATACCATAACAAACACCATGATTAGGTCCATCTGAAGCCATGGTCACCTAAAGGCATACACTTAAAATGACTGTCTCAGTCAGGATTTTGCAGACAATCTTGTGTTATAAGAGTATAGTGATGGGTCAATAGGTAAAATTGTTGGAGAGAGAATTTAGAGGTATCATATATGGTTTTCAAACCTATATTAATCTTCTATATGAGCATAGGTCATGGAAATAACCTCCATTTTCCACAAAACATAGTCTCATACCCTGCCTACCCTTACAGACTGCCTTGTTCATAAGTCTACCTAGAAAATTTGGAAATTTTGAGGTCTTATGCATGGATTTAAAGGATTAAAATAATTAAATATTACCATTATTAGTTAAATAATATTATCCAATGGTAAATTTTTTAAGGATAATAGGGTAAGTGCCCCCTATTTGGTCTTATATAGGGAGCACTTTTCCCCTTGCATAGACCCTATAACTCTATGGAAATAGGTGAAGTTGGTGATTATAAGGAAAAAAGAGATCAAATTATGGTTTTATAAGATGTATAACATCCATGGAAAGCTAATAAACCTTTCTGTAATATTTTAAGATAAACAAGGTAATCTAGATAATGAAGTTTGTAAGCATGGTAGCTAAGCAGGATATGAGCCTAAGCCCTCATGAGGGATCATTTTTAATTTTAACCTTTGCCAAGAATTGAAATTTTTTTAGATCACCTTCATGGAGTTTTAAATTATTTTTAGGATCCATATAATAGTTTTTGTAAGGATAAAAAATATTTTTCAATCATCAGGTTGTAGGCAGACCTATTGGCAAGGTCAAGGTCTAATACCAAACAAGGGTCAAGTTTCATTCTAAGCTCTTGAAAAGATATTATAGTGATTGAAAAATGTTTGTTGAAGTATATAAGGGGTTTTTAATCCTTTATATTACAAATAAACCCATTAGGAAACCATTTTTGGCCTAGAATGTGCTCAGACCCTACCAAAGTGCAAAAAAAGGCTCAAAGGGTAACTTCAAATTCTTGGAACTTTCACCAAATTTTGCATGGGACCTTGAGGTGATTGGATAAGTTAGGGAGGGTCCATAAGAATCCTTTGTGGAATTTTAAAATGATTTTAATATATTTTCTTTATGAAAAAATGTTAAGAACATAACCAACTCAAAACCCTTGTAAACCCTCAATAAAGTCCTGATTGGGAAAAGATTGAAAATTAAGCATGAAGATGAAATTGAAATGCCATGAAAATTTGGTAGAATCTCTTAGACACCCTCCAATGAAATTTTTTTATATAGACCTATATAGAATAGGTCATAATAAGGATATTTTTAAACTTTTTGTGTGTTTTTCAAGCATAGAAAACTTTCAAGAGGCCAAATCACTTTTGGGAGAGAGTTTAAAACTTTTCCTAAGTCCTCATGTCCATTTTCCTAAGCCTATCTTTTATCTCTTACATTTCAGCTAGTCTAGTTTGTGGATAGTGAACACTTAGGGAAAAGTAGTGAAACTCAATTTAAAAATCTTTTTAAGGCTAATTTATTAAAATTGATGATATGGATACCTTTTAAAAGTGTCATTTCCCCTTGTTAATGGATTGGACTAAATAATTGTGAAGGTTTTAGCTGCCAAGGGTGAGAGGTACATGGAAAGAGCTCATTTTGGGACAATCATAGATGATTGTGCATGGACATAATGATAGGAATGATGAGAGTCCAATAAAATTTATGTGAGGGCTTGTTAGTAACCCAAATTACACAAACCCATCATCAAACTTGATTAGTTGCAATGATAAGGTAGTTTTGGAAGGAAAATCATGAGGGACAGTTTTTTGTGCAAAGAAAGGAGTTTTTAAACCACTTTGTAGGTGTTGAATTATTTGATATGAAAATTCTAACTCTTTATATTTCATGGATCACCCCATCTCTTCATCTACATGCATTGTAACTAATTTTCATCTTTGGACACTTATCCTTGTGCCTCTTGAACTTCTCTTTTCTCTCTCTTCTTCCAAGTTTTATAAATGTGAGCCATTTTGGCTATTGAAAAATGAGACCACATTTGGTATGGTGAAGCCATACTGAAATTACATTACACTTTATCTTTGAACATTAAATACAAGTCTAATTATGAGTTGTGAACTTTTTTTCTAAGTGTGTGAGTGATGAATAGTGGAGCCAATTGATTTTATCATCCTTACTCCCTTTATCCTTCATGTTTAAGCAAAAAATCTAATTTTAATAGGTCATGTGAAGTGTATTGATGGTACTAGGCTTTTATTCAAGAAAAATATTATCTCTATGGAGTGAAATCTACCCATAGATCAGTTTTCTTGTTGATTTTTCCATGATTGCTACCTTCACATTGAAGAAATTATGTTAAAATCATTCAATGCCTAGAATTGGTCTTGGAAAGTTTTGTTTCTTAGTAGGAGTTTTATATTCTGTGGGATATATCTTGGTGGATCACCTCTTTAGTGTAGTTTCCATTTTATGCAAAACATCTAACTCTTTTCATGAACAAGCGTTAGATTAGGTGATATCCATTTGAGGAAGAATCTAGGGAGCTATCCCTCATAAACTAGAGATTCATCTCTCTTACAAGTTACCCACAACTTGAGAGATGATTCAATGTTTTATCAAATTGTAGGTTATTAATATAGTGTCTTAGGGTACACAATTTGATGCCAATAGTTCTAACATGCCTGATGGGATAATTGGTCCTAATTGTTTCCATGTCAAGGTGAATGCTAGTCTTGACAAGCCCAAGGATGAAAAAATGTTTTAATATAGAATTTGGAGACTCCAAAAAGTTATAATTTTTTGTTTTAGATTAGCTTTTTCACATTATACTTCATAGTATTCACTAGATCATCTTCTAGTAGAGCATTCAATCAAGTCCCTCTATCTGAAGCTCCTCTTGAGGAAAAACATCATGAACCATTATTAACATTTAGAGATCCTAAAGAAGAAGGATCTGAAGAGGAATAAGAAGAAGTTAAGGATATAGGAGATCAAGAGGGGGAGGAAGAGATGTCTAGGTAACATGCTTTCTCAGCCTTCAACACCCAAAATCCAATTAATCTTGCTACATATGATCTTATTCCTCCCAATGCTACCAAAAGTCTCCCTATCTTTAATAGAGAGGGAGCTATTACTCCAATTGAGGGGACATTTCAAAAAAATTCAACTTCCACAATATCACTCAAACTAACATATCTATTAGACTACTTGCCATGTATATAAAGGGTAAGGCACTTGATTGGTATATGACATTGAATAGTGGTTCCATTACTAATTGGGATGACTTTGGAGAGTTGTTGGTGAACGTGTTTGAGAATAAGAGTGACCACACTTCACTAATTAATTAATTTAATGTGATAAGAATAGGTCCTAAGGAATCTATGGGAGATTTTAATGAAAGGTTTCAAAGGACATGGTATAGATTGACACCTATCATGAGGCTTCCTCTAAGTTTTGTATTCCCCACTTATCTCAAGGTTATTGACACTGATATAGTAGTAATGTTGCAATCAATGTGAGGATTTACTCTATCAAATTCATATGAGATAGTTATTAAAGGTGAGAATAGTTTGATACAAGCTATAAAATTACCCCCAAGAGTTTATATGCCTTTGTTTTCTCATATTTTAGTTGAAACTCCAAGTGTAGCAAAAGTTCAAAATTCTAATTCCAAGTCCATAACAACTCCAAAGAAGGTGGATAATGTTATAAACAAAGATGAAATGATTAGGTCATTACAAGCTCAGCTCAAACAATCTCAATTGCATGTAAGTGCTCCACCCAATCCCCAATATTATCCTTCACAAACTTATAGACCTCCACTGTAATAAAATTACCAAGGAAGAAGACAAGGTCAAAAAGGTTTCAATAATTATTCCAATGTCTATATTCCTAATTCATTCCATCCACAAGGACTATTGTTCTAGTCCATACTAATATGGTTTAAGGAGAGGAACATTTGGATTATTGGAGACAATTTCAAGGTTAGTTTGTGTATGATGGTGGAGAAGGAAGCCAAGCCTTAGTGGCACAAGTAGATACTCCTTGCATCACATTATAAGAATAAAATCTCATGCAAAGGGATACTCATAGAGAGGGTAGCAGCCAAAGTACAAGTTTTATGAAATTTTAAATCAAAGATAAGTATGTGTTGAACCAAAGCACATCAATTTTAGCCAACATAAGAGCCCAGAGAGATTTGGAAGGTGTTCTAAAAGAACATGTGACTCTAATTAATTAATCTCTAAGACCACAAAGTGTGAATCATAATATAAGACCCCATACTAGTCACACTCCTCATCAAAGTTAGAATGTGAAAAATGTTATCAAGCCTACAATGCATCAAGTTCAATATTCATAATTGACTTTAATAATTCAATAAAATGTGCATAATTCCTCTCTAAACATTTTTGATTCTTTGAATAATACCAAGACAAACATATCTCTTTGGGAAGTCTTGCATATGCCTAGTCAAAAAGAACTCCTAGAAGAACAATTTTCAAACATCTATGTAGCCCCTCAAGCTCCAAGACACAATGGTGTATCCCTTACCAATACACCAAATTATGTCCTAGAAACCTCCACCAAATATGAATATCCTCCACCTTTCTACCTCACACTCATTATGGGAGATAAATTGGTTCATAATTACATTGTGGATAGTGTAAATAGTACCATGGTTATGCCTAAGGTAGTTGTAGATAAGTTGGGGTTAAAATATTAACCACATAGCACATGTGTTGTTGCTTGATGGAACTCCAACCAAAATAGTAGGATTGGTTAGAGGATTGAAAGTCTTTCTACATGATTTTCCAAGTTTCCCCATTATGCAAGACATTGTGGTGGTAGACCTTCCATCTCATTTTGATATTTTCTTATCAAGGGACTTCATGGCTAAAATAGGAGGATACCTTTCTACTAATTTTTATTTTCTATATTTTAGAACAAGATATGGAGCTATGGTAACCATAATAACACAACCATTGGCAAGGTTTCATATTTAACCATATATGGAGACAAATTCAAATCATAATTATGTAATTAGTGAAGAAGAAGAAGAAGGTGTCATGGGTGTTGAAGCATCCTCTCCCCTTGATGGTATTTCTAATCTTTTCCTTGATGAGTATGGTACTAAAACATATGATCATGATCCCTTTACATTCATATAAGAGACTGATTTGGGAGTCTATTGTATGCATGAAGAAAATACTTCTATACCTGCACTTACTAATGAAGTTCATGAACTTGAAGGGATATGGGAAATGTTTTTTGAAGGCTCAAGAAGCAAATTGGGTGTAGGTTTTGGTGTTATGTTAGTCTATCCATCAAATAACCAATAATACTCTTCATATATATTCCATTTTAGTTGTACTTACAATGTGGTAGAATATGAAGGTTTAGTTCATAGCCTCCAATGAGCAAAGAAAAGGGGAATCAAGAATTTGAAGGTTTATGGGGATAGTGAGTTGGTCATAAACCAAGTGATAAACCAGGCTAAAACCAATAATTCTTTGATTACATCTTACAAGCATATGGTATGGGATCTACATGAAGATTTTAATGCTTTCAACATACAACCTATACCAAGAGATTCAAATAAGCATGCTGATAGGTTGGCTATCATAAGAGCACACTTTGACATAGTTGTTGATGTAAGTAGAGAGAAGGATAAATATCATATAAAGGTCATTGTGAGACCTTATATTCTATTTAATGAGTTGTAATGGCAAGTGTTTGAAAATGATAAACACATTGCACATTTTTTACAAAATGAGGTAGAATTTTATTCAAAGAACCAAAAGAAGTTTCATATTCAATATGAAGAGCAAGTCATTCAACTGAAGACAAACATTATACCTAAAGGTCTGGTTACCTTGGAGAGTGATTTCAATGAAGATGATTAAAGGAAGAAGGAAAGAGTGAGAATGTCCACAAAGGAAGAGAACTATGAAAGAGTCATGATCTTCAAGGACAAACTTATAAAAATTGGTAAGATATGTTCTATGTCTGAAAGGCAAGCCTTTATTGAATTATGTAAATAATTTCATGGTATATTTACTTGGGAATACAAGGATTTGAAATGGTTTGATCCAAGTCTAACTAATCACACCATTGATTTAGAACCTAGAGTTAAAATAGTTAGGCAAAAATAAAGGTCTATCAATCCCAAGATAAAGGAACTGATGACCAAATTGATTGAGTCTAGGATTATCTTTCTTTTCAATTACTAAACTTGGGTAGTTAATATTGTACCTATCTAAAATAAGAGTGGAGAAATTAGATGTTATGTGTATTTTAGAAACCTTAATAAGGTGTCTCTCAAGGATCATTATCCACTACCTTCAATGGATCAAATTCTACAAGTTGTTTTAGGTTCTTAACATTTTTCACTTCTTGATGGATATTAAGGATATAACCAAATATTGGTGAATGAATAGGATTAGTTTAAGAAAAGATTTACTATAAAATGGGTAACCTTTGCCTATAGGAAGATGCCTTTTGGTTTTTCTAATGCTGGAGCTACCTTTTAAAGGGCAATGGACATGGATTTTAAAGTGTTGATTAATGATATATTGCTTGTGTACCTTGATGATATAACCACTTTTTCAAAAGATGATAATTGTTGGGGAATCCAAGAACAACACACCCGTTCTGATCCCACTTGTTAGGATCTTACTCCTCAGAAAGAGCACAATATGATTACCAAATACAAGCAATTAAACATGCGGAATTATCCCAAGGTACAAGTAACTAGAATTCACAAATAACACAGAATATGAGAGACAATACACTATCTTGTATTAATACTTGTACAGAAAAGAATATAATAAAGAAGATGACACTTCTTCTCCCACCTTTTAGAGGCTTCCCACACCTCAAGTGTACAGTAATTCTTCTTCAAAAGTTCACTCTCCTACCAAAAATGGTCCCAACACACAACTCACACACATAATTGGTGTTCACCTCTCCAACCAGTCAGTAATAACCCTACCAGTACCAAGCAATCTAAAGTACTTCAAGTAGATCTCCCATGAACCTGCACCCTATAATTCAATAGACCATACTTACACATGTAGATCTCCTATGAGCTTACAACAACTTGCAACTCAATGATCTTACAATGGAAGGATCTTCCTTGCCTTCCTTTTGAGCTCATGATTACAATACATGCCAATGGGTCTATAAATAGATCCCAGACTTAAACAATAACTTAGACTCTTAGTTTACTAATAATAGACACGTAACTCAAGACTCAAAATAGCCTTTACATGCAAACAATTAGTTCAACAAACTAACTATTTATGCAACGAACAATTTTGGAACACAAAGGCAATTGTCATTAGTCCCTGTCTGACTAGTGCTGACCGACATTGGCCAACTCCCTGCCGATGCCAGTTGCCTTCTGCATTCATCATGACCAACATCGGTTATACTACCGACACCGATGCTTTTGGAACTTCAACAACCTCTCCATGTCTGCAACAAGTTGAAGCTTTTAGCTCTACAACCTAACAATCTCCCACTTGGAGATAAATAGTTGCAATTGTACCTATACCTATACATCATCTAGTTTATTCCCTTGGCTTTGTATCCCTCTTTAAGATCACTCTTAAAGACCAACCACCACAAACCCTATGGTGAAACACCTGTCATCCAAATCACCTACCACATCCACATCTACAAACCCATGTAGAAAAGAACTTGACCCTGCATAGCATGTGCACCTGCTATTAGTCCCTCTAAGAATCCACTGAACTGCCCTCCAATGCTTCTTTCCCGGATTGGCTCCAAACTTGTGACAACTCCCACTACTTGGGAAAACTCAGGTCTAGTAAATACCATGCACTTAACCTCATTATGTGAATTAAGACACTATTTTGTGAACTGTCCAACCATCGGCGTGCTAACTGGTCTCACACAATCATCCTAAAACAAAGTCAACATATGACCTTCCATGTCCCTAGAACACACTGATGCCAAAGAACCTTGCTGCTCCCAGATTCCTCATGACATACTTCTGAACTAGCTTTACCTTTAGTTTAGCAACTCCCTGTATATGTAACCCTACAACAAGCACATCATACAGTAATAGGATAATGTAGCTAATATTATCCAACCTGGTAAAGAGAAACACAATGATCAAACCTCCATTGTCCTACAGCTTATACAAGACCATATACCCTGGCCTTCCGTCTCATGTATCCATTTCCACTCTTCTTCATCTTAAACATCCATTTGTCTCTCAGTGCTTCCTTTCAGCTAGCAACTCCACCCAAAACTCCCATCTAGTTTTCCTCCAAGGAATCACATCCTTCATCCATGCCAAGCTCCCACTGTTTCCTAGATCTACTTACTCTGCTTCTTTAACAACTTCCTAGTTCTTTACCATCAGTGAGCAACAAGTAGTGTAAAGAAGGGAAATGATGAATTTGAGGCTTACTTACCCTTTAAGTCCTCCATATGGGCACTTGAGACTTCTTGATATCTTGTTATCCACCCAAAATTTGTCTCAGTGACTAATGCCAGTCACATCTTAGTCTGCACCTGATCGACGTCGGTTCCATGTGACTACCTCATCACCGATGTCAATTCCCCCTAACTGATTGTAATATTTATCTATCCCTAAGTCACCAACATCGAGTTGCACATAGCTGACATCAGTCCCTGTCTGGACGTCGATGTCAATTTTCTAGCTAACATCGGTCTTTGTGTTTTGCTTTTGAGAACTGACTTCTACCTGTGAGCTCCTTTTGGATTAACCCTTGTCCAAATCACCCTTACTCTACTCAAAATTCTTCTACCCCTTGTGCTGAACTCTATCCATCACCTTTTCCTTGAAAACCAAGACTTTCCTGCTCTTGTCACGAACATCAGATTCCTCAAGAAACGTTACCTTCTTCTTCTGCATACAAAAATCTTGATTCATGCTTTTCAAATCTGAAAGCATACCCTTTGACTCAAGAACATGCATCTCCTTCTTATTCATGTGACCAAGCCTATTAAGACACATCTTCGAATCTACAGCTGAAGTAGATAACCCAGAAAGAGAATCAATAATATAAGTAGATAGATAAAGTGTACCTACTTTCTTACCTCTTTCTACAATAAGTGTACCCTTGGTAACCTTCCAAGAGTCTACTGTGAGAGTTACTATGCAACCCTCATCACCCAAACTTCTTATAGAAATCAAATTCTACTCCAGAATTGGGACATGCATGACCTCCTTCAACACCCATGTGTTACCTGTCTGCAATTTTAGCTTCACTTTCCCTTTGCCAACCATCTAACAAGGCTTATCGTCCCCTAAACAAATTTCTCCAAAGTCTCCCTGGACATACTCATGAAAAAATTCCCTATTTGGGGATGCATGAAAAGAGGCACCAGAATATAAAACCAAGATTCTACTTTATCCAAAAAAATACCAGAGCATCCTATGCAACATAATCCACAACATCTACTTCTTCTTCATGTCTTTCATGCTGATCTTCAACCGACCTACAATATCTCTTTAAGTGCCCTTGATTTCCACATTTCCAACAGGTTATTCTGCCATACTTGGACTTGGATCTCCTGCCTATCTTTGACCTTGATCTCCCATGCTCCATCTTCTCTCTTTGCCTTCCTCTGCCTTCCACACTCAAAGCATTTCCTGATGATTCACCTGTGTTTTTCCTGCGAATCTCTTCATTTGAGATTACACCCACAATATCATCCACTTTTAAGATTTTTGAAGTAGACGTAGTATTACTAACTGCCATTACCAAACTCTCCCAACTTTCAAGTAATGAGCATAAGATTAAGAGAGCCTTAATTTCATCATCAAAATCAATATTGACTAAACTTAACTGGTTTACCAAACCATGGAAATCACTAAGATGACTATGTACAGATCCACTATCCAACATTTGCAAATTAAATAATTGCTTCATAAGAAATACCTTATTTAAAGCTGACGGTTTTTCATATAAATTTGCCAAAGATTCCATTAACTCTACCATTGTCTTAGTGTGTGATAAGTTGGAAATCATAGACGATGCAAGACTCAACCTTATAGATCCCATAGCCTTTTGATCAAGAACCTCCCATTCTTCATCCTTCATATCTTAGGGCTTGCAATCAACCCCACCCAATGGTAAGTACAAATCTTTTTGATACAGATAATATTTAATCTACATCCTCCATAATTGATAGTTCTTGCCATTAAACTTCTCCATTCGTAGCTTACTTTCTTTTGCCATTGATCTACTCCCACTCAAACAAAAACCCTTGTGAGTAACCTGTAATCAACACACACTAACCAGATCTAGTCCAACCTATTAGTATCCCAACCTAAAAGCTCTGATACCAGTTGTTAGGGAATCCAAGAACAACACACCTATTCTGATCCCACTTGTTAGGATCTTTCTCCTTAGAAAGAGCACAATATGATTACCAAATACAAGAAATTAAACATGCAAAATTATCCAAAAGTACAAGTAACTAGAATTCACAAATAACACAGAATATGAGAGACAATACACTATCTTGTATTAATACTTGTATAAAAAAAAATACAATAAAGAAGATGCCACTTCTTCTCCCACCTTTCAGAGGCTTCCCACACCTCAAGTGTACAGTAATTATTCTTCAAAAGTTCACTCTCCTACCAAAAACGGTCCCAACACACAACTCACACATAGAATTGGTGTTCACCTCTCCAACCAGTCAGTAATAACCCTACCAGTACCAAGCACTCTAAAGTACTTCAAGTAGATCTCCCATAAACCTGTACCCTACAATTCAATAGAACATACTTACACATGTAGATCTCCTATGAGCTTGCAACAACCTGTAACTCAATGATCTTACAATGGAAGGATCTTCCTTGCCTTCCTTTTCAGCTCATGATTACAATACATGCTAATGGGTCTATAAATAGATCCCAGACTTAAACAATAACTTAAACTCTTAGTTTACTAATAATAGACACGCAGCTCAAGACTCAAAATAGCCTTTACATGCAAACAATCAGTTTAACAAACTAATTATTCGTGCAGCGAACAGTTCTAGAACACACAGGCAACTGACATCGGTCCCTATCTGACTAGTGTAGACTGATGTTAGCCGACTCCTTGCCGATGCCGGTTGCCTTCTGCATTCATCATGACTGACGTCGGTTATACTACCGACGCCGGTGCTTCTGGAACTTCAGCAACCTCTCCATGTCTGCAACAAGTTGAAGCTTTTAGCTCCACAACCTAACAATAATGGTCATATGGAAAATCTAATAAATTATTTGAGAAGTGTAGGGAGTATGGAGTATATCTTAATCTAAATAAGTGCATCTTTATTGTCTATGAAGGCAGGCTATTGGATTATAATATTTCAAAAGAATGTTTGTCTATTGACCTTGAAAGGATTGAGGCCATTTTAATCTTGTCTTTGACTCTACACAAAAAAGGACTAGAAAGTTTCTTGGGTAAAATAAACTATTTAAGAATGTTTATTCTAGGTTTTACAACTTTGGTGAAGCCTATCATAGCCATGCTCAAGAAGAACCAAGATTTTGCTTGGACAAAAGAGGGTAATAATAGCTTTGAGTCCATAAAATAAGCAATTGAACAATCTCATACTCTCTTAAACCCAAAATTTTCCAAATATTTCATACTCTATATGTTTTCTAACCTTGATACAATCTCATCTATTCTTATGCAAAAGAATGATGAAGAAATAGAGCAACTAATTGCATTTTTAGCCAATGATTATAAGACTATGAGGTCAAGTATACATTTTTTCAGAAACAAGTTATAGCTATGATAAGAGGATTGAAAACAATTAGGTACATGGTTTCAAATAACAAGATACATGTCATGGTATCTCATCCTAGCACCAAGGAATTTATTATAACCAAAGATCTCAATGAAAAGAGAGCTAGGTGGATTACCAAGGTAGTGTAGTATGATGTTGATATCAAGGTAAAAAACTTGGTGAAAGGTAAGGGGTTATGTGAATATTTATCTTTAAGGGACAAAATAAGAATTCTTGGTCAATCAAGCTCATCCCCAATTAGCTAACCACATACCAGTTCAAAGTTGGACACAAGACATCATTGGCTTCCTCCAAAATGGTGAGTGTCCCAATGAATTGAACAAGTCTCAAAGAAGGTAATTTAAAATTCAAAACATTCCTTATTATATCTTAGATGGTATTCTCTTCTAGAAAGATTTCAATGGTGTTCTATTGAAGTGTGTTAATAATGATCAGTTTGGTATGTTACTAGAAAAGTTTCACAGTGGTGTAAATGGAGGTCATTTATCCCCTACAATAATAGATACATATATAATGAGGGATGGATATTATTTGCCTACCTTTTCAAGGATTTCTACAATTGGGATAAGATGTGTCCTCAATGTGCTTTCTTTGTAGGCAAACAAAATATTCTATCCCTTTCATTGAATACTATCTAAGTAGACTAGCCTTTCATGAAATGGGGCCTTGATTTCATTAGTATGATCAACCCTCCATCAAGTTATTGACACAAATGAATATTGACTACAACTTAATACTTCAAAAGGTGGGTAGAAGTTGTTGCATTAAAAGAGGTAAGTGAAAATTCTATCTTGGATCTCTATGAGAGCATCATAACAAGGTTTGGAGTTCCCTATACTATCATTTCTAATAATTCACTTGATTTTATGAGTGCTAAAACTTTTTATTGGGTAAATAGGAATGGAATTCATTTGAGCACTTAATCCAACTATTACCGTTAAGGTAATGTATTGGTTGAGTCTACCAATAAGAATCTCATCAAGATTATCAAAAGGACATTGGAGAATAATTAAAGGGGATGGCACATCAAGTTGAAGATAACCTTATTGACTGATACGATTACTCCCAAGAGGTCAATTGGTAATTATCCTTTTGTGATTATTTATGGAAGAGAATCTAGATTGCCCATATCTCAAGAACTACCTACTTTAGAACTTGCACATCAGTTAGAACTACTTGAGAATACTCCAATGGAAGTCATATTGATAGAACTACTATAGATATAAGAAGTAAGGGACAATTTACATAAAACTATGAAACACCACCATGTACTCATGAAGAAGTATTTTGACAAGATAAAAAGTACAAAAGTATTCAAATAAGGTGACTTAGTTTTGAAATGGGATGAGGATAGAGTAAAACTAGGCAGACATACAAAGTTTGATGCCTTATGGAGTGGCCCTTACATCATTAACTAGTGCATGAAAAGAAATTATTTTTAGCTAACCAAGATGAATTGAGAGTTTCCTATCTATATGAATGGGATACATCTAAATTTTTTCTATTATTCTTTTTGAGGTCTATTTTGTAAATAGTATCATAGGTGTGTGTTTTTCAACCTTTGGTTGTATTCCCTAAGTGTTCTAATTGAACACATGTGTATTTACTTTGAGTGTGTCTTGTGGCATGTGTTTTCCTTTAGTTTGGCGTGTTTCTAAAATGTTCTTTAGTTTTGGTTAAGTGTTAAATATACTCCATGAGCCAATGGATAGGATAACACTACTAGACCTTAGTATAACAGGCATACTACCCCTATGTGTCACCATTTTATTGACCAAATTTGACTCTTTGGTCAAATTTGGGAACCCATAGGAAAAAATTTTAATGTTTAAATATTTAAATGGGTCCTAAATTATTTTCATAAGAGTTTTACCTTGTTATATGATGTCATTTAAGGTCACTTTAGTTTTAGTTCTTGTCACATTAGCTAATTTATCCATTTGGGGGTCATTTCATGACATTTTGAGAGTCATTAATACATTTATCACATTTAACAAGGTGAATAAGTGTCCTATTTTCATTGAAAACATCAAATAGGTTAGTTTATATGTCTAACATGTTAGTTACATCAGATACTTGCAGGCTCCCTAGCTAAAATTATAGAAATCAGGTCAAAAAGGGGGAAATTGGCACTTGTATAGATTCTTGGGAAGTGTGCCATGTGGGAAATATTTTGGGGGGTCACTATAGACTTATAACAATCATGACCATGCTTATTTTCTCTATAAGTTCAGTTTTGAGGCCAAAACCATTCTGCACTTTTTACTTTTTGGGATAGATTGAACTAGCCTTTAGGTTTTTACTCAGTACAAAAGGTATAAGTAGTTTCAAATAAAATTCTGTTAGGGAATGATATTAAACTATGATACCTTAATTTTAATATATTTATTTTTTAAAACTATCAACTTTTCTTTATGAACAATTTCTAATAAGTTGACTATGCAGATTTGATAGCTATTTGTTGCACCCTTTAGGTCTTGGTATTTTTTGAGCAGATCCATAAAAACCAATAGATGGTGTTGGATTTAAATAATGTGTAATACCTTATCACATGGTTTCCATTATTATTTTTAGGGTTCATGAAGGTTTGATGAGTGGTTTATCCCATGAAATAGAAGGGTGTCATTATGTGTACTCTAGTCTTAGTTTTCCTAATGTTCTCCCCAATATGTGTCTATTTTGACTTGGGAAGGGTGTTATTTAAGTTTTTGAGTCAGGTGGTCACCTATTTATATGTTATTTGGTCTCAAAATGATATCTTTTGGGTGATTTATCATCTTTTCCACCTCCATTGTCAGTTCATTGCATTCTTCTAGCTATAATTCCCTGTGTGAGCTTGTTCATACTCTATTTGGGATGGTGAAAAAAGTGTTCAAGCTTCCCAAGCCACTAGGATTTATGGATAATTCACACACACACACACACACACACACACACACACACACACACACACACACACACACACACACACACACACACACAAGGATAAGGTACAAAAAGGACTTCAATCATGTTTACCATGCTTAAACAAACATCAAAATTCATTGTGGCTCTATCCAACTTAGGTGCATGGGTTTTCCATGTTGAAGAAGATGACTTGAGCCTAAATTGAAACAATTAAAGAATGAGAAACATGAATCTTGAGTTTTAAAGTAATTTAGAAGTGTATTGAAATCACCCAACACTTTTCCTTGCTTAAAATTCATACCCTACTAGTATACTTAGTTCATTGACACCTACAATAACCTGATGACATCATGCTGACCATAGACAAGAAGGTTTCAAGGAAGTTTCAAACACCAATAGGATGAATGATAGCATTATAAACAATTTCATATTAAATTTTATTAATGGGAGGTTTCAAATTATTTTAAGCATAAAATTACTGAGTTTTAAGGACTTTGTCCCTAAAAATATGAATTAGAGGCCCAAGGGGTTTTCAAGATGCCTCATACTTTGCTTAGAAATAAAACCACAGTACCTAATTATAATTATTTTCTATCCCTTGGTATAGAAATGAAGTTTTAAAGGTTTTTGGGAGTAGATAAAATTTTAAGAACATATTTTAGAGGTTTGAACAAACCCTAAAACACACTAAAGTGTTTCAATGACACATATAGACTTGTAGGTGCAACTGGCCTTCTAGTTCCATACTATGTAGTTTTGAGTTGGAGTGTCATCAAAATAAGATGGAAAACCACATGGAGTGAGAATTAAATGAAAAAAGGTCACAAAAATAGGGTATTTTAAGATCATTACTCCTTAGAGACATCCAATTTAACCCTCATGCTTGGAAATGACCACCTACAACCATCCAAAAGGATTGAGATAAGAGTAGGCTATTTCAAGCATTTGATGGATGATTAGAGAGAATTTGAGCTAAATGAAAGATATGGAAATGATATTATGATTAAAATGAACACAAATAAACTTAGTGTGTCATAAAAAAGTCAAGCATAAGTTTTTTCATTTACAAGCACCTTTTTAAAGTAAAAAGCACAGTCCTAATGTAGACCTTACAAGCAGAAAGGACCAAAACTAGGAAATAAGTGTGATCAAGTTACAAGAAGAGGATCACAAGATTAGGAAGTAGTTATGTTTTATGAGAAAATAAATATCTCTAATACCATAACAAAAACCATGACCATGTCAATTTGAATCCATGGTCACCTACACGTAGAGACATAAAATGATTATCTCAGTCAGGGTTTTGTAGATAATCTTTTATTGCAAGATCATAGTGATGGTTGAAGAGGTAAAAATATTTGAGATAGCCTTTGGAGGAATAATACGTGGTTTTTAAACCTATATGAGTATTTTAAATGAGCATAGGGCATGGAAAGAACCTCCATTTTCAACAAAACATAGTCTCATATCGTGCCTACCCTCACAATTTACCTTGTTCATAAGTCTACCTAGGAAAGGTGTAATGTTTGAGGTATTATTCTTTGATTTAGAGGTTGAAAACTGTTAAAATGTACCCTTATTAGTTCAATGATCTCTTATAATTTTAAATTTATCAATTCTAATAGGGGAAGTACCCCTATTTTGTCTTAGATAGGGGGCATGTTTTCCCTTAAAAAGACCCTACAACTCTATAGAAATAGGTGAAGTAGGTGACCAGAAGGAAAAGAAACCTAAAATTATGGTTTTATAAGTTACATTTAATCCATGGAAACCTAATAAACCTTTATATAATATTGTAAGTCAAACAAGGTAGTTTGGACAAGGAGGTTTACAGGTAGTGTAGCTAAGTAGGATATGAGACTACGCCCTCATGAGGGGTCATTTTCACTTTTAGCATTTTCATAGAATTTAAATGTTTTGGATTACCTTTATGGAGGTTGAAATGATGTTTAGGATCCATATTAGAGGTTTATAATGATAAAAGAGAGTTTTCAATCATCAAGTTGTAGACAAACCTATTGGCAAGGTCTAGGCCTAATACCAAACAAGGGCCAAGTTTCATTCTAAGCTCTTGCTAAGATATTATAGTTATTTAAAAATGTTTTTTTAAGTATATCAGAGGTGCCTAAGAATTCATATTACAAATAAACCCATTAGGAAACCATTTTTGGCATAAAATGTGTTTAGACCCTACCGAAATGCCAAAAAGAGGCTCAAAGGGTAACTTCAAATGCTTGGAACTTCCACAAAATTTTGTATGGGACCTTGAGGTGCTTGGAGAATTTAGGAAAGGTCCATAAGAAGACCTTAGTGTAATTTTTAAATTATTTTAATTTATGTTCTTTATGAACAAATGTTAAGACCAAAACCACCTCAAAACCCTTGTAAACCCTCAATACAGACCTGATTAGGAAAAGATTGAAAATTAAGCATGAAGATGAAATGTAAATACCATAAAACTTTAAAAAAATCTATTACAATCTCTCAATCACCCTCCAATACCAATTTGTTGTATGGATCTATACAAAATAGGTCAAAATAGGGCTCTTTTTGACCTTTTTATGTGTTTTGAAAGCATAGAGAACTTTCAAGAGGCCAAATCACTTTTGGGGGAGATTTTAGGACATTTTATAAGTCCTAATGTCCATTTTATTATCAATATGAAATCCTAACCCTATCTATTATCTCTTACATTTTAGCTAGTCTAGTTTGTAGATAGTGAACACTTAGGGAAAAGTAGTGAAACTCAATTTGGAAAGCCTTTTAAGGATAATTTATTGAAATTGATTATATGGATACCTTTTAAAAGTGTCATTTACCCTTGTTCATGGATTATACTAAATAATTGGGAAGGTTTTAGGTGTCAAGTGTGAGAGGTGCATAGAGAGAACTCATTTTGGGACTATCATTGATGATTGTTCATGGATAAAATGATAGAAATGATTAGAGGATAATAAAATTCATGTGAGGGATTGTTAGTAACCCCTCTTACTTATACCCATCATCAAAAAATTTATCAATTACAATGATAAGGTAGTTTTTGAAGGTAAATCATGAGGGGTAGTTTTCTATGCAAGAAAAGGAGTTTCTAAACCACTTTGCAAGTATTAAATGATTTGAGAGGACATCCTTAACTCCTGATATTTCATTTATCACCCCATATCTTCATCCACATTCATTGTAACTGATTTTCATCTTTGTACACTTGTCCTTGTGCCTCTTGAACTTCTCTTTTCTCTCTCTTCTTCTAAGTTTTATAAATGTGAGCCATTTTGGCTATTGAAAAAGGAGACCACAGTCGGTATGGTGAATGCCCATTGAAATGGCATTACATTTTGTCTTTCAACATTAAATACAAGTCTAATTATTAGTTTTGAACATTTTTTCTAAGTGTGTGAGTGATGAATAATGGAACCAAGTGATTTTATCATCCTTACTCCTTTTATCCTTCATGTTTAAGAAAAAGTTCTAATTTTAATAGGTCATGTGAAGTGTGTTGATGGTACTAGGCTCTTCTTTAAGAAAATAATTATCTCTATGGTGTGAAATCTACCCGTAGATCAGTCATATTGTTGATTTTCCCATGATTTCTACCTTCACATTGAAGAAACTATGTTAGAATCATTTAATGCTTAAAATTGGTCTTAGAAAGATTTGTTTCTTAGTAAGAGCTTGATATTATATGGGATATATCTTGGTGGATCACCTCTTTAGTGTATTTTCCATTTTATGCAAAACATCTAACTCTTTTCATGAACAAGCATTAGAGTAGGTGATATCTATTTGATAAAGAATCTAGGGAGCTAGCCCTCATAAACTAGAGATTCATCTCTCTTACAAGTTCCCCACAACTTAAGAGGTGATTCAATGTTGCATAAAATTTTAGGAGCTGAATAGAGTGTCTTACGATACATAATTTGATGCCAACACTAACAACATGGCAGAATATGAAGATTTGGTCATCGATCTCCAAATCATTCTCACCTTGGGAATCCAAACCATTTTTATCTTTGGTGATTCCCAACTCAACTATTCACTTTGTGGGCCTATCTCACTATAATTTGATCCTCCATGGGTTCTATTCCTTTTTCCTTGGTATTTGGTGTAGAGGCTATCTTACCTTTTGAGGTATAGATTCCCTCTCTTTGCATATACCTATAAGACATCATTTCTGATGATGATTATCATAAATAACACCTTGCATGCCTTGAGTTTCAATATTGAGCATCACCTTTCTACCTTTAACCATCTTCACATCTACAAAGAGTGTGTCACCCATGATTATAACAAACATATAAAAGAATGGGAGTTCAATATTGGAGACCTTGTCATTAAATAAAACCAACATATAACAAATATGGAGAAAAGCAAAAAGGGAAAAATTTATTTCAATTGGCTTAGACCCTATATCAACACCCATAAGTATGGATTAGGAGCTTATCATTTGTCTTATATTGAAGGCAAACCAAAACTTGAGCCTCTCAATGCTTTGCATCTGCATCCTTTCTACTATTAAGGAAGACATGATAAACCTTGTTATCTAACTTAAGCTCATCCCTTGGTTTATGAAATTCTCACCTCCCTTACCCTATTACCCTATTCCTCTTGGGTACATTTTATTACAACAAACCCATGTGATTATCTATCATAATTTTTTAGCCTAATCTTAAACATGGGTACCAGGGCTCTACCCATGGCATGGTTCTCATGGATACTTTTCATCTCTAACTAGATGGAATCCTATGGTTACTTATTTCTCAAAACCACTTTCCATTACCTCACAACCACCTTTTGTGGTTAATAAATATTACCCCTATAAATGTCAACCTCTACACTTGGATAAATGGGTACATGTTTAAAACAATATTATACATGGGATATAAAATATTGTTTGGGTCCATTTTCTTAGGTAGAGACTGATCTCTTGAAGGATAACTACCAAATAAAGTCAAAAATAGATAAATTGATCCCTCAAAGGATAACTATCAAACACTTCTTCAAATTTTGACTTAGACCACTCCCTTGAGGGATGTCTAAGACAAAATGTCAAAAATAATATATTCATACAAGCTGAAATCAGCTCAATCAAAGTATTCAAATATTCTTCCATTGATAAAATTCACCCTTTTCATAATATCAAGCAATAAATGACCCCCATTGAAAGAGATTTATCCCATAAAAATCTTAAAATCAGCTCTCTCATAAAAAATATTATATTTATAGACTTCCCACATTGATCAATCTACACCTTGTAAAGATATGGACTTGTCTATTCTAGTTCTCAGGTCACCTATCAAAAGGGTTAGTAAATCCAAATTGGGTTCCTACATCATCCCTTCTCCCTCTGTTTACCTATCATCCTCTTTTCTTGTATACCCTCTATAAATCAAAATACTATGAGGTCACTTGGCACCCTACATTTACGATGCCACCTTTTCACTAAAAGTGCACTAATGTGAAGCATATGAAAGGTTTATTTTCATTTATATCAATCTAACCTAGGTTTAATAAGGTCTAAGCCAATGAACCCAACATGCTTTTTTCTTAGTCTCTCTTATATTGCTTCATAAGGATGTCATCTCTCATCATTATTTTTCTCACATTTAGTTTGCTACCTACACTTAATTTATGTGTTTTCATTAAAATTATAAATCTTATCTATACTCACCACAACATTATTAAAGTAGAACATAACCCATAATTCACAATATCTCATTCACCATGGAATCAACATAAACATAGTATACCAACCATTTTCTTTCACACGTTACATCACATTCACACATTATTTAAATATCAAAGAATGTACATCATAAGAATTAACCACACATTAGAATCTATCCATATAATCTTAATCAAATCATCATCAAACCATATATCATCACATGCCTATACTAATAAAAAAATTCTAAATAATCACCATAATCATAAGTCCATAATAAATCATCATCTATAACATCAAAATAATCTAAGAAACTCATCACCATCAATCCTAATCATCACATCATAAACATATAAAATCCATCTCATAAAACATCTAAATTATCTCATATAAATCTTTTGAATCATATAAATCAATATGTGTCAATAAATGTATATATCTCTCACTCATATACATCTCACATTCACAACACATAGGATAGTATCAAAATACATATATAATATCAAAAAATATATAATCTCATCATGGGCATGCACCTAGAGTACTATTGCTACTAGCCCCATCTATACCTATACTTGGTGGTGGTCCCCTTGGGACCCCTATCTGTCCCACTATCATAACCCACTAACTTGGGGTACCAAGTAAGGCCCCACCATCCATGTTATCTCTATATTTATTAAATATCATGGCATGGGGAGATTGATCAAATACCATCACCTCATAATAATGAAGCTCTTATATAATGGATAAATAATGTGATTGTGACACTAAATCTATGGGCCCTCTTGTTGCTATTTTTGCCACACCCACACCAATCTACCCCTATAATTTACCTATCTAGCCATATATACTAGATACTTATCCCTATAAAATAATGACCTAAACATGTACCTGGTCCTTCTCTACCATCAAAATGCCCACATGTCCCTATAGTGCCATAATCTATCCCTTTCTTACTAAAGTGGGTATCCCATTTCTTGCCACACCTTGACCTATTCAGGCGTAACACTCTCCCCCAATTAGAAAGAACTAAATTAGGCCTAAAATCTATGTTAGATCCACTATCCATGGGACTATATAGGTAGTTTCCTCTTGCCTAGCACATTAGGAGCCATCTCAGCCACTCCCTACCTAACCAACTACCCAGCCCATTTACTCATATCCACCTCAATGTTGGCACCTTTTTGGACCAACCTATTTGCATGCTTTGTGATGAATTTACTTTGGTCATGATGACCACCTAGATGAATTTTTCCATGTTAAATGTTTGCATTATGCACCACCTTGTGCATGACCCAACCATTTATGTTTTTCTCAAGATCACTTCTTACCTTGGATACTTGAGTAAACACTGACCTTATCTAGGAGACTTGATATGTGTGACCCGATCATCTATGACCAATGCTAGGGATTGATTACCTTATCACTTATCCTCGAACCCAAAATTATTATTATCAACATTGGTAACTAAAGTCTTTGGATGATTTTTACTCTCTCACTTCATCATATTTTGTGCACATATTTTCATTTCAAATACCCACACATTTTCACCACCACACATGTGACCTCCATTTTGCCTTCTATCAAACCATGACCCAATGTTAGTTTCACCTCATCACTTCCTAGTTTAATGGGGACTACCCTCCTCCCATACTTAGGGTAACTAGACCTTGACTAGATTAGTCAATAATTCATTTTTGTTTTATGGATTATTGACCTAAATATACACAATAAAAAGGGGCAAAATGTACACACTCAAAAACATCCCCTCAACTAGTTTTTGATGTTATGCTTCCTTGGACCTATCCTTAACCCTTAGTTAACTATTCACCTAGTTAAATCACCCTTAAAAACACCTTTTTATACTTTGAGAATCATTAACACATCTAGGACATTTTGTTAAACATTTTAAAAAATTAACTTAGGACCCATTTTAACCCTTCTAAAATTAGGATTATAATCATTGATGGTCAGCCTAACCATCAATGGTTAGCATGAAAATCGATGGTTAGCCTAACCATTGATGGTTAACCTGACCATCGATGGCTAGCCTAACCATCGATGGTTAGCTTGACCATCGATGGTTAGCCTGACCATCGATGGTTAACCTGACCATCGATGGCTAGCCTAACCATCGATGGTTAGCCTGACCATCGATGGTTAGCCTGACCATCGATGATCAGGCCTCCAAACTTGCAACACAAGAACTACCAACTATAGGCAAGACATACACAAGAAAAATGGAAACTTTCCCATGTAAAAATTATAGCTTACCATCCTTTTAAATTAGCATCTTTATCCTAGACCAACTTAAAAAGTTCCTTCCTCTTCACTTATCAACTTTGTGCTATAAATTGAGCGCTCTTAGAAGATAAAAATATCCAAAAATTGTATCCAAGCTCTTTTATTTTATTTATGTAGCCATCCAAGATCCAAAAAATCTATCTGTGTGATTTTTGAAGGCTATAGTATCATTATACTATCCAATTTCATTCAAATTGTTATTGGTTTCCACTTTGTATCATATAGATATTTTTCTCTTGTTTTTAGCATTTCCTTTCTCCACTAAATCTTTCTATCTTGATTAGATCACCTACACATTATACTTACCTAAAAAACCCATATTTAACCTTTTTCCCACTTACCACTCCACCCCCAAATTCATTTCAATTCCCTACAACTTTACATAGTCAACCATCATCATTTGTTACAACTATCACTAGTTACATTAACCATCACCAGTTACCTAATGTTTGCTAGTTAGAACAACTGTCATTGATCAGCTTAACCATTGATAGTCACTATTAAGAAAAATAATAGATTTTTATTTCCTCCCTTTTTATACCTAAGCATACCCTATCTCTTTCTAGCCTATCTATATACCCTACTCACATACTCTAGACCTGACCTTGACCCACTTGTGCTATACTTTTTCTAAATAGGCATGCTATTTAGTTATTTCATAAGAATTTATGTTCCTATCAATTTATCATATTTCTTTTTTATTGGAAATTTTTTTTCATCATTAGGGGAGTGGATTGACAACCATCCAAGGGAGCTTTTGGTTCTTGGATCTAGAGTGTTTCTAGGCTGTCCATCCTTCATACTTATCTAAAAAATAAGTTGGTTTAGTGCAGTGTTATTGTAGATATTCCTTCCTCACTAAAAAGGATCTCCCACTTTGTATGGCCATTAATAAGTGTAACATTTAACTAGGTACAACCCCTCATCTATTCTTTCTCCCTTTTTTTTAAAGTTAGAAATAGAGTTAGAAATAGTATGAAATATTGTGTTTATGCAAATCATTTCAAGTTGGCTATGAACATAATCCAAATATTTCAATTGGTGTCTAAATAATGAACCTAATCAAATCCTAACATGTTGTCAAACTTGTTTACATCATCTATTTGGGGTCTAAAAAGAACTTAGTTTGTTTTTATGTCATGGATGTTTATCAAGATTTTGCAAGCTCAATCAAAGCCAAAGGGGCAAAACTTCACAACACATTTAGTTTGGTGTCTTAAAATGAACATTAACATCATGTAGGTTTGTTTTTTTGTAAGAATTCATTTATCATGCCTTGTTTATTGATTATTTGTTTTTTCAAGAAGATAGGTGTGTGTATGCTCTCCCCCTATCCTCTTTAGGGAACTCAGGTGGCCAAAAATGCCTTCTCATCACATTTTGGTGCCTAGTCCAATGCATAAAAATAATGTCATTTAAATCCCTCTCCAAAAACTTACATAGTATTGGGTGATCTTGAGGTGACCATAAAGTCTTTATATTTTAGAAATTTATTTCCATGCATCTTGGCTTATGAGGGGAATGTCATTACCTTCCATAAATTATTTAGG
This sequence comes from Torreya grandis, assembly GCA_037957365.1. Classification (NCBI taxonomy): domain Eukaryota; kingdom Viridiplantae; phylum Streptophyta; class Pinopsida; order Cupressales; family Taxaceae; genus Torreya; species Torreya grandis. The sequence goes on from JARHVA010001397.1 coordinate 767,419, forward strand.
GAAGCTTTTACCCATGATTTCATCACCTAGAATTGTCTTCAACCCCACTCCATGGGGGGTATGTAAATTAGGATCACCCCACTGGGATCAGAGGTTTCAGTGGTTAAACATTCTCTTAGTGTTGGGGCTAAGCATAGGATGTTTGAGCACATTAGACATCAAACTACACTGAGTGAGTGATGGATGTAGTGGTAATAAAAAAGGCAAGACATTGTTATAATAAGTCAAGTGCCATGGACCCAAATGACATGAGATTCATTTTCCCATTGGATGTGAAAGTCTTGTGCAATTGATCAATCTAGAAGTTCAAAAAAAAATTAGTTTAGTCAACTCCACATTGCCACACCTTGATAGGATTTATGATCTTATGCTTTGTTGCTTTTGGTCATTTGTCTTTTTATTACATGGTGATTTGAGACTAAAATTGGTTTGTTTATTAAAAACCATGTCATATCAAGTTTGTTTATATGTCACTACCTCTATGTGAGGAGGTATTATGCTAGCTATTTTACACCACACTTGTGCCTTAAATTTTTGTATAAACATGTTTGTGGTGTGTTACTTTTTTAACATGGGTATCATTATGTTATCTACATCATTATCAAGTTTAAGCCTTTGAGTCTTTGAAACATAACATTCATCACATCATTAGAGCATGCTTATGTTGTTAGGTTGATCATTTTATTTCAATAAATTTTTACCATTATATCAAAACCATTATTCAAAACCAATCACACATCAGCCATTTAGACCTCATTCATGTTCCATCATGATGTCCAATCTTATCTAGATTGTTTAGTCAAATCCTAGTCTTCAATGGTTGGGTTTTTAATTAACCTTTCCAAGTTTGAATTCAAATATTAATTGATTTATATTTATACCTCACTTTGTAGGGGTTGATACACATATCTTTATCTTTTAGGTGGCAAAACTTAGGTTAATTGATTACCCAAACCTGAAAACTATCACTTATTTGTTAATCTAGTTTATCCTCATCATTGTTTATGCCTTTATTTGGGAAAACACAATCTTTTCTCTAGGTGCCTTTTTCCTCATAGCTTATACCAATTGATCATGTTTAAGTTGGATTCTGTGTGTCAAGTCTATGTCAATGCTATTCTAACCTTGTTATATTAAATCAAATCACATCAACCTTTATTTCAAAGTCTAGATTTTGACATCATTTAGCCAAAAGTCCTAGCAGATCATGTTTGTTTGAGCCTAGCTTTTAACTGTACATTTGGATAAAAGCCCTAGCAACTCAATTTTTCCCTTTCCTAATTTAGACCTTGTTTGGAAAACTTTGGCCTAGACTTTGACATGTTAGTTTTTATTCATTGATTGACCTTTTATGTGTATGACATTTGAAATTAGATATTAGATATTATATGTTAGATTGTTTTATGCCAAATTTTAACACAAACCATTTTGGAGATATAGCTCCACTTTCATACCATGTTGAAGATACAACTCCACCTTTGACCACATTATACCAAGTTTGAACATTTCATCCTTTGGATATTGGTTTTTAGAGTTTCCAAAAATATTTACCTTCCTTGAGAAATCCAAATGATTTCTTCATTGGCTTGCTCAGATTATGCTCAAAAAGTCTTCATCATTGGGGCTTGGCTATCTCCATCTCCTCTAGGCACCATTTTTGAATGCTTAGCTTGGATTGGCATGATTTTGGAATTATAACACCATGTAATTGCTTTATGGATCAACTTTAATACTATAACTCTACTATGTTTCAAGCTCTTTAATCAATAGGCAAGGCTTTCTATTTACAAGCTTTTAAATCCCTTGGAATGGGTTAAATCTGACCATGGTTGAGTTTTTTTAACCTTAGTTGATTTAAAAGGTGTCCAAATGGTCATGATTAGGTTTAGATAGGTGTGCTTTGAGCTATTTTCCATTTGCATATTCTTAGGATATTATTTTGATATTTTCCTTTTGAGACAACTCATAAAGGTAATGAGTTTGTTCTAAGATGTTCTAAGATGCTCTTGAATTTCCTTTTTAGTAATTGATTTATTATCTCATGGGTGAACTCAATTAAGTTTTGAAATTGATTTTTGATTAGGGTATGTAAGTTAATTAATTATTTTTAAGCATTTGGTCATTTGTTTGATTTTGATTAATTTAATGTTTGTATTTACCTTGTTTAATTGATTTAATAGGACAAATTGATTTAATTCAAGGTTATGAAGCCAAATTCAAGACTAATAAAAATTCTTAGGTTAAATGTTTAATGATTAGTAAGAATCAATCTAATAAATTGATGCAAAGACATTGGTGGCCAATTTTACATGTCTATAGTTTGTCCCTATTTAGGAAGATGTTACAAGTTGTAAGCATAGTAATGTCTCTTCAAAGAATAAAATGGTTATTTATGGTTATGACTATAATGGTAATGTTTGAACTATAGTTTCCCCCTCAAGTGAGTAGTTGGTAAGTGGGTTGATAAGCAGTCCCTTGAAAGAAAGAAGTGAAATTAGGGGACCAAAAAAATTAATATGATGGGGTGACAACACAATGATTCACCTAAAGTTGGGAAAAATCACTAAGAAATGCAATTGGGATGTTGTATAATAGTTTACCTAAAGGCAGTTATAAGCATTATACCCTAATACTGGTAATGTGGTATGGTAGCATAATGATTTAATCTAACAGGTGATATAATCATTGAGAAGATAGAGCTACCCTAACTAGGATAGACAAATAAGAAAGGATATTGGTGATAATATAATGATTTTCCCTAGTGGGTGATATAATCATTGAGAATGCATGTGGGATGATGTACAATGTTGATGTAGTATACCTTGATTATGAAAAAAATGATTGATGACTGATGATTGATAACTTAATATAGAGGATAAAGATGAACTAGGACAACCTTCTAGTAGGGAGATGTTCATCTAAACTAACAAATATTGAAATTCTTTCATTACTTAATTATGTTATTTTGGATATGATTGGGATTGTATTGGGATTGATTTTGATTCTAGTGCTAAGGAAATGGTGATGTTGCATTATTGTTGTAGATATCTTAAAGCTATGTTTTGTTGTATAATTTGATGGTAGGCCTCATGATAGAACACCATGAAGGATTGGCTAAAATATGAATAAGGACTAACACCTGATATCTGATACTCAATGGAAAGTAATTCCATTGATGATAAAAACCATGATGATAATGTATACATTTTAATATGGATGGACTCAATAATGATGTGCTCAAAGAATCACCCAATGAATGCATATAGACTAAGTTGAGGCAACATTATTGAAATCAAACAAATAGGCAATTAGATAAACAAACAAAGAAACAAATAACAAATACTTAAAAAAAAAAAAAACTTGAAATAAATAAACAAATAGAAAGCCTAAAAATAAAATCAAATGAAAGCATCATAATAATGACATCACCCTTGTAGGGTGGATCAAGGATAACTAAATAAGCTTAGATAGGATAAATGTTTTTATATTTTGAAATTTTATGAATGTTTTTGTAATTTTAAGGTATCTTAACTAATTAGATAATGACAAGATACCTATTCACAAAATGGTGAGAGCGTTTAGCTTAGGTTGCTCACAAAATGATGAGAGTCTATGGAAAAGGGGGACTAAGGTGACTATAACATGAATTTATCATATCCTACATAGTCTCAAAATGAACAAGTAAAATTAATTCCATCCACACAAAAGGTAGGGAAAAACTAACTAGGTCCCAATAAGTTCTCAAATCTAACAAATGGCTAATCAAATGACAATAGTAATGGCAAGGTGAAGAAGCAATTCATGATAAAAAAATGTTGACCCTAGTTCTCCCATAGGTATTTATAACTAGGATACAACATAATATAATAATGATACTAACTTTGCCATAGGTGGTTACAATTAGTAGTAAGACTAGTGAACACTAATTTGCCCCAACAGGCAATATAATTAGACTCACATAAACAAACTTGATATGGGATGGAGGATGGAAGATGAAAGATATCTTGACAAATAAACTATCACACTAATTTCATAGACTATCATTATAAACACAAATTTGATTGATTATTCAAACATGATTATAATTTCGTCACAAAAAGTGAAAGAAGAACCAAAGTAACCAAGATCAAAGTAGGATTGGATAGGATAGCTTAAAATAGGCTTGGGTCTAGATAGGAATGGTATGGTCTCATTTAGGATAATGATGGGTTTTAATATATTATATAAAATGGTAATAGGGTTACCTCCAAGTGATGGGGTGAATGGAAAGATATGCAACAATGGAAAATATATATGTGATAATGGTAAAAATATGTGGTAAATTGAAATGGTATGGTACATGCTTTGGATGATGATGGTTGTTGGTTTTTGATATGTTTGGCCTGGGTATGGTAAAATGATTCTAATTCTATTGTTCTTGATGAAGTGGAGATGCATGTATCAATCAATAAATAACACAACTACAATAATCAATCATGTTAATTTCTACCCCACACCTTATGTAAATAGCTACTCTATCAAGAACTAGTTGTAGATTTAGATACAAATTATATTGTTGTGATATTCACTAGTAATTGATTTTTATTCTTTCAAGCATCGATATAAGGTACCTTTATATCCTCCACAAAGTAAAGTGTTGTCATGGGTGACAAATAAGGATAAATGTTGGTTGATAGGTTTGTTTGTGAAATAGAATAGTGATTGGTAATGGAATGTATGATGGTAGGGAAAGAAATAAAGATTAAGATTTTTAGGCACATATAATGTTACTAATTCTAAATTTTACATATATTTGGATGTGTTAGGTTCAAAGACTTCTAAATATTCTCTCGATAAGACCACTATATTATTATATTGTTTAATCTTTAGAGTAACTTCAATCTGATTAGGTTGTAGATAGGAACCTATATTGATATGATATTTGATAATGTCTTCATCAACCAATGAAGAACTTTTGTGCTTAGTTATTGGTGCCTTGAAGAGGTTTCTACCAATGAATCTATCTTGATTGTCTTGTAGTGTCTCTAAGAAGGTTTCACTAAAGATCATTGACTTTTGAATTTGATTATCTTATAACACCTTTGAAAAGGTTTCACTATAAGATGTTGAGTTCTGACTTTGATTATCCCCTAGCACTTTTGAAAAGGTTTTACTAGGAGAGTGTTCTTCTATTTTATGAATTTGGTCTTGACCTCCTTGATATTCTTCAATTATTATGTAGCCATGGATGTAGTTTAACAAGGTGTGATTCTATCAGTCCCAATCAACACTTGTGGGAGGTAGAATGTCAATAAAATGTCTATGTTGGTTAATGGTAATGGCCTATGGAATAGTAATGGAATGAGAAGAGGCTACATAATCATCTTAGAAGATAATAGGATAACTTGTGTCAATGATAAATTAATCATCCTAAAAAACTATGAAATGATCACAAATGTATTCAAATTGGTCTACAAGGCATGCATAAGCAATATTGTAACAATCATGAATGTATTATTCTTATAAATCTGATTCTAACTCAAGGGACTCTAGATCTGATGTTGAGACTGATGTTGATTCTAATTTTTATTCTAAATCAAATGTCAATTTAATAATCAAACCTAACTCTAATTTTTGCTCTTCATTTTATGGGTACTCTATTACAATGATGTCTATTGAATGTTTGGTAGTGGATAAGTAACAACCGACGATGGCATTACGGGCTCCACTAAGACTAGAATTTCAAAGTGAGACTCAGGATTAGAAGGACAAAGGTCCAGATACAACTCCTTAGAGACTAGCTTATCAATAAGAGGCTCTTAAAAAATAGACATAGGTATAAAAGGTGATTCATAATAGGTTGGCTTATCAAAAATGGTTGGTTTAATAAAAGCATCTTTAATTGGTTGAGTGATTTTGCCTTGGTTTATGATGGGTTATAACACAATAGTCTTGAACATAGCTTGATCCTCAAATGATTAGCTTGGTTGAGGTATTGATTGGACTAGTTGGGGTTATGGTTGAATGATTAGATGAGGTTTGGATTGGATTGGTCAAGTATTTATAAAGTGGGGAACATATGGTAATAGTTCAACATTGATTGACAATTGGATAATGGTAGGGAATTATGGAGCTAGATTGATCACATGAGCCAAAGGATGAATTCCTAAAATGGTAACAATAGGGCAGTGTGGAGATTGATTGCTTTCATAAGCCAAATGACTAGGTCTTGGAATGATGATGGGCCATTATAGATCCTAGTTGCTCATACAATCCAAAGGACTAGGTCTTGATAGACAAATGGTTGGGCATTATGTTGTCTTCATGATCATATAATCCAAAGGATGAGGTATTAGAATGGTAATGATATTCCTTGGATGTCTTGGATCTTGGTTACTCATATAATCTGAACGAGGGTTAGGGGTAGGTGATGATTAGAGAATGAAATGGAATTGTGGATGATGATTTCTCACCCAAGTAAAAGCATCAAAGTATTCCTTAGAAATTATATCATCCTAATCAAAGTCTTGAGTTGGGTCATAAGTTAGTTTTTGACAGTGTTCTATGTATTGATTATTATAAAGAGGGTATGGATCTATCTCCCAAACAACATTGTATGTAGTTGGGTCTTCAAAAGGTCCTCCTCACAAACATATTCATACCAATCAAGGTCTTGAGTTGGATTGTAAGTAGGTGTATATTTATAGTCAATTTGTGTAACCATTCTATCATAACTTGGATTATATGTGACTCCACCATAAGTGTAGCTAGTCATATCCACATAAATGACAAAAGCTCTAAAAATAAAAAGGATTAGAGTCTTATAAACTCTAAAAATTAATGTCCAAAGGATGAAAGGTTCGAACTTGGTCTAATGTGGTCAAAGGTGGATTTGTATCTCCAACATGGTCTGAAAGTGGAGCTATATCTCCAAAATGGTTTGTGTTAAAATTTGGCATAAAATAGTCTAACCTCAAATGTCATACACACAAAAGGTCAAGAAATGAATAAAAACCGTCATTTCAAAGTCTAGGCCAAAGTGTTCCAAACAATGTCTAAAATAAGAAAGGGAAAAGTTGAGTTGTTAAGGTTTTCATCCAAATGTGGAGTCAAAATCTAGGTTCAAACAAACATGATATGCTAGGACTTTTATCCAAATGGCATAAAAAAATAAAATTTGAAACAAAGGCTAGTGTGATTTGATTTAATCTAACAAGGTTGGAATAAATTTGGCATAGACCTATCACAAAAAATCCAACATAAACATGATTAGTTGGTATAATCCATGAGGTAAAAGGCACCTGGAGAAAAGATTGCATTTTCCCAAATAAAGACACAAATAACGATGAGGATAAGCTGAATGAACAAAAAAGTGATAGTTTTCAATTTTGGGTAATTAATTAACCTAAGTTATGCAATCCAAATGAGAAATATCTATATATCAACCCCTATGAAGTGAGGCCTAAATATAAATCAATCAATGTTTGAATTCAAACTTGGAAAGGTTAATTGAAAATTCAATTGTTGAAGACTAGGATTTAACTAAACAAGTTAGACAAGATTGGACAACATGATGGCACATGAACAAGGTCCAAATGGCTGATGTGTGACTATTTTTGAATAGTGGTTTTGATCCAATGGTAAATAAGTACTGAAAAAATAAAATGAGCAGCCTAACAATGTAAGCATGTTCTAATGATGTGATCAATATTCCATTTCAAAGACTCAAAGGATCAAACTTGATAATGATGTGGGAAGCATAATAGTACCCATCTCAAACAAGTAACACAAACAAACATGTTTAGCAAAAATTTAAAGGAATAAGTGTGGTGTAAAATGGCTAGCATAATGCCTCCTCACACAAAGGGAGTGACATATAAATAAATGTGACATGATGTGGTTTTAAATGAACAAACAAGTTTTATTCTTAAAGAACCAAGTAATAAAAAGACAAATGACCAAATTCAACTAACCATAACATCCTAAATCCTATTAAAGTGTGACAATGGGGGGTTGACTAAACTAATTTGTTTTTCAAACATCTAGATTGATCGATTTCACAAGACTTTCACATCTAATGGGTACAAGAAACTGACATAATTTGGGTTTGTGGAACTTGGATTGTTGTAAAAAGGTCTTGCTCTTTTTACAACCACTAAATTCATCACTAATTTAGTGTAGTGTGGTGCCTAATATGCTCAAACATCCCAAACTTAACCCTAATGCTAGGATAAGGTTTAATTACTCAAACCTATGATCCCAGTGGGGTGATCCCAATTTATATACCCTCCATGGAGAGGGGTTCAAGATGATGTTGGGTGATGAAATATTGGGTCAAATCTTCCTTAAATAACTTTTTGGAGGTAATTATGTCCCCATCACAATCCAAGATGCATGGAAATAAATGATTAAAATATAAAGACTTTTTGTTTGCCTCAAGATCACCCAATACTATATGATTTTTGGGGGAGGGATTTAAAAAAAAATTCTTTCCATGCCTTAGAATAGGCACTAAATGAAATGAGAAGGTTATTTTGGTCACGCTAGTTCCCTAAATGGGATGAGGGGAGAGAATACACACATCTCTCTTCTTGTAAAAACAAACACTTAACAAACAAAGCATGATAAATAAATGATTGCAAAAAGAAACAAAAATACATGATGTTAATGTTCATTTTAAGACACCAAAATAATTTTTTTGTGAATTTTTGCCCCTTTATCTTTGATTAAACTTGTAAAATCTTGATAAGCATCCATGACATAACAATAAATTAAGTTCTTTTTAGACTTCAAATAGATGATGTAAACATGTTTGACAACATGTTAATATTTGATTAGGTTCATTGTTTAGACACTTATCAAAATATATGGATTATGTTCATAGCCAACTTGAAAGGATTTTCATAAACACAACTTGATACAAAACATATATATTAATTATTTAAGCCCAAAGGTCTAAATGTGTGAGATTTGACTAGATTGTTTTAAGCCCAAAACAAAGTGTGAAAGATTTTTCTAATTCATTTTAAACCCAAATTGAAGCATTTTTAGTCAAATCAAACAATTTTATGTTTAAGTGTTGTTTTGACCCTTGCAAAAATAATAAATTAACCCCTTATTAGAAGCACTTTCAAGTGTTATCAAATGAGATTTTTTTTTGAGCTCTCAAGTTTTAGATTTAAGTAGAGTCATCATCGGTTAATAAAGACCATTGACAATGACCTATCGACTTGAAGGCCAAACCAAAAAATATAAACATGTTATGTTAGGCAATTTTTAGCAAAAAATATCAATAAAACCTACAAGGTAATGATTAGACAAAGAAAACACAATTCAATGAAAACCAAGCAATTATTAGAAACATTAAAAAGGTTTAAAGTCCTATTTTAAGATTTTGTGAAAAAACTATGCAACTTGAAGCTAAAGTAATAAAATAATCTAAAAATTTAGGATAAAACACATGGTTTTGAAAAATAATAATAAAAAATGGAGTGTGCATGGCCCCAAATTAAGCTCTACAAAGTGGCATGTTTAGTTTTTTTATCTTAGGTTGCATGTTAGTAGACACAATTATGTCCTATAGTGAGTCTAGGTCATAGATTTCATAGTCCAAGCTGTGTCTTTTCACATAGAAATCTATGAATGATAAATATGTTAAAATCAAAGCTAAAATTATAAGTTTGAAGATATTTAAGCATCTATCTGATGACTTTTGAGTTTCATATCCATCTCTTTGTTATGTGAGGTGCTTATTGTCCCATCAGGCATGCCATTTGTGATCATAAGATTTTTTCAAAGAGAGGAGGTTAGATCAACTGTTAGTCCATAAAACCATAAAATAAACACACTAATATACTAACATATCTAAGCCTAGTTATTGGGGGGATCTTAATGAACATACAATAATTGAAAACCCAAATAAAATTCAAATAATAACAATCTTTACCTTCCTTGAGAATTACAAATGATTTCTTCATTGGCTTGGTTAGATTGTGCTCAAAAGGTCTTCATCAATGGGGTTTGGTTATATCCATCTCCTCTTAGCACCATATTTGGATTCTCTTTATTTTGGCATTATAACACTATGCATTTTCTTTATGGATCAACTCCAACATTATAACTCTACTATGTTTCAAGATCTCTAATAAATAGGCAAGGATTGCTATTTATAGGCTTTAAAATCCCTTAGATGGGTTAAATTTGACCGTGGTTGAGTTTATTTAATCTAGGTTGAGTTAAAATGTGTCCAAATGGTCATGATTAGGTTTGGATAGGTGTGCTTTGAGATATTTTCCATTTGGCATATTCTTAGGATATTTTTTTGATATTTTCCATTTGAAACATCTCACAAAGGCCTTGAGTATATTCTAGGATGTTCTAAGATACTCTTGAATTTCCTTTTTAGTAATTATTTTAATTGATTTATTAGCTCATGGGTGAACTCAATTAGGATTTGAAATTGATTTAACTTACTAACTAATTTTGATTAGGGTGTGCAAGTTAATTTTCTTTTAAAGCATTTGGTCATTTGTTAGATTTCAATTAATTCAATGTGTGTATTTTCCTTGTTTAATTTATTTAATAGTCCAAATTAATTTAATGAAATGTTATGAAGCCGAATTCAAGATGAATAAAGATTCTTAGGTTAAATTTTCAATGATTGGTAAGAATTGTTCTAATAGTTTGATGTAAAGCCATTAGTCACAAGTTTTACATGTCTACAATATGAGCCCATACAGAGATCAATGCTCTATGTACTCTTCACAAGGTCAATAAAGTCAAAGCTTAGGAGCCCTATAGAGCTACCACATGTCACTCTTATGTTTGAAATCAATATCAAAAGGACATTGGGATAAGATATTCATTATGATTTTTTTAATTATTTAAGGGGTCATCATTTTATTATTTTTTAAAGACTCGTTATTATGACTTAGTCTAATTTTTATATAAGGCCCTAAGCTAACTCAATTTACTTTATGACTTCAGGGACTAATAACATGCACCTATTTAGATCATAATCTATGTTTTGTGCTTACTCATATGAGATATTCCGATGGAACTTATTAAACCTAAGCTTCTATGGGCCCAACTACGTTTAATACTTAAATTTGATACTCTCATGCCCATCATTTGATGACCGTGAGGTCATCATTGACATTTTTGAGGCCTTAAAATTTTAGTTCCCTATGAAAAGTAATTAGAGCTTAATTATGACTTTCACACAAATTTCATTGATGCCCTTGAAGCCATCATTGACATCTATGAGACCATCAAAATTTAGATCAAGAAGTAATTTCACTCATATGATAAATTCACTTAAGATTTACATCTCAATGTCAAAATTGATCTTACATAGATTAATATGATTTATTTGAAGCCATGTATAGACTTAACATCCTTATAACTAGGTTTATATTTTCATAGGCTAAGCTTGAATATCATGCTAGAATATAATCATGTTTTTAAACATTGACCTGCACCTTAGTCTATATATGCCCCATGGTATTTTGAGCTTAATGGGCTTAGTTTAATGAAAGTTCCCATTACCATAAAACTTAGCTTAAAACTTTTAATCTAAATTTTAATCATGTTCATTAACATAGTAAAACCTTAGGTTAAAACCTTACATTAGATTCATTTTTTATTTGGGGCCCCCTTTTAATGTGTTTTAAACTTAGCCTAAAAAAATTTGGTCTAAAGTTTGTTTCATGTTTATTAAGAAAAAAAATAATTATAGCCTAAATTATTTAGCCTAAGTTATTTATATGTAATAATATTAATTAAATTTTGTGTACATTTATAAGATCTATATATCGTATATGATTTAACAAGAAAGATCAAATGACATGAAACTAGGATAGGCTTTTCAAAAAAACTCTGGGCAAACACAAGACCACCATATGGTGGAAGCATGCTAATTCACATACTAACAATGTGCAAATCTCTAAAGACTCACATAACTACCAAGTATAATAACTATGAAACCTAATATAGATAAGGACCAACAATGTGAAAGTCTTGGGATCGATATCAATGGTTCACATTGATCCATGCAAAAATATCAGATGGTGTGAAATAAAAGGCATATTTTAAAATTCAATGGCTAATTATTTAAAATAATTATGAAAAATTGCCATTAAATCTACAAATAAGATGCCACATAGATGCTACATGGGCACAAGATGATAAAACTAGAGATTTTATGGGCTCAAAAAAGAAAACATATAAATGCAAATGTCTAAATCAAATCCAAGGCATGAATTCACCTAAGTATAAGTAAATTATCACCATTAAATATGAAAAAAGCCTTATCCTTTAATTAATCCTTAATTTAATCCTAAATTAACCATAGTTGAACAAGAAAGAACCCAATTATCATCTAAGCAATTAGAAATAGATCCAAAGACAATTTGTAGACCACTAGTGGGAAATTTAAAAAACTCACAATCATGGTATCTTGAGAGCAACACAGAGAGCACACTGAGCTATATTTGACCATGGACTCATAAGGAAGGGTCTTTAAATACATAGTACTTAACACCATGTCCTTGACTACTAGAGAAAATAATTGGTCCAAGATATTTTGGATAATTAAGGAATCACAATCCATAACTAAAGAAGATGAAACATTGCATCCTTCAAGACAAGGTATTATGATCTGGTTATAGCATAAATGATAAGCCTTCACCATGTAGTAGCTAAACTAGAGGTACTACACTATATAGATGTCCTTCTCCCTATTTTTAAATAATATAAAATTAAAAAGGGCATGTTAATTAATGAGCATACTCATAAATACATTTCCTATGTGTCCCCCATTGTATTTAAGAACTACTACAAGATTCCTAAGACTTAGTTAGATGTGCCCACACTCATTTAATGGGCAAAGGAAAATGACCTCAACCATCCTGGCACCATGTCTATATTCTATAAACCATGTGTTTTCTAACCCTAGTGGGAACATTCCCGTCAACTAATTCTGACCTAGAATTAAAGTAATAATGACCCTAATGAATAGACTCTATGGAATCCCCACAACCACTTATTTTGATAGCATATGGGTGCCCATGGTCTATTATATGATTGAAAATGGGATAATACCTCCTATTGGTGAACTTATCAGTACATGCTAATGTATATAGATCTCTTTAGTCAAGAAAGGGACTAAGATATAATTATATTTGATGTCTTACCTCCTGGATGCCCTACTTGCCACAAATAAGATCCCTAAATTTAGGTAATGGTCTCTTAAGAGGACACAAATAGTGTCCTAGTTTTAATCCAAGCTATATATCTTTGAATACATAGACCATATGCATTTTATATGTGATTTCATCTTTCCTTATTTGACTAAGGTCATAATAGGGAAACCTATGCCAAGGATTATCTCATTGGTAAATAAATACATTAAATCCATTAGGGACATATGGTTTTACTTAGATTTCATTTTCATTCAGATTGAGGGAATATAATGCACTCCATTGAGGTTACTAGTGCATGTTTTAAATAAATTATCTGAATAATAATTTACATTTCAAATATGTAATAGTATACATGGTGTTTGTAGATATAAAAAGAAAGGATTGTTACATATTCTACCCTTGGCTATTGATAGGACCATATTATAGTATTGGAACAACATTGAAGATCCTATAAGACATATAACCTCTTTCAAATTGTAGCATGATGAATTGAGGCAATGGGACCCAAATGATAAGGTGACAAAGAATTTAAAGGTCAAAAAAATAAATGTGCCTTATGAACATCATGTATGTTCTTATGACCATATGTACATAAAATATTCATCCTTCTATGAAGACCTGAAAAGATTGAAAAAACTCAACATCAACCAAAAAGAAAAGTTGATGAGAGATCAGAAGGAAAATGATGACATTTATTAACTTAGTTGGAGGTAATACCACCTATTTGGGGGTTAATCATCTAGACCTCCTCTATCATAACAAAATATAGAAACATAGAAGCCTAAGACATAAGTTACATAAAAACTTGAGTACAGATTGAATAGAGGCCTGAAGAAAGTAGACCTAGTGAAGGGGAATCATATTTAGCCCAACCTAAGAGACTAGTCTCCTATTAAATATATATATGTAATTACATTATATATAGGTGAAATAGTATAAGATGCTTTACAAACACTGGTTAGTGCCTACGGGTCAGATGAATAAGGGGAACAAGTGGAAGAACCTCAAACCAAACTAAGGATAAATTAGAGGAAGAAAAAGATTAAGGAAATTGGACAGCATTAGACCTAGATCTCATTGGTCCCCCATAAAAGAGAAAGGCTAAACTAACATTGGTCTTTATAAGACCAAAGAGACCTAGAATAACCTCCACTCATCCATTGAGTGATGTCAATATATTTAGTGATGAGAACCTAATTCATGGAACAACTATTCTTGAGTGGTTTATATATGGAAAGATACAAAAGATACAAACCATGTACCACCATTGGTAAATAAAAAAGTTAGTGGACATTCATGTTCATGAATAACTCAAACCTTGGATTATAGAGTTGGAAAAACAAGAGAAAGAGTGAAAGATGACTACCCTTGGGGGGTCAAGTGGCACTCAAATGAATACTCCTAGAGCTTCAAGTGAGGCACAAGTTGAGATCCCTACTCCAAAAGTGATTGAATCATTAGTATAAATTAGGTTTAATTTATAATCTACTAGTATGGAATGAGTGATTGAGAAAAGGGATATGGTAGGAGCTACATATTATTCCTTCCAAAAGGTTGAACCATTTGTTGGTTTAACTCCAGTAGCTAGACAAAATATATGACAAGACAAGATATTTGAATAAAAGATCTTTGAAGAATCCTAGGCTCAAAATGATCAATTTCAAACAATGATCAAGGGTCTACTACAAGCAAATAAAAATTTAAAAGAGGTTGATGTGTTGTCGATCATGGTGGGACTGTTCAACTCTTTGAAAATAGCAAGAGCAAGACAAAGGAAATAGGGATGAAAATCTCTAAAGTAATAGGCCAAGTTGGCCAATGATAGGTTATAAGATTCCAAGTGAGGGAATTGATTAAGGCCTTATCTAAGAATATAGTCCCAAGTTTCAGAACTATCATCAAGGCACATTTGAATATGGCCATTGCCATATTGGATGACAAATTTGATGCCCAGGATAACTAGTCCAAGGATATGGAAAACCTTGTTAAAAAATTTGAACATATGGAAGGTGAAATGTCTCATATCCTAGACAAATTGATCAAAGAGCTTAGAGCCCTCAGTCGACTAGGTCTCATAGGATATGAAGAGTTCAAACAAAGGACCTTGAAATTCATATAAGAAGTAAGAAAATAAGGATAAAACCAAATAGTTGAAGGCAATATAAATGTCATGGGTCTACTCTCCTTTAAAGAGAAAATAGGAGATGCCTAGGGCATCAAAAAAACTATGGAAAATGTTGAAAATGACCTTAAATACTTATAATACCATAGACATGATAGTTTATTAAAACTAGTGATTGATCTTCAATTTATCAGTGACCAACACTATAAACTAAAGATTCTTCAATCAAGGCAAGAAGATGAATCAACACAGGGCCCACTAGCTAGTTAGAAATATTCTTTTCCATATGAATTTTGTAATATTAAAAAAATGGAATATTTTCTTGTAAAGGCATGTGCAATTTTTTATCACATTTTCCTAATGGTCAGGTCATTTGGAAAACTCTAGTGTATTTTATAAACTTTCTAAAAAGATAATTGTCTTTACTTTGTACACTTGTAAGTTGATGCGACTGACTGACATGCTTCCATACATTTTATAAAAGGATCATTGTCTATTGTAAAAGGGGGGAGTTTGAAGAGCTAAAACTACTTTGTAACTTTTGGAGAAATTTAATACAAATAGGGAATACTACAAAGTGTCTCTCAATTATTTGTGTGAATTGTTATAATGGATTCTCTCTAATTATCTATTTTAGGTCTTAGATTTGAAGGGTTTTTTTAAGAATTCTAGATGTGTATCTTCAATTTGGGTTACTAATTTGGGCCAATACTAGATTATTTGAATGTATTTGAATTTTCTTCA
Source organism: Torreya grandis (assembly GCA_037957365.1). Classification (NCBI taxonomy): domain Eukaryota; kingdom Viridiplantae; phylum Streptophyta; class Pinopsida; order Cupressales; family Taxaceae; genus Torreya; species Torreya grandis. Next base: position 783,466 of record JARHVA010001397.1, read on the forward strand.
TTTTATTTGCTCTACATAAATATGTGAAAATTATATTTGATTGCAATAGTAAATCCTTGAAGTAAAATTAGTTCTTACTTGTATTTCTTCATATTCTCCTTAGATACTCGCCTAGTGTGTCATGGGATTTAAGAATATGCTATTTTACATTATACATTGGTTAAATTAAAGTTCATTTAGAATTTAATCCTTGTCATGATTTTTGAGACAAAGATCAATAATCACATACTTTATTTCTACCCTACCTTTCCTTTTTTTTTTTTTTTAAACTAGATTACCCTAGTTAAATCCCCATTATAAATATTCATTTGGATTAATTTTTAGTTTATATTTTGATCATAATTCACTAATAATAACATAAATTCTTGATACTTTGCATATATTTTGTTGAATAAACCACAGTGGTTCCCAACCACCAATAAATATAAATTTGTGGAATAGTCTGATCACTCTACCTCTATTTCAACAAAGATAATCCAATTATCACAACCTTCAACTCATGATTTTAATTTATTGAATTATAAAATGAGAAGTGTTATTTAAACACTAATATCACATATGATACATGTAGAGGCATCAACACCTTAGTTGTTCATCTTAGTTATAGGTCTTTCCCACTTTTGTAAGTCTCTCATTTGCTCTACCCTATGCCCCTTGGACAATCTCTTAGTATGATAAGTCTGATGTGATTGCCTAAGCCTTATATATTTCCCAAAATTCTTAAAATTTACTTATCTTTCACTCCTACAACTTTTGAGTCTATACCTACTTCCTTGTTCCCTAGACACTAATGTTTGGGATAGAGTTTAGTGTCGACATTAGTGTTTTAACTTGATGCAATTGTCCAATGACCTAAATTAATTTATTTTACAAATTTAACATATCCTAATGGTTGGTAGAAGTTATTTAATGTGATTTACTTATCTAAAGGGATTGATATAAATATAAGATCAACCCTCATTCATTCCTCACCTAGAATAGACCAAGAGAGACCAAGGAAACTTAACAAAATCAATTTATCAAGCATTGAATTTAACAAATATTTCCTATTTCCATAATAGTCATAATAAAATCACATATTTAGGTCTAAAATACTAAAGGAGAATCCCAAGAGCCCAATTTGCCAAGTTACAAGCTAGGTCATTATTTTACTAGATTTTTACATATTATATAATTCACACACAAGATAACATGTAGGGGATAAATACATTAGTATAAATCTCTCTTTGAAATATTAGATATGTAGGTAGTTCTCATTGATAGAAGGGTCTTTAGGTTAATCTTAACATAATGTGCCCACTAACCCATTTTATGCCTATCTCACCATGAAGATGAAGAACTAGGGTTTTGAAATTTCATGAGGATCAATAGTCCATGACCTAGATCTAAATGCACCATAGAAAAGGAAAATATAAAATCAAAATATTCTAGGTGGTGACATAATTTTCTAGTAGGTATTTCATATAAGACACTTATGTCTAACCTAGATAATAATATTGATGCCACTATCCTAGGCTGGCATTAGTGTCTAGAACCTTAAAATCATCAAATATAGATTCTGATGACTTTTATAGAATCATATTCTAGTATAATTTATACCTATTATAGATCCATCATTTTTTTAGCATAAAAAATAGTTAAGTGTATTACTTTTTTGTCATTTCTATACATAGCTTTGTTTTACTATCTATACTTAGCCTATTCTCAACATAATAAATTTGCTATGTTTATATCTGAGTTGAGCACCTAATTGGCCTACTATAAATCTAATTATCACCCTTTTACTTATTCATGTATATATACCCATTTATATCTTCTAGGTAACTTCAAAATGACTATAGATACCCCTTCATTTTAAGGTTAAACATTTGGTGAACCCAATTTGTATGAATACAATTTTTTTATTCCTAGGGTTTTAATCCAAGTAGGGTTGAGATTATTGTGCTTTTTCATTTCCTAATTATATTATTTTTCATGCAATATATTCATATCCCTATATTGGGAGGTGTACCTATTGAACACATTGAGTCTCCCCTCCCATGATATAAGTTATCTAAAACCAATGATGGATCTCATACTATCGATCATGATTATATCCATGTTAAAAATTAAAAACACACTAATATGGTTTTCATATAAGAATATTATCATAATGAAAACTATGAATTAAATGAAAATTAGTAAATAGACCATTATCATGTGCAATAAATTACATTGTTTCATGATCGTATTTGTCAAAACCTTGAAGATATTGATGAGATCCTAAAAATTATACTAGAAATAAAAAGTTCAAAATGTATAGTTAAAATATCCTTCCCCTTGAATACATTATAATATAATACATCTAGTGGGGGCATGATTTATGTGTTTAAATGTTTGTTTCTTGAAACTACTATTGATAAATCTACCATAAAACTATCAATTATTTCAACTTAAATATTTGTTTCAATTTCTATTACTAGTCACACCATGTTTACATCCTCCTTGGTGACAACTTACCTTACTAATATAAATCCCACTAGGCCTACAACTAAAACACTCATATAATTCATAAAGACCTTGGAGTACAAGGTTACAAAAATTGAAAAAATTGATTTAAAATATGCTCATGTTATGGATTTATAAGATGTGTTTCATAGACTTTTTGCACTTAAGATATCTTTACACACTTTGCCAATTGGTTTTATTACACCTAAGTTCACATTTTATGATATTAAGGGTGATATTGAGAAACATATTCAAACCTTTTATGAAGCATGCCTTGAATATGAATCCAATGATAAAATTTTGATCAAATTATTTCCAAGAAACCTTAAGGACTATGATTTGAGGTGGTTCTATGATTTACCTCTCCAATCCATGAAAGCATTAAAAACTCTTTAAGATCAATTCTTAGCCCACTTTTCCATTAATATTTATTAAAATGTTTCATATGCTCAAATTGCCAAAATGAAGCAACATGATAATGTCTTGAGATATAAGATAGTGCTAGCTAAAATGACTAATCCTATTGAGGATAAGGAGTTGAAATAAATATTCAAAAAAAATTTGCTTGTTCCTTTGAATTATTCCATGGTTTTTAATAAGTTTAAATATTTTGATGGATTATGCCATGTTCTAAGGTACCATGAAATTAAGCTTATTTTCATTAAATAAGCTCAAGTATGTATCAAACACACCAGCTACATCTACATCTAGTATCAAATTTACAATCAAACAAATTTATAAGGTAAATCCTCCTATGACTAAAAGGAAATAATCACCAAAATTAAAATAATTTCACATCAACCTAATCTATTTGTTTTATCTAATGCACCAAGATATAATTCTCATGTTTATCTGAGTCCCCAACTTTATTACTCCCATGATTACTAGAGTGTTAACTTATACCTCTCCCTCATCATATATAGGTTGATATAAATAGACATCTACCCAAAGGATATGATGTGAATTCTTATTGTGATTATCATCAAGGACTAGGGATTTCTATAAATATATTATTTACCCTAAAACACAAGATCCAAGATCTTATAGATGACCAAAAGTTTGAATTTGAGGATCCTATAAAGGAATCATGTTCACAACCTATTAATCCGTACAAATAGAAAATATTTAACATTCCTTTGCAATACCATTATAAAAAACAACTAAAAGTGAAAATGGTATATAATGCACATCCTTCTCCATCACATAATGAGATCCCACTATATGGGATTATTTGTACTTACACATGGTATATACATCCTATGTTTCAAAGGCCTTATATTACTTTCCATGATAGTGAGATTAAGGATGATAATTATGATATTCATTCTTTATTCATTTGAGCATACCTTGATAAAAACCCTATACATAGTTTTATGATTTATAATGGTGAAAGTGATAATGTTTGCGTCATGACATTACTTACACACTTAGGTTAAACTCATCAATAATTGTAGCATTCTACTAGATCAGTCAAAGCATTTGATGGGACCTTTGAAAATGTTCTTGGTGAGATTGACCTACCTTTATAGGTCACTCCCACATAGGTGGTTACTACCTTTACAGTCATAGCTTCCATGAGAATACCTTGGATCCATACACTTTAATAAAAACCTTATACAATACATGAGTGTGTTAAATACATTCATGCCAATCAGGTAATTAAATTTTATAGAATTACCTATGAGCATCCTTTTAAAAAAGATAAAATTATACCCAGATAGTTAATTATAAAGCCTACTAAGGTTAATTTACTAAAAAAGGTAAGCAATAAGCAATCCCCTTTACTAGGTAGGCAACAATCGAGATACCATTACATTAGAGACATATAATGGATTCCATGGAATCGCCATCTACTATACATCATGTTCAAATATCTAGAACACCTAAACATGTTTTTATGATTTTTAGTCAAGAAAACTACATAGTACTCAATTATGGGTACCATGAACTATAACTACTCTTAATATCCCTTCATTACCATAGAGTCCTATTTTACATACTAATACTATAATGACAAATTTTGAACCTATATGTGCCCCTCAACAACATCATAAGATTATTACACTAGGTCCACAATGGGGATATATCTATGACCATCCATTATATGCCATCATAGGATCATATTTATTTTACAAACATTGCAAGATATCAAAAAATTAAAAAACTTCAAAAACCTAAAAATATTTTTAGAACCTATATGTTCTATCGACTCCTTGGCATCTATATGTTAGTTCCATGTTGGTGGATGACATATTGAGTTAATCTTACATAAAAATGTGTGTCACACTTATATTTGAGTGTGATATAGGCATACAATAATACTTGATCTATTTTTATTTTTGATATTGGGCCTTCCCTCTACTCATGTCATGTAGACATTGGGGCATACACTTCTATGACCTTGATACACATAGGTTATATGGTTTGATGATCACATTTCATTATCATGTTTGAGCTTACATATGTAATTAAACATGCATATATCCATTATTATATATTATAAAATGTATTTAATATGATATACAGTTGACATTTTTTCCTAACACATTTGATCCATAGGCTTTTATGACATGTTTATGCTAATTTAGTATGCTTTCCTTTATGCACTTACTTGAGTGTCTTGCCTTGATATTGTATTCCTTATTTGATCATATAAATATGATCCTTTATTTTATCCCCCCATGCCTATGTATTATTTATTTTACATTTTATTATGTTATTGTTTATTTTATCGACATTTGAATATACCATCCTTGATTTTGTGGAAATTTGACTATGTCAAGTCTATCTAATTGTGTGGCATTTGAACATGCCCTTTGTTTGCATTATCCTTGGACCATTAAATTTTGACTTTATTTTGAGTGATCCTATGTGTTTTTGTTTTCTTATTTATATTATACAATTACTATCTATACATTTCCATTATTCTTATCATACATATAAGGCCTTCATGTGATCACATTGGTTTTATGTGCTTCAATGTTATATCTACCTAGACATGTTCCTTCTATATTTTATAGATTTATATTTATAAATTATATAGTTGTCATATAATTTTGAGGTGAGATAACTATCATTTCATACTTTTCTTTCACCTCAAAGTGGGGGGGGGGTGCATATTAGTATAGGAATGTCATAGAGACATGTTCTCTAAACTTAACTTAATTTTCAAATTCATTAGGGGAATGATTTAGAAGTATGATCTACACACTTATTTAGTATTCAACATCTCTAGATTATAGTGGGGGCATGTTTTGAAAACATGTTCTCCACATTGGTACTTATATCAATTTTTATATTTATTCATATATAGTGGGGGCATGATTTAGAAGCATGTTCTCCACATAGTTTCTAAATTAGCCAAATCACACAATTATATGATTTAGATTCATAGTTTTGGTATTTTTTTATGCATTGGTACCATTGTTATACATATTTTTTACATGATACATATATAAGGTTCATATTCTATGTAATTTTTCCTAATATTAAAAAATCCAAATCAATTTTATATTTTAAAACTCTTTTATGTACTAATACCCCAGTCAAAATTTTATGGACTTTATTGAGCTAATCTACTATAATATTTGGTTCATTTTTTAGTATGGTTGAGTTGATTTTATCACTAGATATTTCCATGTTTTAAGGCTGGAATTGATTGTATCATCTATCCTCACCAAGCTATAAGTACCCTTGGATTTCATGGTTGAGATAATCTCAACTTCTAGGTGGTAACTCACCTTTTCTCCAAGGTTGAGGGCATGTGCCTCTCTCTCTCTATCTCTATCTCTCTCTGGATATATGAAATTTCAATATTTATCTATATTTGTCATAATCTCAATTTTAGAGCCTTACAATGATAGATTTTTTCTCCAAATCAACTTACTAATAGTCAAAGTTGTTAAATCAACACACATGTGTACTCCCACACCTTGATATTTTAACTCCCATTTTTGTATTCTCTTTCCCTTAGCTTGCATGGTTATAACTCCCTAGTAATGGAAAGACCTAGTAAAACATAAACCATCACTAAACTAATAAACCTCCTCTACCTCCTCATCTATGAAGTATGTCTCTAAACTAGAAAACTCTCCTCATCCTTTGAGAATTCTTTTTTTCCACTAGGTATTTCCATAGGAGATATAGACTTTGTCCTTCTTAGATAACAATATTATGGCCCTTCAACATTATCTTAGCACCATGCCTCACCATACCCCTACTTCAGTTCCACCCATAGACCCACCTTATGTTCCCACCTTATGGGGAATACTTCTATTTCCACAGTCACCACCCAACCATTGAATACCCAAGCATATTCATCTAAAAATAATCCCTTTGATAATACTATGGAAAACCAACCTAACCAACCTATCAACACCCTTATGCCTTCCACCCCCACCAAAAACTCCTCTACCCTAGAAAAAATGCAACCATTAACCACCTATAATACAGTCACCATGGGGGTACCTACTACTAGCATTTCCATCCTTCTTTCAACTATACCCAATTCATTAGTCACTAATCCACTTCAAAATCTTGTGGTGTAAATACATTTTACCTTACCACTAAATAGTACAAAGGTCACCACCTTTCCTTTAGTTACAAACCCAACCACAACTCCTACACAACTAACCTTAACCTCTTAATAGGTGCACATCGTACCCAACCTGGGTTACATATGTAACCCACAATGGTATGTACCTCTACCCACTGCCTAACCACCTACATCCACTACCCCTACATGGCATCTACCCAACCACTTATGTCCACATATCAATAGGTGGCAACTCCTCTACCTCTCACTAATTATCAATATGTTACCCAGCCACAACAATAATATGCACCATAAAACCTTTTAGGTGTGAAACCCCAAATGGATATAAGAAAAATAATAATGGATAAAATGACCACTCTAAATTCATCCATTTTTAGGGCTCACAAAATTTAATCATATGACCAGATCTACATTAATCATATTCACCCATCTATCACTATCAGAACATATCCTCCTTAGTGGAGACTTCTCAAGTTTTCTAAATTTAAAAGTAAGTATGACCCCTAATAACACCTCAAGGCATTTAGGCATTCATGTTATTTTATTACTTATGATGATTCTCTTTTTTTTTGTAACTTCCCCATGTCCTTATCTGGTCCATCACTAAATTGGTAGAGTGCCATAACAAAACACTCTCTTTTCTTTCACCCATCTAGCCCTAACTTTCTTGGATCACTTTTTAATAAACATCTCGAATAAAGTTTCCAACACTGACCTTTACTCTATTTGTAAATTTTATGATGAATCTATTATTGATTTTGTATCCCATTGGAGGACTTTAATCAATCAAATTTCTTTCTCACTACCCCAACCTGAGCTAATATAAAAAAAATTTGGGCATGTGCCAAGCACTTATATTATACATTGCATGTTTAGAGATTCATAACCTTTTATTAAGATTTTACTATGACATGTAAGCTATAAAATAGAGCCATCGATGAAGGAAAGTTAAAGTTGAAAAATGAAAACTCTACCTTCAAATCCAATGGGGCCTTTTCCTTTAAACCAAGAAACCAAACCAACACTAATGCCAAAAGCAAGGGAACTATGAATATGGTTGCCCATAAGATTTATCTTCCACCATTTTTTAATCAACTAAATTCTTCTAACTCCTCAAATAAAAACATGAGGAACCAAAACTAAAACAATCAGAAGTAATTTACTCTACTTGGAGAGTCTTAAGCTTTGGTCTTGGAGAAGTTTGTAAAAGATAATATCATACAACTTCATCCCATCAAATCCCCTCAAAAAATTTGATTCTTCTCATTTGACACTTGGCTAGTATAATGAAAATGACCTATTTGCTTTCCATCGAGTAGTTGGGCATGATGTTAGTAGGTGTAATACCTTCAAAAACATTGTCTAAAGCCTCATTGATAAGGGTTAACTTGTGTTAGACAACCCAAATTCACCTTCAAACCAAGCCCTTGACATTTTTAGATAACCTTTTCCCATTCATGCACCTAAAAAAAATGAGATCAATAAAGATGAGTCTTCTCATGATTCCCATACCATCAATATGGTTCTTGACATGCTCATTGATGAAGAACCTACCACCCAATATACCTATTCTTCACCCTCTCCACTTATTGAGATAGTGTAACTACCTTATCTTTCTTTGAATACCCAAACCATAAAAGTAAAATTTTCACCTCCTCCACTTATTTAGGTCGTAGAATCATCAAACTCTCCTTCAAGTGACATACCAGAGCAAGCAACCATCACCACTTTACCTCCTCCCTCAACTTCCAAACAATTCAATTCCCTTTTGGAGATAATTCCCAAGGTATAAACCACCATATATATACCTCCATAGAGGAACCACCATATATATACCTCCATTGTATCCTTTGATTGAGGAAAAGGATGAGGTCACCATTCCCCTTTCTCAACCTATGGGTTCATCTTTTGATTTCACCTCCCAGGGAATAGGACTGGTCTATAAACCATTCTTTAGACTAGTCGAAAGATTGGAATTTGATTCCAAACCTAACATGGATTGAGCCAAATTTTAGAAAAAATTATGGCTCCCTTATATCACTAAATAAGATCCTATAACCATGTATTTGATGGACCAACCCACCACTTCTATTATCCAACCCATTATCATATCAATCAAACCAATAAAAACCTCTACCAACCCAACCATTTCTCAACTATCCAAAGCAACAAAATAAATAAAATCATCCTCTATCACTTCAACAAAACCAAACAAAAACCTTAGTGTCTTCTCTACATATAGCCTTAATCATCCATCTTTAAAACCAAAGCTAACCTCACCATACCCACCAACCAAGCACAAAACCAAATCAACCAATGAGGTAAAGCTACCAAAAGGATAAAAGGCCAAATTTTTGATTCCCTCATCTTTGCCCTCTATTTTGGGACCTCATCCTTCTCCTTTTATTAGGAAGCCAACTATCTCAACCAAAACCCAACCACCACATTTGGTTACATCATCAATATTTCTTTTTGACGCACCCATCTTCACTAAGCTATCAATAACTAACCTAGCTACCTTGACATATTATACCTCTAAATTATCAACTTCTTTACCTAAACCAAAATCATTAATTAATAAAACCACCTTACCCAAGACGTATACCCAAACCTATTTCCAAAATGACTCCATCTCCCCAAGCAAGGCCAAAACTTCTAGACCCTCAATACCTTTAGCTAAATCTTACTCAACTAATTTCCAAAGGTTAATATAATCTTATTGCTTAACCTTACCTCTTATTAGACCATTTGACCTTCTTGGTTAAAAACCAATCTGGTATAATGAGTACCAAGTATGCTCTTATCATAAGACACCTGGGTATGACATGGAGAACTATAAAGCTCTCCAAACCATAATCCATCAGTTATATGATGAGGATGATCTATTATCATAATAACCTCCCATGATCCCACTACCAATCCAACAAAAAATAACCTATACCCAATGCCTACCTATTCCCCCACTCTCAGCTTAGAGTGATACAAAACAAAACCAATATCCTACCCCAACTCTTCCCTCTATCTATACTATCCATGTGATCACATTATCACATGCTCATTAAAAGGATAAGGGGAAGGTGAAAGTGTCCATCAGATGGACATATCAATCTTCCACCTCCCAATCAAGTCAAATTAAAGCATCTTAACCTTTATCCAAACCCAAGGTATCTATCTTGGGTACCTCTCAATCCAACCCATCTAAAAAAATCAAAAGAGTGGTTCTCAAACAACTTCACCAAACACTAGCAAAGATGAGCCTATACAAATTGAATTTTACCTCACCTCATCATCACCAAGTAATGCTACAGTAATTAAAATCAATAGAGGTCCAACTTGAATACCCTCAACCTCTTTCAACCTTTTTTGGCACTCTTCAAATTTCTAACCTTGTCACCTTTAAGGATTGGGAAATACCTTCTATCTACCCTGATGACCCAAATCCACCTCTTTTAATCACTACCTGCATCAACCAAACCAACATCAAATGGGTTATAATTAATGGGGGATCTAGTATTAATATCATCTCCTCCCATGCCTATGATCAAGTTAAACTACCAAAAAATGTCATGTCTAAAACCTCAGTCATCTTCTGATCTTTTAATGACACTATGGCCACTACTTTGAGAACTATTGTCCTTCACATTTTCTTAGGACCTCATACATTCCTAGAGATCTTCTATATAGTGGAAGGTGAATTCTAGTATAATTTGTTTTGGGATGACCTTAGATCCACTCCATGGGTTGTATACCCTATACCCTTCATCATTGCATCAAATTTGAGCATGAAGGTTAGATTATCACTATACAAGCTAACCCAAGTCCCTTTTCTATCATGCAACATGAATTATCAACCCAACAACATCCTCCTACATCCATCTAGTACACCCTCATCATTTAGATACAAGCCCTCATCCATAAAAGATGAAGCCATATCCTCATCTACCAATAAGGCATCTACTAGCTCATCAATCCCCTCAGATCAAATCCCCACCACAAACCACTTAAAATAAATTCTCTAATGTCTTTCACTTAGGGAATATTTCATTTTAACCCTTGGCACCTTCCCTACTCCCCATGAGTATGGGTAACTTAAAAACCAACCTAATTATTATCCCAATATTAGAGCCATTATTCCCCTTGGACCTTCCAATTATCAAACCCATTTCATTAATGGGGGACTTGATAAACCCCTTAACACTTCTACCACATCTTTTTCACCTTGATCATTCACTTCTAACCTCTCCTATCTAGACAAACCAGAATTTTCCAAGACATACCTCTACTGGTGTGCCTATAAGGGTTTTGGCCTAGGTCAGTATGAACATAGACTGCATGAGTTATTCACAATCAAAACTTGAAAACCTCATGAAAAGTATGACCTTGGTTTCACACCTCCTCAACAATAAACTAACTCACTTCCCATTACCATCATTGATGAGGACATCCCATCCCCACTATTTACTCCACCATCGATACTTGTAGATTTTGATATCATCCCCCCTAACTTTTTTTTCATCAACATGATCAGCCTCAGACCCTTGACTTGTCACAAGGATGGGGTGACCATAACCATCCCTATTACCCATATTGAGATGATAGGAGATGAATCTCCTATCATTAATATTATTTAGTGTTAACATGATGATTCCATTCTCACCTACCTTGGTGTACCAAATTCTTCCATCCATAAATCTCTTCCTCCTGAGACTTTGACCATGTTGAATAAATTCACCATAGATATCAATTTGGTCACTCTATACAACCCCCACATTGTTAAAATTGGCTAATCACTAAATTCTAAGAAACTTCAAGACTTCCCCTCCTTTTTTCAAGATTATAATATAGCATTTGCTTGGTCTTATAGTGACATGCTAGGATTCAACCCTTCCATCGCTACCCACAACATAGTCACCAACCATGATGGCAAGCCCATTAGGTATAAACTTTGACAAATACACCCTCACATATCCCTTCTCATCAAAGAACAGCTTCCACATCTCATATCCCTCAATTTCATTTAACCCATTAACTATCCCCAATGGGTCTTAAATGTCATGCCTATCACCAAAGCCACAAGGGGAATACATATTTATGTGGACTTTCATGATGTCAACCTTGCTTGCCCAAAATATGAATTTCCTCTACCAAACATTGACCAACTAGTTGATCTTACAACTAACCATGTATGTTATCTCTCATGGATGGATTCTTGAGTTACAATCTAATCCTAATCACCCCCAAAGATCAACAAAAAACTTCTTTTGTCACCCCATGGGGGACTCTGCTATAGGGTCATGCCTTTTGGACTAAAAAACACTAGTGCAACCTACCAACACACTATGACTTACATCTTCGATGACTTCATCCACAAAATCATTGAGGACTATGTGGATAACCTTGCTGGGAAATCCAAATATCATAAGGATCATTTAGCCATTCTCAATATTATCTTTAAGTGAATCATCCATTATCATGTCCACCTTAACCCTAAGAAATACATTTTTGGGGTCTTATCAAGAAAGATCTTTGGCTTTATCATTTTCCTTTGGGGAACCAGTGTCAATCCTACCAAAATCAAAGCAATCCTCAACATGCTTCCTCCAATCAACCTCAATAAAATTCATAGTTTATAGGGGAAGCTCTAATCCATTCATCACTTTATCTCCTATCTTTTAGATTGATGCCAAACTTTTGACTATCTTATGAAGAAAGATGTATATTTTAAGTGGAATAGCGACTATCAAAAAAACTTTGATTCACTCAAATAGTACCTTTTGTCTCCACTTGTCCTCACCACTCCCAAAGATGATTGACCTTTTTACCTTTATATCTCCACCACTGACCACTCTGTAGGAGTAATGCTTGCTCATCAAGATGAACAACATAGATAGCAAGCCACTTACTATATCATCTACATGATTTTAAAATATAAGACTTGATATACCCATACTGAGAAACTTTGCTTAGCTTTAATATTCATGACCACCAGACTTCACCACTACCTTCTTGACCACAAAAGCTATGTCATAATAGATACTAAACCACTCAAGTATATGATCTCCAAGCCATACCAAAACCAATGTATGTCCAGATTTCTCATTCTTTTAGTTTATTTTGACCTTGAGTTTATTCAACAAAATTTAATTAAAGGGCAAGTCATTATTGACCAATTCACTGATGCACCATTAGCAAAATCAACCTCCTCCTCTTGAGTTTCCTAATGAATCCATCACAACCCTCTCTTAAGCAGACTTCATCTATCAAGTGACCATGTTCTTTGATGGATCAAAGTGTCAATGTGGTGCAGAAGCTAACATTATCCTTATTCCCCTTCATAGTGAACCTCTTCCTTTATCCTTCAAGCTAGTTTTTGAATGTACCAACAATATGGTTGAATAAAAATCCCTAGTCATAAGCCTTCAAACTACGTTATCCTTGGGAGTCAAAATAATTAACATCTTTGGTGACTCTCAACTAGTGGTCAATTAAATCAATGTATCTTACTAGTGTAAGAATGATGTTTTGCAATAGTACAAACAACTAGTTGATTAACTCTTAACATCATTTGAAAATTACCATATCTAAACCACCCCATGATATATGAACAAGTTTTATGACACCATGGCTTCCCTCACCTCTCATAACCCATCTGCACCCTCTTATTCTAAGCTATCTATCATTATCCATAGACTTACCAAACCCTTTAATGTTAAACTAGATTCTCCCACCATCTTTAATGTGAAGGAGACCTAACCTGATCTTTGGTATCATTAGACCTTCAAATACCTTAACCTTACCATCATTCCTTTTGATATTTCCATAAATATTCAAAGAGAATTTATTCAGAGCACCTCCTATTATACCATAATAGGGTGGAATTATTTATAAACATGGATTTGATGGTCTCTTCTTCCATTGCCTACATAGTCATAAATCCTCTCATGCTATCAAATAAACACATGATGGGATTTATGGAGGACACTTTAGTGGCTTAATTTTCACCAAACGTATCGTTCACCTTGGCTATTACTAGCTTACCCTTAACCAATATTGCTATTATTATGTAAATAAGTGTATCAAATGTCAACAAAATGCTAATTTACATTATGCACCTAGCCATAGTCTTTTCATATCCATAGATTTTTGGCCCTTATCATAATGGGGTCTAGACCTTATTATTTAGATAAACACTCATTTGTTATAGAGGTACCATTCTCTCATCACTATGACTAAATATTTTACCAAATGGGTAAAGGTTATTCCTCTTATCTCAATAAAAGATGAAAATATTGTTGACTTTATAAATCAACACATCATCTATTATTTTGGTGTTCCTCACAAAATCATCACTGATAATTGAAAATATCTTAAAAATAAATAAGTCTAAGGACTTTGTGATGTATTTGACATCAAGTTAAGTTTCTTTTCACCCTATCATCCACAAGCTAATGGACAAGTTGAGGCCTTTAACAAAACTCTTCAAACATTTTAACTCAAATGGTTAATACATCTGATCAGGATTGGCATTTACACATCCCTTTTTCTTTATGGTTATATCTTAGTAGCATCCAAACCCCTAATAGTGCTACCCCTTTCTCTCTAGTTTTTGGATTAGAGGTTATCTTACCTCTCAAAGTCTAAATTATTTAACTTTGCATATAGGATATCATTTCTAAAGATGATTATCAGTAGCATCATTTATCTCAACTTGAGCTACTTGATGAGCATCACTTAGCCACCCTTACCCATCTTCATGTCTATCAAGAGCAAATCAAACATGCCTATAACAAACACCTTAAAGTGTAATAATTCAATATTAAAGACCTTGTCCTAAAGTAAAATCAACATGTCACCAATATAAAGAAAATTAAGTGATGAAAATTTGCTTTTAATTATCTTGGATATTATTTCATAACACACAAGTATGGATTAGGAGCTTATCAATTATCCTCTCTTGAGGAAAACCTAGAACCTAAGCCCCTCAATGCCTCACATTTGTATCCTTTCTTTTGTTAAAAAGGATAAAAAAAACATTTTATCTAACTTAATCTCATCCTTTACTTTCAAACCACATTCATCTCCCTATTTTAGGTGGAAACTAATTAAACCTCAATCATGTGATTACCATCACAATAATATCCTTGTTTTAAATAATGGGTACCATGGCTCTACCCATGGCATGATTATCATGGTACTTTCCACCCCTTTTATAAGATGGATTCCTATAATCATTGTCACCTAGACCTATTTAAACCTAATAAATCTTCTCATGCTTTTAGTTTTTCCTTCATAAAGGTAAACCTTTAAGCCTATATAAGAAAGTTTATGCCAAGAAAAAAAATCAAAGCAAAGTCATAACCAAAAAATATCATGGGCCATTCTTAGAATTCATAGACTACTCCCTTGAAGGAAAACTACTAGAAACATATCAAAATTTCTCAAAATAAGGTAGATTTCTCCCTTGAAGGATAACTATAAAAGGCATTAATCAAAGCACACAAACTTAGACCACTCCCTTGAATGATGGTTGGGTAAAGCATTTGTCAAAGAATAAAAATTTATTGGAAGCTTCTTGTATTGATCAGCTTCCCCAACCCTCCCATGTAAAAACATAATAATAAAAACACCCATTATCAATCATTAAAAGAAGTAAAATAATTTTTAAATCTATAATCAGTTCTCATACATAATAATTTTGAAAGCTACAATCATCTCTCATGAGTAGGCTTCACATATTGATTAGTATACACCTCATGTGACATAGACTTGTTTATGCTAACTCTCTGGTAACCTCCAGAAGAGGCATGCTATTCAGACAAGAAGGTTCCATTTTCACCCATTTCCCTTTATGCACTATAAGCAAGATATTTTTTAGCTCACTTGACATCATGTGAACAAGACACCTTTCTAACCAACTAATGAATGCTAATGCAAATAATTTGATGGTCTTATGTTCCTTAATCTAATCCAAATTTAGTTGTTTTAGTCCTTAACAAAGAACAAGCATCATACCCTCTTCTTATCCATTCATAACTAGTTGACATATTCACTTAGATGTTTTGTCTCTTGATTATCTTCTCTTTCTCACATCTAGTTTTGTTATTCAACTTAATTTATGTGTTCTACCTTAATTAAAATCACCATAACCATAACCACATCACATCATGTTATCATCATATCATGAACAAAAGCAAACATCATTGGCATAAACCATATTTATGAGCATAATCAACATCATATCATTTATGAACAATAAATTAATAAACCACTTTCAACACATGCCTAAATCTAAATGGGGAAGCATATACTCATTAAAATTTAACATGAACATCATCATCATATTAATGGTCATCTCAAAACATGACATTGGAATCATCACATCCATCAAAGGCATCATCATAAATAATAAATAAACCATAAATAATAAATCCATGTGATCAACATCATTGCATTGTCCATCCATCACACAAACCATTATCATATCAAAACATACCAGCTATGACCATCATATCAACATCATCTAGATCCATAACCAAACATCATCATCAACATAATTAAAAATCCATCACATGCCTAGCTAGATGAGTCCATGTCATGACCATAAACCATAACATCATCAATGATCAACATGAATATCAAACACCATAAAAAATAAACAATATGCAAATAACATGAGTCTATAATCATAAATAACAACATAATCATTATGTATACAAAAAATATACATATCTCTCTCTCTAAATATACACCTCATCATATAGGATCATAGGTCAATATCAAAATCATATACATCAACATATGTAATGTCTCATTATCAAAATTATGCCCCTAGGGCACCATTACCTCCTAGTGCCTATCCTCCCAAGGTCCCTGTCTATCCTCTCAAGGACATAACCCACTATCTTGGTGTCACCATGCTAGCACCACCTACCAAAATAGCTCTCTACTCACCCCATCAAGGCTCATTAGGATAATGCCTCAAAACTGTCACCTCATAATAGAGGAATTCCTTCATCATAGCTATATATCATGCCATAAGGATAGTACTCCATGGTCTTATAGGTGATGTAGGTCCTCCTCTATCCTATTTCAAAGAGTCTCTATCCTAAGTAATTAAGGCTAGTGTAG
Organism: Torreya grandis; assembly: GCA_037957365.1. Lineage (NCBI taxonomy): Eukaryota > Viridiplantae > Streptophyta > Pinopsida > Cupressales > Taxaceae > Torreya > Torreya grandis. Next base: position 800,636 of record JARHVA010001397.1, read on the forward strand.
CTCTAGCCTAGTCCCTCTCACCTATAATTATAGCCAACTAACCTTGTGTCACTACTAACTGACCCTATAGTGCTACCATGGTAGCCTGTGTCATAGCTAGTGCTACTCAAGCCTAATATCTCTTCATATCCACTACTTTTATATCTAGGGAAACCCCCTACACTAGTGCCTACTAACCACCTCTACTAGATGGATCCATATCCATCACTTAACACCCACTATTATCAGCCCCCAAAATTAGTCACTGGATATAGTGCTTGATACCATGTAAGGTACCCATATACAAAACCTACATCATTTATCTTGGCCCTAGCCAAAAATTCCTTATGATCAATAAAAACTTGTATGGGATATGGCTTAGGAAGTAAAATCTCTCCATCCTCCTACCTATATCTTGGGAGATAACCTAGGATACCTTGCATTAGGCCAAACTATCATTGAACCTTATCAAAAGGAATGAGATTTGTCTCACCCTTTTTCTTCCTAAAGGTCCACCTATATCTCTATAGGGATAATGTATGCCTCATATAATGAGCCCACTCTAGAAGCCTGATGTATGGCCTTTAAATCATGTCACCAATAACCAAGGCATCTAGTGCAACTCTGAACCAATCAATGTTTTGAACCCCTCCACTTGGTCATGAAAGGGAAAGATCATCTCTCCACTACATGAATCCAAAATTGAACTCCATCTATGAATACCCCTCCCATAGCATCCCCATCGACCTTAGCACTTGGATGTGCTCATAAACCTAGTAGTGTAAAATAAATCCTATGTTGATATTGTACCCCCTATGATATCTAAAACCCCATAGCTCCTTGTATATCTTGACTAGAAGCACAAGTACTTAGCTTAACATTATGTGCTCTACTAATATCATGACCAGAACCCCTAGCAATAGATATGGAAATCTCCTATTTCTTGAGTCTAGTATGGAAAAACATGAGACTACCATCATTATCATGGTCATCAACCTCTTATCATCTCTCATCCTCTAGTATAGTGGAGTGTAACTAAAACCACCAACATACTACTTAGAAAAATCATGGTCATTTTTATATAGTAGCTCCATGAACTCATCTCTCCCCTCCCTCTCAATGTGGTAAATCAACTCACCCTAAATGGGTGTCCATGTAATCCTATGAACATTCTCAAGTAAGATTGTCATCTCACTAGTGGGTAGTAGGAAGGTGTTAGTGGCTATATCTCACCTCTTGATGAGGGCCACTATCATCACTACATCCCATGGCATGTTTTGGTAATGTAACATCACACCAATCCCCACCTCCTCCATGTGCACCTAGTTAGTAGTAGTCATACCTTGATGAATCTTAGTGAATATCTGAGGCACCCAATCTTGCATTTGAATCTACTCCCATGCCTATAATGTTAGTTATCAAACAAACTTAGTTCACTACCACACTTTGCCTATGAACTATAGCACCCTACCCTACTTTTCCCATTTAACCATTACTTATTATATTACAACTCTACCTTTGACTTCATATGTTGTTATAGCCTTAAATTACTACCTAAAGTTTACCCTTGACATCTCATTGACCATCAAAATTTTAAACATTCAACCATATGAACACTTTTAAAAACATTTTCACCTTAGTCAAGTACCAATAGTTATGGTGACTACTAACAATAAGACAACCAATTTCTATTGATTATTGACCATCAATAGTTGGTACTAATTATTGATGATTAGGTATGACCACTGATGGTTACTATGTGTGACCATTGATAGAATACCTAAATCCTACCCACCCAAAAACCTAGACAAACACTAAACTCAAACCATAAATTTCTACCTAATCCTACCTCTACCCTCCCTTAACTAACCTACCCTGACAAATTTAAAACTTCACCCATGAATTTAACCAAAAACCAAAAACCCTGCAAACTAAGTCAAACCAAATCTACCCTCCCAATCAATAACCAAAACACCCAAATTCAACTCACAATGCAAAATCAAAACTATGTTATCAATTAAAAGCAACCCCTACCTCATTCCTTAATAATCATCAAGGAGGAATCTTGGGACTTGATACCTAACCATGACCTCATCCTCCCTACATCTTAGCTTGGTTAACCTTTTAATGATCTATCCCACTCAATCCCACTCACTTACTCAACAAACATAATTAGACTCTTTGCACAAAATGCCACATAACTAGATGTCAAAGTCAAATTGTTTAAATGAATGAAAATGATAGGTAGATTCACATTTGAATTCAACCCTTTTAGGGTTTAAAATTGACCACTAATGGTCAAGGTGACTATTGATGGTTAAATTAAAGACCCCTAGCTATCGATGGTCAAAAGGTTATCATTTTTGCTTTTGTCTCAAGCAACTACTTTTTGGCATCATGTGCCCACCCATGGAGATCACCTTCACCAACCATACCACCAACCCTGTCACCTCACCACTAGCCATTTTGTCTTAACTCTCACATGTTTTTTGATGATCTTGCCTTGGTCCTTCTGACCACACCAACTACTTTCCAAGTTGAACAATTTTTTGAACTTACACTACCTTACACACACTTGACCAACTTGTGTCTTCTCAAGAGTATTTCCCACCTCAGATACCTATGACTACACCAAAACAATTTGTGTTTTTCCCAATATCACTTCTTACCTTAGATACCCACAAAAACATAGACCTTGCCTAAGAGACTTGTGCTTATACGTGTTCCTAATTGCCACACGTAAATATGGTCACATGGTCTACTTATCACTTGTCCTTCTAGCACTAACCTTAATTTTTACCAAATATGTCATCCTAGTCAACACATGATCTTGGCTATCACAATTTTGCCATACTTTGTGCATGTTCTTGCACTTTAGTGCCCCACCTATCACCCACCTTCACCACTCATCAAACCTGCACCTAATTTTATTTTACTTCATCACTTCTTGGTTTGAGGGGGAACACCTCCTCCCATTATAAAGGTAACCAAATCTTTAAACTACACTCCATTTTTGTTTTTATTTTCAATAATACAAATTGCATAAAAAGGGAAAAATATAGACACTAGAAAACTATACACAATGGTTCTAGAAGTCAACATGACCCTAGACCACCTTAGGACCCCCTTGGGCCCAACCTTGACCTTTTAACTAAAAACTAGACCTAACTCTAGTCAAATTAACCTATTGGCTGAACCCACCTTTTTAACCCAACTTACCTTTGACCCTTGATCATCGATGATCACCCTAACCATCGATGATCACCCTAACCATTGATGATCAGGTTTTACCATCTGAACCACTAACACCAACTTTAGCTCTACCTTGATTTTTTTTATAATTAGATTGTATAATTTGTTTGTGATCCCATGCATATTGAAGTTAAAATTACATATCAAGTTGGACCTCTTGTTAATGTATTGTTTCACCTCTCCTTCCTTCCTATAAGAAGAGAGGGGTAGGAGGTGAAAAAGGGGATCTACAACTCTCAAGAGATTTTATATCCAAACTTTCTTTTGTAAGTGTTCTTATAATAATCTAGAAATATAGCCATCAGAATAGAGATATGAAGTGTTGTCATCTATTGTCCAATATCAAAGTACCATTACTCTATTGGTATTGCACTATACTCTATCAATGAGTTTATCAACAATCCTCTTTAACCATTCATCTAATCAATAGCTTGTAAGCTAAGCATCTATTTTAATTATTCAATTACTTTGTTTGTATTTCATAATCAGTCTAGTCCAAAACAATCTCTTAGAATCTTATTATATAACCTCATCATTAATCCTTTTATTACCTAGACCCAATCCACAATAATCATTGCTGGTCACCTGAACTATTGATGATCTATCCCAATTGCTGATGGTTACCCCAACCACTAATAGTCACCTCAACCATTGATAGTCACCTCAACCGTTAATGGTCACTATGGCATAAAATAATATCAAGCTATTTTCACCCACTTACCCTCAACCAAATCTAACTTTCTTGTCCTCAACTTGATCACAAAACCTTGCCCTATTATCTGAATCACACCTGACCTATTTAGCATTAGTATTGACCCATTTATTTCTATAATTAGTCATCTTCATCAATTTATTTATCAAGCATTTCTAGTACTTAATTTTAGTATCTTCTATGATTTATGCAAGTATTTTATCTCTTGATTTATTAACTTAACTATTTAAAAAGTATAGATTGACAAACTCCTAGGGAGCTCTTGCTTCTCAAATATATCTATCACTAGGCAATCCACCCAACTATCTATCTGACCAACCATTTGCTTTAGTGCTTTCTTATCTATAGGTCATTCATCCCAATCCAAAGAGGAACTCTCTACAATTATCTAATCAACACAAACACAACCAAACAATTTTTTCTACCATGCCTATATCTAGCTTCTTTCTTCTTATTTTCTTGGGATCATAAGCTAAAATTATTTGAAACAAAGTGTTTCACTAATTCTATCACTGTATCAATTCATAATACACACATTCATCTGTATAGGTTAACACTTCAATATGATACCCTTTAAAAATAATTTAGAGCTCATGTTCCATGATAAATAGCACAAACTCTCTAGTTTTGACATATATCAAACACCATAATAGAAAGATAATGAGCATGTAATATTGAATGCATTACTAATCCTAATAGTTTAGAAAAATACATCTATATGATATAAAAAACACACTATTCCTCCATGTTTGATAGCATTAGTTCTCCACAAAAAATACCCCTCATGCACCATTACATAATAACCCTTTTAACTAGGAATATCTTGTAAGATGAATACCCCTTATTAGTATTATTGATCTTAAGCACACATTAAAATAAGAATGAGATAGAGAGATAAAACCTAGGGACATATTACCATGACCTTGGATAATTATGCCAAGCTTTCTACATATCCATGCATAGAATTATGGCATAATGCATTTTTGATAAAAGTGAACACCTAAATAACCAAATGTTCACTATTTATTTAAAAAAAACCAAACACTATATGTTTAGAACCCTAAACTAGAGCCCTATGTGCTTACACATTAATATGACATGTTTTAAAATAAAATCAAGTGTAGTCCTTATGATAAAGTTTAAAAAATTATTATTTTAAAATATATCATGCACAATAATAAAAATTGGGTCACACACCCTATTCAACCCATTACTAAACCCAATAATCCAAGAGAAACCTTGTAATTGATACAACTAGCACATTTTTGATTCACACACAATAACATTAGTGCCCCATGGAGAAATAAACCTTATTCCTCATGGCTTATAAACCTTTTATGATATGATAACATAATTATTTTTAGTACTATTATTCTTTTAAATAGTCTAAAAGATGAATAATAGAGAGAAAACCCTTAAGGACCTATTCACATGACCTAGAATCATTCCACTAAGCTAGCTACATGTATATGTGTATAATGCTAATGTAGATATGCAAATTTATTTAATCAAACATAAGTACTATGTATTTTTGTGACTTGACTTGTAAAATATTTTTATATTGAATAAAACCTTATTGGTGGATCTCTTATTGGTACCATGTATTTTTACTTTGATCTCTTACACTTATGCTTTTACCATTTTTTTACAAATATTTTTTATTTCATTCAATTCTTAGGTGTGTCATAGGGATCCCTGGCCATTCATATTTTTTGATATATTATTTTATAGGTCCCTAGTAATTATTATTGTTTATATCTCAATATCTTCTTATTTATAGACAATATTGATCATTTTGGACTATCACACCTTGTTTCACTATCCATAAGATACAATCTTGTCTTGACATCTATTTCAGTCCTTATTTTGGGGAACATTTCATTTATGACCATTTTATCCCAATTGAGTCAGTTGGCATGCTAATAAGTTTTTAAAATTTGAATAGGGGTATTTTATATATAAATTCCTAAGAAGCATTTTACATCCAACACTTATCTACTTAGAAAGAATAATTAAATATAAGTTTAATACAACAAGATCCATACATGTAAATTATATATCTAAAGTTTTTATTGCTACATCTACATCACATTCTTAGACCAAAAGGAAGACCTAGGTGAAAAGCATTTATATTCACATTGGATATGATTTATCAAACACACATAGTAGATGGATAACTACATCAGCCCAGGGTACCTTTTTGGGTTTATGTAGGTATAAATTAGTAACAAGTAATTTCTAAGGCCAAATTAACTATTCCCCTAACCCTAATTACCCCCTTTCTATTTTATTTCCATTTGGCATTGTACAAGATCTTGCTAGTGTTTTTGAAAGGAAGAGAATGTAGAATACAAATCATGACATGAAATATTATATATATATAGGGATAAAAACCATCTACAAGAAGTGTCACACAATTTTATAATTTTTATATTTATTCCATAGTAAACTTAGATAAGACCGCACCATTTGGACACATATGCATCTGTAGTTGTCTAAATTCATCAACCATGTCTTAGATGGTAAAAATAGTCAACACCATAGATCATAAGCTATCTTATTTAGTGTTACAATCATCTAGTCACTTACAAGGTTTTGTATTCAACTTATAAACAATTTTTCATTCCCATTTTATCTCTTTTGATTAAAAAAACCCTAATGGTTCATATGTTTATAAATTCATTTGCACAAATACTTATTTACTTTCAATCTATTTTACTTAGTTGTTTATTTAAATTAGATTAGTTTTTTCTCCTAATTCACATTTTTATAAAATGAATAGTTATCATTTCACAACCATAAGATGGTGTTATGTAGGCTTATACCTTAAGACCACATGATTTAATAATAATATTGAGTGTACACTCCATGATAAATAGTGCACACACTTTAATTTTGACATGGATCACACACCATAATAAT